>WBSA01000009.1:1200000-1540860 GCA_009828645.1 Calcarisporium arbuscula
GAGAGACATGGCTGAGTTGTTGGGGGTTGGAAACCACGGAAGCAAACTCTGGCTATAAGATCTGAATGATGTGAGCGAAGAGAAGTTCATGCAATTTCCGTAGACTCTGGAGGTAGTTCATGTAAACAAAAAAAAAGGGCTATGCCCCTAAGGATTATGAAACACTTACGCATTGGTCAGATTGCTAGGTCATCCAAAATCACACAATAACTTCCCAAACGTGGCCAGTAAGCCACCCGTGATCATATAACCGCCAATCCTCGCTTTTCCACAGCGCCACTTGCGGTGTGTAGAATGGCGTTGTCTATATATACCCCCAAAGTGGGCTATAGAAGGTGAGGCCTTCATATCCAGCATGGTGTTTGCAGGCTTGATACCATTGTGAATACGTCTAAGTAGTAGATGGCTCATTCTATTTCTTTGCTGACTGATGTTTATCCTGGAGCGTACATGACTAGACTTATAAACCAAGTCCACAAGTCAAAAAACTATGGTTACCGGCCGTATGGATTCACTGAGACTCAACTCCCTCTACCCCATTGATTGCTTTGCTCTCCAGGCTGGACATATTTACGCAGCAAACAGCGACGGCTGCGGACCCAAATAGGCACCCGGCGACTAGAAAAGGCAACCCAAGCCAATCGCCGCCCCACTCCATTCCTGTTCGAAACGAGGCAGCAAGCAGCGGCCCTGCCACTATCGAACCCATTGTCTCAAAAACGCTGATTGTGGTATACATCATGTTGTAGTGGCGCTTGTCGACGATGGATGCTAGTAAACTCCGAATCAACGGGGGGTAGCCAGTGCCTAGGGCAAACATTCCTAGGCCGATGGACATTGGAAAGACTGTTTCTGATTGGCCGATGATGAAAGAACCAAAAGTGGACATGGATACGCTTATTCGCGCTAGCCACAGATGTCTACCTGGGGCAGACAGTGTTGTTGTGCGAGCAAGCCTTCGGCTGGAGATTGGAAGGATAACCGTAAGAAGCATGAGCGTAAGAAACGCTTGAAGAGACAGTAACAGAGCGGCCTGCAGGGGATGATGACGAGAGTTAGAACTTCCCTGGCGGCCAGGGTTTAATCTATGTGGATGGTATATAGGACAACGTTTACCTGACGCCAAAGACCACTCATATCGCTTAGTGATGTACTGAAGAAGGATATCTTGAGCCAGGACGACCAAAGAGTCGTGACTAGGAATGTGAAGAGCAATATGATAACTGTCGTATTGCCTCGCGCAAACCACAGGGCGGTTCTACCCAAACCCATGAGCTGTTGGCGGGTCGATTTGGCTGGCGGCTGGACCTCATTGGGTAGCCCCGACCTGTTGCGCTGTCGGCGTTGCCTCTGAACAAACGTCATGGGAAGAGACAGGGCGACGAAGCTTGCCACCCAAAGGCATCCAAGGCCGAAAAACATGGGGAAGCCAGGTATTGATGTTTATGAGAAAGTACACCAAAGGACCCGCTACCAGCTGGCTTCCAAGAACAGTAGCAGTGATGTAGAAGAAGACAGTTGATCTATCAAGGGTTAGCTATTTCAACATGCTCGAAATTACATGGGTGTACCTCTGCTCCTCGCTGACAACACTGCCTATAATTGCAAAGGTTATAGCGTTGAAGACGGGTGCACCGCCTCCAACCAAGCCGAAAGCAGAGGAAAGCCATATCATGCGGGGGGAGAAGACGGAGGGTAGCGAGCCTTGAGTTTCAGCTTAGCTTCGTCGCAGACAGAGTGGCGGGGGGAGCAGACACGACGCACAAACAAGGAGATTAAAGGTACTCGTCAGCGCACCGCCCAGCACCGACAGGCCAAGAACAAGCTCTGGCCCATACTTGTCCGGCCATGAGGCCATACGGCACCGCAGTTAGCAAGCCAGGCAAAATGTCGAAGGTGGCCTGCCACCCGCGAATCATTGACAGCTCGGCCTGACGGCCGTGGCCTTGCAGCGGGGATCGTTGGCCCGAGAAGGTGGTCGGGTGAGACATTTTGGCAGATGATGCCTTCCAGGACCTGGTTCAGTGGGATGGCGATGAAATAAAGGCCGACTTCCATGAGGATATTAAGGAGGAAGCAGATGAAAAATCATGGTGCGGGGACGCAGCGCAGACGACTGAGATGGAGAGTCCTGGACGCTGTCGCGAGGGCTGGAATGAACCCGAATCAGAGGGCTTTGCTCGCTGCCGACCGAGTCAGCGCCATTTCTGAGATTGGACTGATGCTCGTTTTGTGCCATTCTCAGCCGCCTTGGATGGTTGGTCGCGCGGTGCGGGGTCTCGAGCTGAAGATGTGATGGGCGGCTGGCTGGCCGTTGATCGTTCTCTAGGTAGTGCTTGAATGCAAGAATGTGGTGTATTAACACGGGAGGCTTGGTTAGGCACAGGTTAGGCTCTGGGACGCAATCTGTGGATAATCTGCAAATCTGCAAATCTGCAAATCATCAGCTCCCCTGCTGCGAGGAATGAACCAAACATTAAATAGCAAACACTGCACATTTTATGCCGCTGCACCCTCAGGTGACAGCTGGCAGCTGGCAACTGCAAGCTGGAGGCTGGAAGCTGGAAGCTGGCGGGCGTTATTCGGTCGCCTGACCCTGTAATTGCTGCCTATGCAGTCACGGTGTACGGAGTACATTGGATGGCATTATTGAAGAAATTGTGCATGTAGATCTCACTATGCGGTCTATAGTACTCTATACATACCCAATATGTAGATATCTAGATAAGCTGTTAGACAATATTAGGATCAAATAATACCACCACATCTCATTACTAATAGTTAGAAGCTATTCAATATGCCAATAAAAGGATCATACACTGAGCCTGAAACTTAATGACCTCAGCATGAAGAAAGATGTTGCTAAAGGAGAGACTAATGCGCATGCTACAAAGGGGAGCCCGTCCCTGGGCCGCAGAAGTGGGAGGACTCTAGAGGACTACAGAACCAATGTTCATGTCGATCTTGCTAGTGAACTAAAGGGAGGCGATATCGCTGCACTAGCCACGCCTATAGCAGATGCCTGTTGCAAGGATTGTATGTATCTGTGAAGGGCTTTCCTGACTGCTCGCGAACCGGCCAAAGACGAGCCCTGACGGGGAAGTCTAGCTCCCCAGCCCTCTCACGTCACCGCAGTCTTTGAACGTGAATTCCATTTCCTTTTGCTTTTTTCCTTACTGCTTCTGCGAACCGGGATTGTCACCCGGTAATATGGGGGTGAGCCGGGCAAGGTTCGTATAGGCCTCGAGGACCGAATGGGCCGCTCCAACAAGCAATGGGCCTCTTGAGCGCCCAGGTTCAACGTTGGTCTCTTTAGAAACTTTGAAGTGCTGTCTTGTGGGATTGGATCCACTTTCTTGAGCGGCCCGGCTTTTAGTTCAACGGCTTGAACTGGGATAGGAACATGCCTCCCTGGACTTAAGTGTGGGGCGATTCGCGTCTAACCAGCAGTGTGGGATGGTGAGACATGGTGTTGCTGTGTGAGGCCTGAGAGCACGACTGGCGATTGTCATGGCGATGAGGCGGTGTGACGGGAAAGCTCTTTAAAAAGCGAGAGATGAGTGGCATATTGAGTTACTTCATTCGGAAATATGAGAATGCTTCAGGCTTAACTGTATCTTTATCGCTCGTACGAAAATGGCGAGAAAGCACCCTCACGATGGGGTGGCAGTTGCAAGCCCGGCTCCGGCCCAAACGACGCTCGAGTTGTTCCTGGCAGACGCATTTAATTCTGGATGCGCCTAAATGATTCTGCGTCTTTTTATTACTCATCCTGATGCCCAGAAATGCGACTGCAGCACAGGTTTAGAAGCGCCAAACTGAGCCTATCTGATTAAGCCGCCATCGCTGCCCATGCCTAATTATCCGTCCGCAAACACGGCATATCAACAGAATTAAAGCTGGGTAGACGGACATTGATTTCATTTATGTCATCTATTTGAGATGGTCATATGCTTTAAGAAAGTCAAGGAGGTATGAGGTTAGAAGTAAGTTGGTAGAACTCAAGACCAAACCTGAGCCAGTTCTTCGAGCTTAGCTTCTGTACGTATCACCTCAACGTCGTAATATAAGAGGCAAGAATAATGGTACTTGGGCAAAGAATAACTGTTAATGGGTATATGAACAACGGATACAAATACCGGCATACTATAACGCCTCACGCCACAACGCTAGCTCCTATTACTGGCCACACTGCGCTTGCATCTCTAATTCCAGAATGTGATTTGTCTGTTTGAGTTGCTGTTAGTCTCACAAATTGTGTGCAGTGCTGCCTGTGTCGATGCTCTGTAGTGCATGGGGAATGTCGAGACTCCTGCTAGACATTCTTTCTCCAGGAGCTCTCGGATGAGGCATGTTCGCTCGCCCCGACTGATCCAACATTCTTACTGAAGTCCCATCTAATTCTAAATGCGATGCTTCGGTATCGCGATAGCCGTGAGAAGTCAAGCGCACAAAGTAGTCCCTAAGACCATCCTTACTAGTGTCGTACTGCGGAGGGAGAGACAGAACGGACTGGTTCGTCTCATATCTAGGGCTTTGCTCGTCGAACTCTGGAGGCGACACATAATCGTCCCCAAATGAAGGGAGGCTGAATCCTGATGCTGGTGCTTGTGGACAGTGGATGGGTCTTGAGTCGATCATTGTGTTGGCGGCACCAGCATCACTCATGGGCGGCGTCAGGGAAGCGGTCTCGGCACCTGAGCAGCCACATCCTGGTTCCAGGGGCCAATGATGGCTAACCGCCGATCCAGAATACGCCGGGAGGTTGGTGTTGGAGTGGCTGGCTCGGCAGTTTAATATGGCGACTGGAGAACACGCCTTCATCTTTGTGTTCTGCTTGCCGTCCGCCGCATTATCTTGACTAGGAGGAGAAACGGTGATGAGGATCTGTATCGCGGGTGTTAGTAATATGCGTCTTGGCTAAATATGACAGCAGCTATACCTCGAGCCAATGATGGACGTTGACCCTGTCCCAACTGCAGTCCGGGTGCAGCCTCAAGGTTCTACATCTCTTCATCATTTCGCAAGTCGGGATCTGTATACTCCCCTCAAGTTCCGTCGGGCCCCACAAGCTCTCCAGGCCCAAATCCAAGTCGCCCAGCAAGTTCGCCGTTGCATTTAGGAGATGCTCAGGTGGCTTGAGCGTCTGTGTCCCTTGTGAAGCTGGCATCTGCCGCGCTAGCTCCCGAGTCTTGCGACGTTCTGTGACGCTCCCCTCGCCGCCGATGACGGTTTTTAAATCAGACGATGCCCAGAGAGGATCCACGGGCTCTCCCGCGACCTTCTCAAATAGCATTAACTTGCGACTCGGATCCAACCTGACCCCGGTCCTGTCCTTGGTCCAGTATTGGACCGACTCTGTCAAGTACACCTGAATCTTGTGAACTCGGATCTTGGCAAGGGGCGTGAGTTGAACCGCGATGGGTATTTTGGAGCCAATGGCAAAGCTCTTGCCAGAAATTATAGTGGCGAATCGCAGCTGACCTTCCCAGCTGCGGTTGATGCAGATGGGTTCCGAGGTGCGAAGGGACATTGGGTCGGGCAGGCGAATAATGGAAACCTCCCTCGAGCAGACGATACTTGGCGTCAATATGCCGGCTCGATCGACGACTGCTTGAAGTTCCCATTTGACCGAGGCGTTTTGCACGTTGACGGTCTCGATCGTATCTTGATCTATGGGTAGTTCAAACGAGTAGCAGTACGTGCCTGGACGAAATATTGTGAAGTCTTTGGCTCGAGTTACGGCTTGTCCAGGGCTGTGACATTGCATGCAGCTGTATAGTTTCTCAGACTGCAAAGAGAACCGCTTATGCAGACTGTTGGAGATGTGCGGACCAGGTTCGGGCGACGTCGAGCCTCCGGGACCCTCGTTCAGTCTGTAACACGCACTGATTCCCGTACTCGGGCCTGACAAGTACCACTCAAGGCATTGAAAAAACGTGATATTCTGCGAGGCGAGGTTCTCGCCTTTCAGAATCTCCGTCCTGGGCGACTCATCCACCCCCATTGGCCAATATATTTGGGCGCGGGAAATCAGTTTCAAGTCGATTGCCTTTATTCGGACGTCCTTGCTAACGCTCATCTGAAAGGTCCCGCGCATCAAAGCGGGCCGCCGGCCCATCTCCGCGGTGCGTGCCGTCGTCGTCGTAGTCGAAGCCAGAGAGAAACACATTGGGTTCAAGCAAGCGAGATGGCGCACGTTATCCCGCTGCCATGGGCCTTTGGCTGTAGCACTGTTGGGAGGAGCGACAAGATGGCGGATTTGGCGGAGCTGGCAGGCATGATGATTCTACGGCGGCTAACTGGAGACACATCCAGCCTGACTTGGCAAGATGCTGGGGACGAGAGTGTCAAGCAAAAGACCGCTCGCTGCATTCGTCTGTGGATGACTCCACGGCGTGGTCACCAGGCAGTCGAGAGGTCTCTTGCGACTCTTCCAACAGCTATATTATACTAATACGTTGACAAGCATCTCTATCTGCCGCCCCGGGCCGGTCGGCTTTACGTGGGACTTTGCTCTTTAAAGAGCATGGCCTTCACTTCTGCTAAATTGTTCTGGCGCAACGCAATGACGCCCTTGCCACGGCAGCTATAGATGATGCATGCGTCGTGCGCGTCTTTGCAGCTGATATCCCGCCATGATGCAATTGGGACGTTGATCTGACGATGATATGATGACCTTGAAGAGGAGCTTCCCCATATCATTTCCATGAAATTAGTAGCCCATCGTAAAACACGAAATGCGAAATAAAGCACGCATGGAGGGCAGGAGAAAACCCCACCCAACCCGTCCGGGCGCCGTGTCGGATCGGATATTCCGGGACCACCGGCTATCTCGGGATCCACCCGATCCAACCACAAAACCACCCCATGTCCCTAGCTATCCGCAAAGGCCAAGGAGAACAAACGCACCAGCACGGCCTACCTTGGGTATTACCTACGGGCGTATATTCCCGAGCTCGTCCATCGTCTTACCATGTCCGACGCTGGAGATTCGCCGGAGGGACAGAGCGGCTACAGGAGGAAGCGGGTCGCCAAAGCCTGCCACACATGTCGGGCCATGAAGAGCAAGGTGAGCTGCCTCAGCCGACCCTCCAAGCACTGACTCACTGCCTCTGCCTTCGAGACATCGTCCATACCGCTCACTCTCGTGTTAGTGCGATGGGAAGCGTCCCGAGTGCAGTCGATGCAGGGGCTACGGGTATCAATGTGCCTACGGCGCTGGCCAGCCGCACGATGGCACCATTGCCGCGCAGGGCCAGAGGAACTTGCAAAAGGCAATGGACGAGTATGCGAAGCTGGTGGAGAGTCTGGCCGCCAAACTTTCTTCGCCAAAGGAGCGCGAGGGCGCATCGCGTGCCTTATCTCGCATCAAGTCTCGCGCGAAAGCTGCCCTCGCCAGCATCCATGACTTGGGTGCAGGAGCGCAGCCTGAAACCTGCAGGCCCAGGACAGATGAGGCGTCGCCGTCGTTCGAGTCGCAGGTGCAGCGTAGCGAGAGGTATCTGGGGGAGGTCAGCGATGTACAGTTCTTCAATCTAGTCAAGCGAGTGCTGCAGAGGCAGAACGGGTCGCCGTGTCCGGGGCAGGAGGTCGAAAGCTACGAGCAGTGATGACGAAATCACCCCTGTTAACGCTAGGGCCGCTTTCAAAGCTGTTGAGCTGCCCAGTCGAGATAACGTGAAGAGCCTGACTGACGTTTACTTTTCAACCATACACCTTGCGTACCCCTTTATCCCCGGATCCATGTTTACCAGGTACTTCAACGATGTCCAAAGTCTGTCTGGCAGCCCTGCATCTCTCAGTGCCACCCAGCTTTCGCTCTTGTGTAAGTCAGAGAGTGCTTTCCGGAGCTTATACCATACGCGAACATTTCTTTTGCTGATAGTCTTGCTCCCAAGACGTCATTTGTGCTATCGGCGCCTACTACAACTCGTTTCCTGGCAACCAGGCCGAGTCAAACAAGATTCACGAGCTGTACTTCCTTCGAGCCCTATCTCTAGCTCCCCCATCTGGAGTAGATCGATCTATAGATTACGTCGCTTTACTCCTGTCACAGTGTTTTTATCTCTTGGCGGTGTGTCGGACAGACAGGTAAGCTCCCTCCCTGTTCAACCATGGCCATGAAAACGCGATTGACAGTGAGAAAGCTGTTGGACAACACTTGGTCAGGCCGTCCGCACAGCTCAGAGTATCGGGCTACACGTTGAGCATCGAGGAACAGGCAAGGACAGCGACCCAGGTCCCCTCGTTTCCGAGAGACGGAGAAGGGTCTGGTATTCCATCTATGTCCTGGATCGACTACTGTCACTGCAGCTGGGTCGGCCCCCGGCCATTCACGACGGAGACTGCGATGTCCCGCTGCCGTCACGCGTGGGAGACTGCGATATCAACTGGGAAAACGGCGACATACCAGCCATCTCCGAGGGACCCTCTACGGGCGACTACTTTTTGGCGGTTATCATGTTCTCCAAGATTGTTGGACATGTCTTGAGAGACCTCTATAGTCCCAAAGCTGGCCACGGCACGCATGCGGACCTTTACAACACTAAGGAATTGGATCAGCGGCTCACACAGTGGAAGCTGGGACTGCCTAGAGCTCTACGGTTTGACTTGGGACACGCATTCGATCGGTCCTTTGCCTTTAAGCGGCAGGTACGCATCTAACCCTCACAGCTTCGGACCACCACGTCGACAAGGGCTAACTTGATGAAGCGCAACATGCTAGCCGTGAAATACCACCACCTCCGGGCCCTCACACATAGACCGTATTTGTGTTACCCCCTTCTGAGGAACATGGACACTGCTGGCGCAGCCCTCGCGCAGTCCAACTGGCCGCTGGTCAGCCTATACGAAAAGGTATGCATCACGGAGGCTCGGGCAATAGCGCGTCTCTTGCACAGCATATCAAGTGAGAAAGACCTAGTACACGACTTTCCCTGGTGGCAGATGATCTCTTGTTTGATCTGCGCAGGGTCAATCTTGCTGGTATCGAGCATCTTCACCCAGCAGACGGACGACGGGACAGATGGGCTCAACGCCGAGGGTCTGTCGGACGATGCCGAGACGTGTTTGAGGGTGTTTGAGGCTCTCAGTACGAACTCCAAGGGAGCGAAGATTGCGAGGGATATGATGGAGAAGCTGAAAAAATCCGGCATCAAGTGGAGTATGTATCTTGCTCCCTCCAGGTCTACGTAGTTAGCCTCAGTCTGCTAACTCTGCAGTAGAAGATGCCACCGGGTCTCCAGGCCCCCCAGATCTATTCGACAAGGTCCCCGTGCCCACAGGATCCGAAGTATTACAAGACACGGGTTCCGTTCCCGGTGCTATACATCAGGATCTAGGGCTTGCCAGCATAGTCGAGCAAGACGTGTCTCTTGCCGACTGTGCCATGCCCACACCTAGTAACTGGCCTGCTGAAATCGTCGATTCAATGGCTTGGTCCGCTCAGTTCTTCGGGGCCGTTCCTTCTGAGGAGTAATATGCTGATAGGTAATGATGCATCTAGTGCTATAATTGTAGTCTCAAAGTGGCGATATCCCCAGCTCCTTCGCGGCAATATTATGAAATGAGTAGATACCGTACAATCAACAGGCTTATTATGCCAATTCAAGTCGTGCGTAGAACCTACAATCACATAATCTTACACATACTAGCACTGTTCATGCCACAGCGTTAGTCCCGTCATATCCAACCGCACAATCCGGATACCCGTCCTAGCCGGTTCAGCACGGTGGTTTCCCGAGACCCTGGATACCATCTTTATTAGGGCCAGTAAGTAAATTATTTCGCGACCTTGAAAAGCTTCCATAGCGGCATATTTGCCACATTTGTTGGCATCGAACTGCCATTTGTTGCGCATCGTTCCCCCTAGCAAGATATTAGTCTACCGTCTCGCGATTTTAGTGACGCAGTGGCAACGAACTCAGGATGTCTGGTCCTCGCCAACGAGATGAAGATGCCCCCTACCGGTACCAAAACTTGACCGAAGTGCCAGACTCGAACCCGGCCGCAAATACACTACCTGTGTCTAGTCGAAGAGATGGCCTCTTGCATGATGATGCTGCCGCACCTCGACCTCAAGCATCCTCCGGTTCGACTGACAGCAATGTACCACAATCGTGGGCTAATCTCAACGAAATTGCCGCCGTCTCGCCTGTAGAGAACCCAGACGAATCCCCCGTGTACCGCCATACAAGCCTAGAAGCAGTACATGTTCGCCAGAAGGAGGATCAGGAAGAACAAGAAGGGCAACATGATCACCGGAAGCAAGAAGAGTCTCAACCCTCGGGAGACTCGCTGCCGAGAAAAGAACCCACAAGATTCGCAACACAACTATATACACACTCCTACCTCATCTTCTTTTCTTTATTGGGCACGCTTGCACGTTCAGGGCTCGCAATGCTGACGACATACCCCGGCACCCCGATAAGTTTCGACACAATATGGGTGAATTTCGCGGGCTGTCTGATTATGGGCTTTCTGGTAGAGGATAGGATGCTCTTCCTTCACGAATGGGGGTCGCCAACGTACCACGAGCAGATAATGATGGCAAAGCAACGACAAAAAGACGAAGAGAGCGGGGCGAGTTCGGATCAAGACCCCATCGACCTCGACGCCGCAAAGAAGACATTCATGTCTACGAAAAAGAGCATTCCGCTATACATAGGCCTTACCACCGGCTTCTGTGGCTCTTTTACCACATTTTCGGAGTTTATACTCGACGTATTCCTCGCCCTATCGAACAAATTGCCGCCTGAATCTGCTGCCGAGAGTATAAATAGAAATGGCGGCTACAGCTTCATGGCCCTGGTCGGGGTCATCCTTGCCACTTTATGCCTGTCCTTGTCTGGGCTCATGGTGGGAGCACATTTGGCCGCCAGCCTAGAAGGATTGATGCCGTCTTTCCCTTACGCATTCACGAGGAAGTTCATTGACCGCCTTGTGGTATTTCTTGGCTGGGGATCGTGGGCCGGGGCAGTAATTTTATGCGTCGTCCCTCCTCACGACTTCTGGCGCGGCCGCATATTGTTTTCTCTCGTCTTTGCCCCTCTTGGCGTGTTAGTCAGGTTCTATCTTGCTTTGTTCCTCAATGGCAAGAGTCCGTCATTCCCTATCGGCACCTTTGTCGCCAACGTCATCTCATCGGCTGTCCTTGCCTCGACATGGGACATGAGCCACGCGGCTGTGGGAGGGATGTTAGGGTGCCAGGTGCTTCAGGGCATCGGGGAGGGATTCTGTGGATGCCTCAGCACCGTCTCTACCTGGGTGGTTGAGCTCACCTCGCTCCAGCGGAAGCACTCTTACCTCTACGGTTCAGTCAGCGTACTTGTCTCGTTCGCGGTAGTTGTCATTATCGCGGGTGGCGAAAACTGGAGCCAGGGCACGCGGGAGCTGTTGTGTTCGACGTGACAGTTTGTCTATCGTCAATTCATCATAGAGCTGCAAAGTACGGTCCAAAACAGGTTATTTATGGATTATTATTTTTTGGCAGTAGATTCTTTGATCGACCTTACTCTATATCAAGCAAGTAGTCTACCCCCACCCCATCTAGTGTTTGACTTCTGGCTTCTTCTCAGACGTCTCGTGGGGCTTGTCTACTTTTCTATGGTCGTTAGCATTTAGATTTGGTCAATAACGGCGCTAATTTTCTCTGCATACCGTGATTCTTTTCCTTCTCAAGTTCTCGGCGAATCGCTGCCGTCTCTTCTATCGTAGGTTCCCGGCTGTCTTCTGCAATTTCAGCTTCTTTGATGCGCTTGTTTTGCTCGACTGGGTCCGCAGTCCTCAGAAATCGAGTCTATCATGTGATAAAACTCCTCCTTGGTCTTTTCTGCCGTCTCCTTATTGGTCTCTTCAGACATGCTGAACTTCGGGCAAAGGAAGAAAGTGAACACAGATATCCCTTAATGAGAGTAATCACAAAATTCTTTCTAGATCCCACCTAGGGACCTGTAGGGCTAGCGTATTATGCCTTAGATGCTTCCGAGTACAGAGAATGGTAAGAGGATTCGTCGATAACGTGAGTAGTCTCGATCAATATCTCAAAGGGAGTTGTGCTAGATCAGCGTTCGATGGATAATTTGTTGGTCGATCACATCCCGAAAGTCCCGGCTTTCGTTAGAGGGATAACGCTACCCAAATACCTAGCATTCGTAGTTGATAGGGATATAGCACTTCTCGAAAATATACCCGACCGAGCCGACAAGGGAGGTTACAGCACAGTGTAGAAGTCCAGTCCTGCTTATTTGCCAAAGAGTATGTATCTCGCTGGGGTGATATGGTGATCACTAGTGGTGTCCAGTCGCATCTAATTCCCCTTTTCCTGTGTGGAGGAAACTTACCCTTGTTCAGGATCGCCAATACTCGACCTGCTCTGCTCTGTGCTTCAACTTAACTCCACTGGCAGCTATTGATGCCACTTCTCGACCACAATGTCATCGACCAGCTTAACAAATGATAGGTCTCTGGCTAAGTTAGTAAGGGTGGTTACCAGCCTATTTAGAACATAGCTTTTGTCATACTTGGATAAAATGGGAGAAGTAAAAAGGTAAGATAATGGTCATGTTGAACCCAGGTAACATAGAGCAGGCATTTTATTTTCCATATCTGGGTGGTAATTACGAATTCTGTGGATTGGTCATCGTTTTTCTTTCTACTTTTTCCATGTTTATTACTCCTAGTATTTATAGCAGAGCAGCCCTCCTTCTGTATCCATGACCTCTCGAACAACAACATCTGGTGTGAACCCCCCGTACATCAGCACATCATCACGGCTTGCATTGCCTGTTGAATTGTACATGTGTTGCCCAGAGTACTCAAACAGCCTGCCTTTCGGATTTTCTTGCTGCCACCTCCACCATACACGATCCAAACTTACATGGTGTAGAAAGAAGAGGGGGTCTGGTTTGTTTAGCTCAATAACTTAAAACAGTGTTAAAGAAGTGCTCACCATTCGCGGCGGTCATGGCCTTGAAATCTCCATTGATGGACGTATGTAGAGTATTATGTAGGTCCCTTTCTACCCTCAGCAAAAAGTCCGTATAATTGCTCTGCCGTAGGATGCTTCCAATATTCTCGGGACTAAATTTCTTTCCAGAGAGATGACCAGTAGTATTTCCATCTCGAAAACCTCTCGATAGGCAATGCGCGATATGGGTGTGGTTGTAAATAACTGTTCGCAGGTCTGAGAATGGCCCGTCGACTACGCAGCGACCCTCACCAACGGTTTCTACGCCGTTGGGATCTCCGTCACCACCGAACCCAGTAGCACTGTCCCAGATGGATGAGTTGGCCAGATTCATCCAGTCGAGAGACCAGTCCAGTATCTAGCATTGGTCCAGATTTTTACATCACCACCCCGCCTCGCAGAAGGGGCTACATACGGCATGGACCCCCGGTAGCTACATCTGTCTCTGAGTATGGTCTCGATAACTGATAATATGTGTCGGTGCCATGGTAGGAAACACGCGGATCGATGGCCTGCATTGAATTTCAGCCGCCGTACGTCACGTCAAGCGAAATACTCCAATGTTCTTGATATGAATTAGCACTAGCGACCTACACCAAGACCCGATCCCTCCATGCAGCACCGCAATGTCGTCATATATCGTCGCGTTTGACTCCCAAATAGACGGCGTCTTGCTTATACACTTTATTGCGTGGATAAAGTCGTGCTGCTCCTCTAGGTCGAGAGCTCTCCATTCTCGACGGATTGGAGGGTTTGTACAGGCAGTCGGTCTGGTGGGCAAGTTCGCGGTCTGAACCAGTACCACCCAAGAATGAAGCACAAGGTGAGGATAGTAGAGCAATACAGAGTGTGCACTTTCAAGTGAGCCCAAACACTAGAAAATCTGTTAGGAGCGCGTACATAAGAACGATGGGACGAGCAGGCACAGTGAATCCGTTTGCAACCTTGCTCACCTCGTTTTTCCAGACTCGCTATTGCCCTGGCTCTCAGAGTCTGCATTCTCAAGAGCGGCATATTTTGGCTCCGATGCCAGTGGTAATAATTTCATGGTTGAGCTCTCGTCATTGCGATGCACCGCCGCTCCTCACGCCGTGTAGAAAATTTGCTGTACATTTTACTCCCCCACCAAGGCATTTGCTCAATACCTAGCTTCGGCGTTCATACTGCACAGTAATACTGGCGCTGTTTGGCGCCAAGATGAAGCCGTCGAGTTGGTCTGGTTTGGCGCGCTGTCATTGAATTGCGCCAGATTCGGCGCCATTTGCTGGTCGCCTAGCATTGCATTGGCGCCTGTATGCAGTGTCCCTCCACTTCTTTACCGGGTTTGCTTCCCTTGCGCCAAATTTAAATTCTTCGCATTTACTTGGACGGTGATAATACTACTCTTTTGAGAGTTCTTTTTTAGCACGAGACGAGATAGCTGGTTTGATATGTAAACTCATCCAGGAGCATTCAATCTGATGCAATTTACCTACCCTGCAACACACTGCCTTCCGTATTGATATTAGAGTCGAATTCTTTGGCTTTCCAAGGATAATTAAATAAAGAGTCAATAATACAGAGACTAAGGCATATAAATTTAATATAGAATATAACGCAGGGCCTATTAAGTACAAGGCGGCTTAGTATAATCTATGTTTTTATTACATAAAGCAAAACATCAGCCTGTCATGAGGTTGGATCTGCAACCATCTTCATAACTTGCTTGAGATACGAAGTCTAGTAGTAATCTTCACGCTGACCTTTCCGGTCCTATGCTTAATCCCTCGGGTTTGTCCAGAGACATCCCCACACAAGAGCCATTCAGAAACATTGCATTCGCAGCTATAGTCCACGTCGTTGCAGGGTCCAAGTAATTCTCGGCGGTGAAGAAGAGACGACAGTCAGCGGGTGCATACACGAATTGGAGTGGTGTCGAGCCATCCCCTTCCCCATAAGCATTACGGAGATTAATGCCACTTCGTTCGTATGTATCAAGTCGAAGAGGAAATTTCTGCAGTGGAAGAGGCGCCAAGTCGTTAAATCTTTGCATTTCCGCCACGGATAGAATCGGAGAAGTTGATTGAAGAGCCGCGAGAGCCAGATCACGGGCAAGCTCTACATACTCACTTATCGTCTCTAAAGCCCAGTATTGAGCTCCCCTGACACCGCCAATTGCCTGCATCGGCCCATGGCGAGGCCTTCCTCCAAAGACGATGCTTCTCACGCCTTGCGCTTGGAGGAGATGGGCTACGATCGAACAGGTAGAGGCACACTGTCCATCCGTAAGCTGTAAATCGCAATAGAAAGCAGTCAGTCATCTCGTCAACCACTTGTCAGAACGATCCTAATTGATCTAACATCCCATGTGACTTACCAATATGATATTTTTAGCATTGAACAACCGTCGCTCGGGAAACAAGGGGATACTGCCGTAGCCACTGATGGGATCATTGGGGGTGGACCCGAGGTTGACATCAAAGACGCCGTATAAGCTAGACATTTCATCACCCATAATTTCGTGCGGGCCGTAAACATTTCTCCAAGCGCCAATTTTGGCCGTTCCATTCACACCCACCGCAAGTGGTGCGACAAATGGAAGATCAAGTGTGGCATTTCCCGGCTGGTGTGTCGCTGAAAAGACCCGTCCCATCAAGTCGATGAGTTCGGTCGCGCGGAATCTAGTGGCGGAATATATTGGCGTATCCGGGAACAAAACTCGAAAGAGGTTGAAACCTGCAGCAACATCTCCACCAAGGTTGCTCGACATGTCTAGAATGAGCTTCGTCTTGCCGTCCGCTGCAGCCTGTGTCACAAATTGAACTATAGCCGAGGAAAAGTCGGTAGCATTCCCACCAACGCGGAAGTTGGACACCTGGAGGACTGCAACATCCCCATAACTAGCATGGTTTAAGTAATAACCCCGAACGCGATCATGCTGTTCTCGAATGATCGGTTCCGGATATGCGGAAGCGGCCGCTTGGAGGCGCATGCGATTTAGGAGAGATGCCGTACGTGCCTTCATACGATCCGAACGAAGGAACAGACGTATCTAGATGTGGCATGCAGGCAGCCTCGAATAGTTCTTTCCCATTGGAATACTGCATTTGCCCATTTGAACTTGGCCAGGATGCCGTAGTCTCAACGGTAATGGTTGTTCCATTGGCGAACCAAAGACGATGTGACGCGCCTGGCCATAATCCCAGCAATGACGTCCACGCGCCTCCAGAGTATTTACCGGAGAAGTTGGCCGAGGGAGATGCAAACAGGTGATTGTAACTGTGTTTGAATTAGTGCGCTATTCACCTGCCATCCAATCAGAGTAGCTGCGCGACGTACCGAGCATCTGGATCTTGGTAGCCAAGTCTGATGGCGTAGTGGGCTTCAAGAAAATAAGGAGCGTCAACTCCGTCGATGTCTACGAGCGGCGAAGTCTGAGTGAAACCCTCAAGCTTCAGCCTGGCATCATCTTCAACTACGGTTAATCTAGCGGCCAATGAATTCATAGAAAAAGGGAAGCTTACGGAAAGTAAATATGCTAGGGAGTTCTAATCCGTCGGTGGAAATGGATACGAGAGGCAATTCATGCTCAAAGTGCATGATGCGCTGGGAACAGAGCGAGAGCGAAAGGTGACCATCGTTCGCCTTGGAGATTGATCGGCTTAAATCCCAGTCAAAGTCAAACTGCGATGCATAAAAGCCCTTCTTGACCTTCTTCTTGATACTTTGCAGGTGGTAAAAAAGGTCAATACGTGGTGACAGGTAGCTGCTGGGAGCATCTAATAGCCACGCCTGTTCAGACTGGTTCTTTTCTCAGCCAGAGGGGATTTATTGTACGCCTACCTACGTTTCAAGATGCTAACAGTAGAATGAAACTGGAGGTATTTTTCATACTCCTCCAAGAATTGCGACGCCAATTGCGCATCAAAAGGCATTGATCGCAGACAGTCGTATGCCGTACTTCCCGGGATGCCCGTAAAGGCGCCAGTGCCTCCTTGGGCAGCCCATGCCTGGTACGAAGCCGAAATGCTTGCGCATGCTGTCGATGGACCTTCAGAGGCAGAAATTGTCGCTATCACTGCCAATATGAGAATCGCAAAAACCAACATGTTGGTGGAGGGCTTGTAGTGTTTGATGGAACGGAAGGCATCTCAACCACCACGCCGCAACCAAATGCCTTCGCCACTGCATTGACTCCGCATGAGCACTTTGGTCATACAAGAATTGCAAATCAGTGCCCTGGAAAGACGTTTGGCGCAGTGCCTGGGTGGCATGTTGTCTCACGGGGCGCGGTGGAGGTTTCTTGCATTGGCATAGGCGCGCCACACCAAATCGGCGCCTAAGCATGTGGGATGTTGGTTGTACAACGCGCCAGTCAATCATAAATGTACCACCCGTCACACAATTGCAGTCTTCTATGCCATGGGAAATTTCAATTGCTGGCAAGAAATCTCGTGGCAATGATGGCAAGTTACAGGGACGACCGCAGCTCAACTGCTAAAGACTCCGACACCGAGTCCATCTCGCTGGAGGAAAAGGAGGGCCTTTTGGAGACAGATCCGACATGTGCACCTAAACCAAGCAAGATGAGGTCTCGCGCTCCCTGCTACCCTCTTTTGGCCGCCATCATGGCTGTTGCCAATGTGATCCTGGGTGCTCTCCTCGTCATTCAGTTTCAGAGTGGTCAACAAAAGACTGCATCACCATCCATGCCACACGGTCATCACCACGTTCACCCGGCGAAGAAACCTACCCCAGTTCCAATTGGTGGGTTACCTCACGTTGACACGAATCCGGACTGGTTGCCCCCAGAAGAGTGGCGCACCGAGGTATTTCGTCTTCATCAGATCTATGGCGAGGAGCCAGTCGGCACAGCCAAGGTGGCATGGGAATCACTGATCCCGAGTAAGTGTTTTCTTCGGTGCTCGAGTCCTTAAGCTCCTGCTGATGTAAATTCATTTGTGTAGAGGGCAAAGGATTCATCGTCGTTAAAAACGACACCGAGCTGCCTAATATGCCGGGCCTTCGCCATCCAGAGAAGGAGCAGCATGCGTGCGTGGCAATATTTCATCAAATGCACTGCTTGGTATGTTGCTCCTGAATAACCTTGCCTCAATTTACAATTGGAGTTTGGTCTGACACATGATTTACCATACAGTATATCACCTACAAGGCGTATTGGAACGCTCGTGCTGGTAACTTTGATGAGATCCCGCCGGAGCACCTCATCCACTGTTGGGACTATCTCAGACAGAGCATACAGTGCGCTGGGGATACATCCTTGGAATGGGTCCATGAGTTGGACGCTGCCAAAGGCCAGACGTCGGGATGGGGCTACCAGCATACTTGCAAGAACTTTGACGCCATTTTTGAGTGGACAGAATCGCACAGGTACACTGACAAGGTGGAAATCGACTAATCAGTTCGTCATTGGTGAAGAGAAACCCCATAGTCTTATGATATAGATATGAATTACTCATTGTGCACCGTTATATGTATGTGTTCATCGTCACTCTCGCATCATGTCTAGGGGCAAACTTGACCTTGCCACCCATACTTACTTCATATTTGTCATCCTCTATCGTATCGTGTGATAGCGAAAGCCTTATTGCAATGCAAAATGCTTGTAACAAAGTATCAAATACATTGACAGGCCAATGGAGCCTCTATCTACCATTCATTCATTGATTATATAGCCTGTCAATACGACGGACTGACTAGTTATTCAGTCTTGAATCACATTTACATGCAAATTTGAAAACGTTTATCAGGAACATGGTGATATTGACCGTAAACTTGAACTAGTACCAGATGAGTACGAGACACCAGGACGGCTATATCTGATGAAGCCGGGCCTAGTCGGCGCCAATGGTGTAGTCTTCGACAGTCTTGTCCCGCTTATCAGCGCCAATGGTGTAGTCCTCAACGCTCTTACCGCGTTTCTCGGCGCCGATGAAATAGTCCTCGACGGTCTTGTCACGCTTTTCGGCGCCGATGAAATAGTCCTCCACAGCCTTATCCCGCTTGTCCGCACCAATAGTGTAGTCTTCGACAGTCTTATCACGCTTGTCGGCGCCAATGGTGTAGTCCTCAACACTCTTACCGCGTTTCTCAGCCCCAATAAAGTAATCCTCGACTGTCTTGTCCCTCTTGTCAGCACCAATAGTGTAGTCCTCAACACTCTTGCCACGTTTCTCAGCCCCAATGAAATAGTCCTCGACGGTCTTGTCCCGCTTGTCTGCGCCGATAAAGTAGTCTTCGACGGTCTTGTCCCGCTTATCAGCGCCAATAGTGTAGTCCTCAACACTCTTACCGCGTTTCTCAGCCCCAATAAAGTAATCCTCCACGGTCTTCTCCTGTAGCAACACCGTTAGTCTATAGCATCTCATCCCTTCATCAAGTTGCACGTACTGGAGTTGGAGCTGCGGGAGCACCGACAGCAAGGGCTGCGATCACAAAGGCGGTGGAGAACTTCATGATGATAGGGCTTGGTTGCTTGTTTTCTCAGGTATAATTTGGAACTGGCACTAATTGCTTGTTAGGAAGCACCACTGCCGTATCTTCAGTAGTTATATTTTGCCAAGTTCGCCTTGTGATAGACCTCACCTTGTCATCAGGTTGTATTAGGCGCTGAACACCAACACTGGACTTTCCACGTTTAAGCCCTCAAGACGCGCAAAACGCTATCATTGGAGCTGTTTATCTATACCAACTGCAGCTCTATGACGCAATCGGGATCTTTTAGGATGTCCACCCAAAACTGAAAAGAGGCGGTTGCTCCTTCGTACTATCTAGGCGAGGCGCCTCGCATGTCTTGAGTTTTTTTTCCCACGGCGCCTCGCCACGAACCACATCTGGCCGCGCGCAGGAATCTCGCCGTTGCCTACCACCTCTTTTAGTCGCCTAGGTACGCATGTGGGAAAGTCCATGTGTAGTTGTTTACTTGACGTGCAGGCACTCGCTATTGAGCGTGGGAGTGAAGAGTCGACATTGGCGATAACATGATGAGGAACACACCTACAAAAACAAAAATAAACGACATGATGTGGCCTGCTGTATAACTACGATCCTTGTTTAGAATTGAGATATCCGCCGCATCAAGTAATCATATTTAGGTCGGTGTTCATACTATGATGTATTGCTCTCACTCTGTCGCACCTCCCCTTCATTAATGTGCTCATATCACTATTTCAAGCTCGACTAGAACCCTGTCGGTTATTTCATACAAACAAAATGTTCAGATTGCATCTTTTGTGAATCTCTCTCCAGTCGCATGGGATGTTACAATGGTCAGAGCCGTGCTTATCCGTCTCCTTCCAACACTCTTCCACCCCATGACTAAACTCGCGAAGACTACCCAGGTCAACATCAAGTCGTGAAACGTGCGTAACGAAATTGCGAAATACATCTCTCTGAGAGCCTGTGGCGAGGCTCGCACTAGTGCTATATGCCCATGACAAATACTTGGGGTTTATCTTTGAAGGGAGCATCTCCCACCCGGGTATTGCACGGCTGATGCTCTGATGAATCTCCGGAACTCCGGTCAAGGCTCCGGAGACGACAGTATTGAGATGGATCAGTATGGCATGGCCAAATATTAGGGTTTGATTGAAGTGATGTGGAAAAGGCCTGTCACTTGGATCGCCGTGGGATTGCGGCGGGACTATGCTGCTAGATAGTCTTACCATTTCTCGCTCCACCATTCCTTCAATTTCGTTTGCCTGATTCACCAACTCGCGAATGCTGAGGCTTCCTTGGGCCAGCTGCTCACTCTTCTTGGTTTCCAGCAAAGTGACATCCATGATGGCGGTCATGATCCACGTCTCACAACCAGTAATGTCTTTGAAAGCCGAGGAGAATCCATCACTTGTAAGAAGCTTCCGGTGAATGTCAGCAGCGCATGGCATCTTCTTTTCCACTACGCTACGTAGTATATCGTTCCAGAGGAATGTGGCAGCAAAAAATACTGTAGCTTTGAGCTCCATGGGAGAGGGCAGGGCGATGGGTGCAGAAGGGGACTTATCTGGCGTTGGGGGCAATATGCTAGATGTTGTAAATGACTCGGACACCATGCTTGGATCCAAAACACATCTCTGTTCTATAATGTAATGTTCCACCTGTCTAAGAAATGACTGGCAGCTTCGCATGTTCTTACCGAGTGCCTAGTGAGCCGATCCGTGTTAGTGAACTGTTCGTGATGTATGGGAAGGTGAGAGGTGTAATCACACCTCCAAAAGAGCAATATGAACGCCGCATATAATCATCTCCCCTTGTATAGATGAAAGCGAAGAGCCCAGGTCATGGAAGCCTCTGAGGGCCATCTCTCGATACTTTTGGTAGTTTTTGAGAGCCGCTTCGCGAGCGTTGAAATCACTAGTCTCGCTCAAGTGTCGATGGTATGCGGTCATGCTCAAGGACGCGTTGTAAAAAGTAGGAGAGCGAAGCATTAAATACAGTAGCCAGCTCTTTTGCGATGATGAAGGAGCCTGATTTATAGAGTATTGCCGAGAAAAGATATCCTCTATAAAGTCTATGAGCAGGTGAATGTCGGCCTCAGCAGTGTCGATCCCTAGGTGGCTTGGTTTCGCCAGAGGCAGGAAGTTAATGAATCCCATGTCTAATTTGTTATACGACGATGGAGACAGAGGTGTCATATTTTCGTCCATTTCATCGCGACTGGCTCCGCTAGGCCAGAGGTCATCCATATAAATGGAGGGAGGCGGTGGCAACTGAGTGGATTGAGAGTCACTAGTTGTGTCGAAGGCGGTGGTATCTCGCGACAGCGACAAAGGCAAGAATAAATCTTCCTGTACAGGTGCATGAGAGCATGCATATTGCTCAGCAGAGCTGGATGGTCGCGCGTTCTGGACAGGTGATGCTACCACAAGGTCCTGGATCATCATTTCGCCAATGGAGGATGCTGACATTGCGCGGGATCTCCTGGACTGAATTCGAAGTTTTTTTGCCTCTTCTTTTTCTCTATCTCCCTTGTCCTTCCAGGCTGGCTTAGGGCCGTAGCCATGACATAGAATTCCGCCTCCAGTGCATTTGGAACAAGGTGGACCGTCTTCGCTGCATTTCTTTCTTCGCAGTCGGCAAGTCCAGCATCCGCTTTTGCTACGCTGTGATGTCGACATGACCAGCCGCTACCAAGATTGAGGCCTCGAAGAGCGAACAACTGAAATCGAAATTTACAAACAGGAAATGCGTCACTCTAGCATTGAGGAGCGTTGTGGATTGGTAGGACTTAAACCATAGAGAGGGGCCTATGGAATGTGTAGAGACGGGGAATCGATCGGCTTGAGAAATCCCGCCATTCTGAAGATAAATGCAATGCAGCCACCGCATGAGGTGTACATTGGACTCCACTGTCATTGATACATCGTTGTCGGCAATGCATAGTGTCATCGACGGGAGGAGCTCATCTTGCCGCATTGGAAAAGCTGATGCTTGTCACAAGCTAGCAAACGAACTCGACAGCTCGCAGCGGGGCATGCGATAACCAACTCGTTACAGTCACGAAGTACGAATAATGGTTTGGTTTGCGTGTAAACTATCGTCCTCTATGACGAGATTAGAGCTGATGCAGTGTCGTTTTCGTCTGTTGGCGACGGGATATGCCTGTTGTTGGGCATCATTGTTATCGACAAGACAGACTGTGCATGCAAATGGCTACATATAAGGCATCATTGCACCAGAGCTACCCATGTCGGCCACGATATTTCATTAATTAATTGACCTTTGCTCAACCGATACCGGCAATACTACCACTCCCGCCTTGCTGAATTGTGCACCACCCGTGTACCGCCCACTTCCCATTTGAGGATATTGTCTTAGATCGCGGAAGAATTCGCCGCGCCTTTGTCTTGAAAATGATAGGTTTTACCCCTCACTGTTATTCCCAAAGTTGGATGCTTCTGATGCTACAATGTGATTATCAGCATGGATGGCTGACGTGGCATGCATTTGCGGGCGCCTGCACAGTTCCTCGAGTCCGCAGGCCGTATAAATGGGTGTATGATGTAGGATCTAAACACACCGGTGCTCTTAGTTGCAGGACATGCACACGCAAAAAACATTAGTTGCTCGCTAGCGTCACGCATAGATGGCTTGCAGCAACGTCTTGGATTCGGGGGTTGTTTTGAGTTCCCATGAGCTTGCAAATTATTCGTTCCTTGATGATAGTTTCACCAGCTCTCGCTTGTCACACTAACAGGCAATTCCACAGTACCATTTAATCATGACTGTCGTCCAGAATGCTTCCTGTAAGCATGATTTGATGCGGGACAGCAGCTTTCTGCTCAGTGTTCCTCATGATCCTCATAAGTTGTCGCAATGGCTCCAGGCCTTTGTCAATGCCGTGGACGGTAGAGAATATGTTCCATTTCTCGACCCCGTTGTCCAAGATCTCAAAGACTTGATTGACGGCAAGGCTAATCTTCGCATGTGGGCATCTGCCATGTTCGACGAAATCCCCAACAAAATCCCCTACAACAAGAACTCGGCTGAACACAGGCATGTTCGAGGCTACAATCACATGCTCGAGCTGTTTAACGTTATTGTCGATGGAGTTGCGCCGACGTGGAGCATGCCGACTGGCGCAGTATCACTGATGGGAGTCCCCTTCCAAGCTGTATTGGACTGGCCGATGGGTACGCCAAGCGGACATGCATTTTTCTTGAGCCCAGACGTAAACGCGAAGCTCAAAGTCATACTGAACACCTGGAGAGACAGGGTTCTGAAGACAAGCAAGTCACAGTCAGTGATAACAACCGACAATGGTGGCTGGCTTTGCGAGGAGGCGCTCACAGCGATCGAGGCGGATGCCAATTTGGACGAACAGCGATGGCATGTGTTTCAAGACCTCTTCGAATGCGATCCGAAAGGAGACCCAGTTCACTGGGGATTCAAATCTTGGGACGCCTTCTTTGTGAGGCAGTTTAGGGACATGGATCAGCTACGCCCAACTGCCTTCCCGAACCAACCGGAGTGGGTGGTAAATTCGTGCGAGTCGAAGCCAGTGATCATCAAGTCGAGTGTCAAGGAGTACGACAGATTCTGGATAAAAGGTCACAATTACTCCGTCGCCGAGATATTGGATCATCACGAGTTTGCGAGCGAGTTCGTTGGTGGCACAGTATATCAAGGCCTCCTTAGCCTAACGTCCTACCATCGCTGGACATCTCCCGTGTCTGGGTATGTTGTCTATGCAAAGGTCGTGAACGGAACGTACTTTTCAGAGCGCCAAACCAACGGGCTTTTCAGTAATCCAGTCGGTCCGCCCGAGTATAACCAAGTCTACCTGAGCCAGGTTGCCACGCGGGCCATCATTTTTATCCAAGCCCCCGACCCGGTGGGTTTGATGTGCGTTCTTCCCATAGGAGCTGCAGATGTGTCGACTTGTGAGATTGCGAGCAAATTCACTGCCGGTTGGCCACAGCCCGTCAGGAAGGGAGAGGAGATTGGAATGTTTCATTACGGGGGCTCGAGCCACTGTCTTCTGTTTCGCAAGGGGGTGAATCTCGCCTGGGTCGAGGGGGCGATTCCTGGTAATCGCGACAGGAACCTACCGGTTCGCAGTGCGCTCGCTCTCGCATATGCAACATGATAGTGATGATGCAGGCGGTGCTCTAATAGCTATATGTGCTCATGCATAGAAAGCCAAGAGTTAATATAGAAGGAGCTGTCCCTCACCAGCAGGACACCATGCTAGAGTCCAGCCATGATATCATAGCATGTCAAACATTTTCTCCAGCCATGGTCTGTGGTGCCTCGAACCGCCTGAACGATTTCTACGTCTCTGTTGACTTGACCAGCAGTTTCGTTGGTGCCACACTAAACGTGCTAACCGAGGCAACCATTCCAACAGATGGTTCCAAGCTTTCCAAGCTTTCCGCATCACAAGCTCTTCTTGACAGAGATAAGAAGAGCTGTGAGGCCTTGGCTGGTGTAACGGTGGCTTGCAGCTTAGGCACATAGCTACGACCTCGACGTTGAGTGGCGTGACGACAAGAAGCCCTTGAGGAATGAAGCCGCGCCTAGACATTAGCAACTAATTGGAGCGGGTCAGCCGCCATTTATTAGTGGTCGTTAGCGGGGAGGGGTCATGCTGCAGGAGCGGCCCGTTGGTGGGTCTGTTGCCTAGTTGGTATGTTTTAGTGGGCTGTTTATTTGGGTGGGGTCAGCGGACCAGCTGTCTTCACAAGGGTGGTGTTTCGGTACTGCGGTTGATAGATTGTGCTGCCAGCTGCCAGCTGCCTCCTGCACGCCTCCTGCTAATCCGAATCCGCCAAATACAGACACTTTTGTTCGTGGCGCGCCAAAGACGCATGCAATCAAGCGGGAACCTCTGAAGCTTTCTCAGCTCGAGGTGCCGCATGGTTAGCAGAGGAACATTGGACAGCAACAGCTCTTGCGGGGTCTTGAGCTTCAGGTCCAGAGACGGAAAGCCTTTAGGGAAGTCTGGCACCCCTCCTTGAAGAAGTTGGTCACTGCGCCTTGTGCAGTGTCTTAGAGCTCAAACCCTTGATAAAGTCATCAATTATCTATTTTTGCAAACTGACCAATCTAATCAGGCACAATGCCATCCCCAGCCAAGATTCACGTTATCGATTCAAATTACTCCGACGCATACCAGGAGGCCGTGATTGCAAACTACGAAGACCCGCCCGAAGTGTGGGAAAAAGTATTGGGCGAGACTCTATCTTTCAATGGCGGCCTTTTCGATGAGGCAGAGCTGGCTGCCGGGCCCAAGCCAGGACCCGTTGGGGCTTCAGAGTTTCGGGGAATTAACCGCCAGCTAGAGCTTGCTGGACTGCTCTCGCCTGACAGGCCACAGCTTCGCCGAATCCTGGATCTCGGCTGTGGCTGGGGCGTCCTGACACAGCATCTAGCAAAGGTCTTCCCAGAATGCCATTGCATCGACGCAGTCAACATCAGCAAACAGCAGCTGGACTACTGTGCGGAAAAGTTGCCAGCAGATCTTCGCAAAAGGGTTAATCTATATCTTGGCAACGTGAAGGACGTTGATCAGCTCCCTGACTCAACAGAGCCATACGACTTTGTTTTTGTACGGGGCGTATGGTTTCACCTTCTGTATCCTGTCTTTGAGGCCTCGGTGGCGAGGCTTGCGCAGAGAATTCGACCTGGCGGCATATTGCTTCTCTCGGACCCTCTTTACAAAGAGGTTGGGGCTGACGCGAGTGCTGTCGAAGATACCACACCAGATCCGAGCGATGGGGCGGGCACTAGCGACCACAAGACTCTCGAGTACTATACCTCTGTTTTAAAGAAGAACGGGTTCCAGATACAGGACTTGCGTGTGCTGCCGTCTAATGCGGAATTCATCCACTGGTTTCATGTGCTACGACTCAACATTGAAGAAAATTTTACCGATTTTCCCAGCGGAGTTTCCGTACCAGTAAAGGACCTTCACGGTTTCGCTGACACCTTCACCCAGAAGTTGGCTGAGGGAAAGGTTTCCATGTACAGTATTGTTGCACATCGGATTGCGGACTAAGCTGGGTGGCAGGTAGTGAGGCCAAAGTACAGCCAGCACGCTGTGCTCAATCAACAATGTAAAGAGCGAGGAGCTGGATAATTGTGGAAGATTTGATGGGTGTTTCGCAAGCCGTATCATCAGATCAAGACGATGTAATGGCTAGCGTAGACATGTCAGAGGAGGGTCGCAGCTGTGGCTGCCCGCCCGCCCGTTCTAGCCTGGCAGGCGACAAGTCAGATGGCCTGCTTCTATGCTGCTGCTTGTTGGTGTTCCAATGGGCTACATTTAGCTAAATCTACCTACCTATTTGCCTATTATTGCGTGTGGTCGTACCTGTGCATAGTTTCGAAGTTGGCCATCCCCGTAAATCTAGATCTGAACATAATTACTTTAAGTTAGGCTTCGCCCCGCCTGAGAGCAACATCTGCTTCACCTGAGACTTCTTACCTTGTACACTTTCCACTGTCCACTGTCCACTGTCCACTGTCCACTGTCCACTGTCCGCTGTCCGCTGTCCGCTGTCCGCCTTTCACTGGACACGCCACCTGTCGGGAGGGGCTGAAGTAGCCCGAGGAAAACTCTCGAACAATCATCCCAAAGAGCCATCCTGCAACCCTACGTATTCCTCCCCGTCTTCGTCAACAAGGTCCTCTTGTTTCATTGATCCCGCCATGGCGCCTCTCGGACACGACGCAACCAAAATGGCAGACGACGACACTACTAAGATCACGCCGTTGGCATCAGCAAGCGAGAATAATGCAGGAGTCAGTGCGGCGCCAGCACCAGCTGAGCAAAAACGACAGGTTATCCTGCCCGCTCTACAGCACGGCGAAATACCCACGACGGGGAAATGGGAGATACGCTCGTGGTATCTGTACTATGTCGGTGCCAACGGCGTGGGACCCTTCAACTTTGCGCCAACGGCTTTTCAGAGTCTCCTCTCCCAAGCCACTGGCGACTCTGGGCTCCTGTATTTCGCAGGCCGCGAACGCGACATCAACAGCATCGTTTTGCTTGCAACGGAGTCTCGTTTGCCATTCAGGCCGTCTTGTTTCTCGTCATTGGCGCTTACGCCGACTTTGGCCATGGCCGACGAAGATGGGTCCTCTTGACCTGGTCTGTTATTGCCTACGGAGTTGGGTTTGGGTGGATTGGTGTTCATGATGTGGGGAAGTGGAAGGTCGCCGTGGGCCTTTACATGCTGGGACTGATCTCGTATCAAGTCACCACGACGTATTGGGTCGCAGCGTTTCCGTCACTTGCCAGGAATACACAGCACCTCAAAGACGCCCGTGCAGCGTTCGAAAGCGGAGACATTTCTCAGCAGGATATGGATCGAAAAGACGAAATGGAACGCAGCAGACTTAGCAATACTGCATTCTGGCTGCAGTCTGTCGTGGAGGTGTTCATTCTCGCCATCATTGTGGGAATCATGTTTGGCGTCAAGGTTGACAGCAGCACGGCGAATAACAACTGGGGGCTGTCTGTGCTTATCACATTTGCTACGTCGTACTGGCTGGCGCTTTCGATTCCTTGGTTTATTCTTGAAAAGACCCGTCCAGGACTGGAGATTCCGCCGGGCAGGAATGCGTTTACTGCCGGACTGGGACAGTTGTATGAAGCTTTCACACTTATTTGGAAGCTGAAGCAAAGCCTCATCTATCTCGTCGGGTACTTTTTCCTGGGAGACTCACTCAACACGACCGTCACTGTCATCTCCACGCTCCAAAACCAAGTCGTCAGCTACAACACATTGACACTCACATACTTGCTAATAGTCAACATTGTCTCTCAAGCCATTGGCATTGGTTCATTCTGGTTGATCCAGAAAAGGCTGAATCTGAGTGCCAAGACGATGTTCAACGCCATCATGGTGTCTATTATTCTGCTAGATGGTTGGGGCATGATCGGCAACTGGACCAACAAGCTTGGATTCCACAACGTCTGGGAAATATGGGCCTACCAGGTATTCTACGGTCTTTTAATCTGTCCCTGGTATAGCTACGCGCAGATCATGATCAGTTCAATAACGCCCCGCGGCCACGACTTTCTGTTCTTTTCCATCTTCAACATTGTCGGAAAAGCCTCCAGTCTCATTGGGCCCTTGATTAGCAGCGCCATTATTGACGCCACCGCCGGGCGGGACGAACAATAGTGCCCCGTTCTACTTTCTGTTTGCGCTGAGTCTCGTTAGCGCGGTAGGCATCTGGGCGTTTTTGGACTTGGAGAAGAGTGCGAGGGAGCAAGAAGACTTTCTTGTCCAGGAGAATGTGCGGGTTTATGGTGCTGCTGGAGGCACGGCGACTAATAGTAGTAAAGAGATTCTCTCCACTGCGTGATGGAGTGAAGACGAGTGAGTTCATCGGAACCGGAAGCTCAGTAACTCTCTAGAATCTGGGATGTTACGCAAATAAACCATGTTCAATGATGATCGAAGCACGTCCGCCTTCGGCCCAGCCAACCACGCTACAGTGTCGCATTAGTTGAACAATTGCCACCGCAACTTGGGTGCCATCCGGAAGAAACAGCCGTGGACTGGCGCTCTGGGTGCTAGTTCCTAGTGGGACGCAGATACCATGCGAAGTCCTTCACTGACGGTAGCCTGAGTAGATGGCAGCCTGTAGCCTTCGATTTCGCGAATCAGCTCAAACGCTGCTGTGCGGCTGAGTCGGAAACGTGGCAAACGTGGGTGCTAGTTTTTGCCAGGATGTATGTACGTCGCACTTCAATTGGCGCCTACTTGTCTTGCTGACTTTGGGAGTGCCTATTTTTGCTGACCTGATAGTCGGCGGTTTTCAATCCTTCGGTTGTTGCGTTGTCGGTGGTATTGTCATCATCAAAGTATGTCGGAACCAGATTGTCCCGGACTTGGGGTCGAGGCTATGATCAGGGATATTCTTCGCAGGCATAAAAGAGTCGTGGATGCCACGTTGACGAGGTTAGAGAAGCACCTTTGACGCAGGTATATAACTTGTTGCTCAAGCGCTCGCTATCCATCAAGTCCTTGTCACGATGCTTGCTAAGACGCTGCTCTCGGTGTTTGCAGTTTTGCTGGCCGGCGCCCAAGGTCAGGAGCTGGAGAATGAAAGTGGCGCTAAAGCCGTCGCCCAAGTGCAGATGTGTGAGTGCCGCGGCCTCTCTGATGAATATAATCTAGAGAGCTGATACCCCGTTGTTTAGGTCCCTGGTGACAAGTGTTGGCCCTCGAAGCGCGAATGGAACGCCTTCGACAGCCGTCTCGGGGGCGGACGATTGATCAAGACGGAACCCATCGCGGAATCGTGTTATCCAGGCCCAGATCAAGATCAGAAACACTGCGCGTACGTGGCGAAGATGTGGCCCGATCAAGACTTTCAGACAGAGAACCCCATTGGCAGACCTCTGCCGTACAACATCACTTGCGCGCCAGTCGATTATGCGGCAGGTCAGGTTCCCACAACCTGTGTTGCTGGACAGGCCCCGATATATGCTGTCAACGTGACTTCAAAGCACCACATTGCGGAAGCGCTGCAGTTTGCGCGGGAACAGAATGTTCGCATCACCGTTGCCAGCACTGGTCACGACATGAACGGCCGCTCGGACGGCTATGCAAGTCTTGAGATTTGGCTTCGCTACTTCAGAAATCGAATTGACTTCCAAGAGAAGTTCAAGTCGGCCACGGGCTGCAGCTCCTCTCCGTGGAAGGGAAGTGCCATTCGCATCGACGGCGCGTACCAGTGGCGCGATGTCCACACAGTGGCTATCAAGAACAATGTCATCGTCGTCTCAGGCGGCTCTATATCTCCCGGAGCCATCGGAGGCTGGCCATCGGGGGGTGGACATGGCCCAGCGTCCCGCAACTACGGACTGGGTGCCGACCAGATTCTCGAGGCAGAGGTGATGCTTGCTGACGGCCGCATCATTATCGCCAATCACTGCCAACATCCCGACCTATTCCGAGCCCTTCGCGGAGGCGGCCCTGGATACGGCGTGGTTCTCGGCACGACGATTAAAGCCCACCCTAACGTCGACGTCGTTACGGCCCACAAGCTTACCATAGCGCCTTACCACAAGACGGAACAGAATGCAGACCTTCTTGACGCCGTGGCCGTCTTGCTCCAGCTGTATCCTGACCTTAATGACGCTGGGTATGGCGGATACGCCTACTGGTACCGCAACTTGCGCACTGGCACCATCCACAACGCAACGTCCGGGTACCAGCACGGCATCTGGACTATCGGCAAGACTAAGGAGGAAGCTGAGGCTGCCTTTGCCCCCGTGCGCAAGGCGCTCTCCAAGTTTGAGGACAAGCTGTTCATCAACGAGACGTACGCCACTTACAAGGACTATTGGTCCTTCTACTACGCGGAGTCTGGACAATACGATCCCGCCGGGGTTACGTGGGCCATAACCTCACGAATGGTCCCCCGCGATGCGGTAAAAGACTACAATCGTGTTCGAGAGACGGTCGAGGTCATTAGCGGGAAGCCAGAAGAGTACATGGGCAACGTCGTGTTGCTAGTTTCGGGTGGGCAGGTCTACGAGGACGCAAAGGATGCTTCCTCTGGCCTCAACCCAGCATGGCGCAAGGCTCCATATGTCCTGGCGTCGTGGCAGAACCCTGCCAACAATGTCACCAATGCCGAGCGCAAGGCGATAAACGACGACATCACCTACACCAAGGGCGGCGCCCTAAAGAAGCTTGCGCCCGGAACCGGCGGGTACATGAACGAGGGTGATCGAAACGACCCGGATTACATCCAGACGTTTTACGGGGCAAACTACAAGAGCCATTTGGCGGCGAAGAACAAATACGATCCGCAGAGCCTGTTTTACTGTCCTACGTGCGTTGGATCCGAGGCCTTTATTGACAGACCTGATGGTCCGTTGTGTCGCATTCGATAGCACTAGAAGTTTTCATACCATTTCTATACATGCCACTGACATGGTCACATAAAACGAGGTGCGAGATGTGACTTGAAATAAATATTTTAATGCACAAGGAGCATAGATACAGTACGACTTAGTAAGGCTAGTCAGGTATGACGGAGAGGTGGTGTGAGATATCGTGCCAGTGATGGTCACGCCCAGATACCATCTCTACGTAGATGGGAGTTTAGGACATGCAGTCGGAATGTAAATAGCAAGCAAAGTTTCATCTAGGAAATGTTTAATTGAGATGTGGTTTTCGAATAAAGGCAAGGAACAGGGCTATTGCCTTATGCATTTAGAGGTGGCATATTGGGTTGGCGGCACCTAATGGCCTAGTGATGTAGCCACACATACCACGCAACGGTGACGCCAGGAACGAATATAAGTAACAAGGAATTATCATAGGCATCACCAGAGAAATGCAGCGCGTTGGCCAACAATTTACCCAGAGTGTCAACACGGCAGAGAGAGCTAATTATCCCACTGCAGCTGAGTACACGGAGTCCATGCCGCCTCTTCACGGTCGTCCGTGAATAAAGTGGGGCGCGATCGGACATGATTGAAGCACTAGTCGCGGATGTCCGTGAACATCGGCGCGACACTTCGTCATAGGCACAGCGCCCAACACGAGCTTGCAACAATTGCTCCGAGTCATGGCGAGAAGCCGGAATTCTGTAGCTTTTCTGTAACATTGGGCGCGTACACGGATGCGAGTCTGTGCTGGAATTATAAGCACGTTGGGGGTGTTGGACGTTGTTGCACATTCCCTTTAATTCGGTAGATATAAGAACCATTCGTAGTCAGTCCAGTGTCTGCTTAAATTGACCATCTCTTGTAGACTCCTTGATTACTCTCACAGTCGACTCATCCTCCCACATACGTCGATCGATCGCCCTGAAAGAAATCCCGAGCAAACATGGCACCGGAATCCTTCTCGCTCGCGCGGCAAGACAGCCTTGATACGGGTCGGGAGGAGAAGAACGGAATCGGCGCCGCCATTGCCAGACTCTGGCGCGAAATGCGCCAAAACGTAGCCATCCATTAGTGTCGGATAGCGTCAGGAAAGGGCAGACAGGTGGCCGGCACAATACCAAGGAATTTGGAACCAAAGCGAACAGTCGTTCGCGGGCGCTGGAATGACTACAAGACTAGCATTCAATAGTTTTGCAGCCCGAGGGTCGTGGCGTCGACCATATAGACAGCCTCGGTAGGTCCCGGCGCAAATCCCCAGCACGCGCGCTACTCTCCCACCATCTCCCTTTTGCCCTCACTCATCGCTCATTGGATGGAATCCGGGCAGCACTAATTACTCTCCCGTTCTAGTCAAACAATGCCGGGACGGCGACACCACCCTGCACTGAGGCACCCCCGAGCAAATCGAACACTCGTTTGGCGTCAATGTGTTTGGCCCAATTTACCTGACCCAAGCGGTTGTCAACATCGGCAAAATCCCAAGGGGCGGTCGCTTATCAACATTGGCACTGTAGTCTCCAAAGATGGGAGTGAATGTTGCTGACGTGTACGCTGGGGACGGTCGGCCCAGGATAGGCCCTGACAGAGGCTGGGCTGGCGAGGGGGCAATCAGGCCCCCCTTCACATGCCTTTTCAAGGTTACTGTTTGAATTGGGCAGCTCGGCAAATCAACGGAATTCACCGTCAATACCCATACCCTTGGGCCGGTTCCCCAAGACACGTCCAAGCAATATTCGTAGCGTCCGATGGGGGCCCAAGCGACATGCACCACGAATTCGTAAAAATGACACGGGCGGAGGAGCGCATAGGGACATCCGACGATATCGCCGATGCTGTTCTCCTGGTGGCATCGGAGAAGAGCCGCTGGATTACCGCACAGTGGATTTCGGTCAGTGGTGGCATTACGGGAACCATGTAAACAGGACATGGCACGATAGATTCGAGAGCCTGGGGAATGGGGGCAGTTTGGCAATTATCGGGATTATACGCTGATGGAGAGCCACGGTGTGGATAAACAGGAGGTGTTTTCCGTGTAGTAGACTAGGGTAACGGACAATGGACTCACGAATTGACACGAATGTATGCTTGCGGTGACAGGCTATGCCTGACTGGAATTTCGTCACTCATCACATCTTTGCGATACGCGAAGAGTAGTTTGGTTCTTCTATCCCCAAATTTCGACATACTTCATCAAATTCCCCATCTTAAACGAAACGAAACACCGCCGTCGTAGTAGTGCAAGCAGTTGTTTGCAACACCAAATCTACAGACCAAATGTTGGTGTCGGTTCCAGTGTCTTGCTGGTTCTCCTGAAATTAGAAGAAAACCAACCAAATTAGCTCTCCTGGTACCTAAGAACATCTTTTGGAGTGCTGTTACATTAAAAGTCTCTCACATGGCCTTGAGCATACATCTTCTGACGTATTGTCATCTAGTAATGGCCCAGCCAAGGCAGTTGACCGGCATCTGGAGTGGACAACTACCCGGCATTATCTACGGTTTAGTGAGGCAAGCCCTATGCGTGACTGGCATTGCACATAACCAGGAGAGGGCTAACGGAATCTTGGAGATGCAGCAACGATGTCTATGGCAAGAATATATCTTCGCATTACCGGTACTCACTAGTTGGGTCGCAACCCCAGCCCACTCTTCTCATACGCCATGTCAATCATTCTCATCTGCTTGATCGAATCCGCGCCAGTTGACCCAGTGCTGCGTCTCACGCCCTTGACCCGATTCACAAACTGCTCGAGCTGGTGGCGATACGACATCCACCAGTCCTCGCCGGGCGCGTCTGCGAACTTGCCGCCAGCATCCCGGTAGGTGGTGTAGGCTTTATGCGGAGTTGACTCGACCATTCTTTTATCGGTTCGGCCGGTCTTCCTTGTTCGCGGGGATAAAATATGAGTCCGGACATTCGATGCGATGCCATAGGAACCGCATGCATGTAGCGTGGATCGTTCACCTGACGAGTCTTGACTTCTCCTGCCGTTCGGACAGGCGTCTGGTCAGGCACGACGACCCCCCTACATGGCGTCACTCTGCCTCGGACGGCTTTCCACAGGATGGGACCCCGTAGCGTAGGCAGTGGCGTCGGCGAAGCCGCCGTTGGAAGGACAAGCGGAAAACTGAGCCTGGAAAGTATTAGTCGCATAGGTCGTGGGATGCCGTCGTTGAAAGATATGGCAAATCACGCTCCGACACTCCTTACGGATAGTAGTCGAAAGATCATGCGCAGAATTGGTGAAGGGGTACGGACCCGCGGCCATCATGCGCGCCTCCAAGTTTGTTGTTGTACTCGAGACTATCCTTGCCCACGAACGCCACGGGGACCCATCGTTATCCGCATAGACGTGCACGACGTCGGCGGGAGTGATGAAGGAGAGGAATTTCTGGAAGGCAGGGTGGAAACTACTGTGGAACGCTTCTAGCAAAACAGGAGCATCTGGCCCAGACAGTTCCGGCAAATTGAAGAGGGATGCTAGCCTCAGCCTCATGTCCACAGAGGGGCTTCTCAACCAAGACATGCTTTCCGGCGCGAGAGAGCGCACGGCCCATTCGTAATGCAGGCTGTGTGGGTAGGGGAATAAATACGGCGTCGATGTTTGGATCGTCGAGAATGTCTACAGCACGCCAAGAGTTAACATCGACAGACCAAGCTCAGCCGCAAAAAAGTAACGTGCCTTGGTAGGTGTCTCTAACGTCGGTATTGCCTGTTGTCTGTGTCTTTGCGAACTTCTCAGCTCGGGCGCGATCTCGTGCCGAGATGGCTTGTACGATGACTTCAGGGTGCGACTTGGCCTGTGTGACGATTGCCATTGGCCTGTACATGTTAATGCTACACAACCGAAACACGGCTCGGTAGAGATGGGCACTCACGCAATTTTGGCGACAACAGGATACCGAACTGATGGCACACTTTCTTCTCATCAACATGCGGTCCGAAGAGTGACACGCGGTTGAGCCGAGAACTGTTGCGCGCCGTTCTGGGTCTGTGACGGGGAGTGAGGCGGCAGGTGGTGAATGTGATTGAGGTCAAGGTTGAATTCGAAATGTTTTCATGCGCACTGCATCAACTGCAGGAAGACTTGTTAAACAAATAACTTGGGCATTGGAGTTTGACTTCTGATGAAGATCGAGGCCATATATGGATAGACACTGTATAGCACGGGATGGGGTCAACTCGGTGGACTGGTACTCAAGAAACCCTTTCAACCCCCCCGGCAGCCAGCAGATCTATGGATAGTGGCGTGGCTCGGGATTAGTACGAGCTCTCAACCAGATCGATCTTCGCGGATGTTTTCTCTCTACAACGACACCTCCCCGCCGACCCCCAGTCTCGACTCTTAGCGCTCCATCACGTCAGACGGGTATCGGACCGCTCCGGTCGGACGTAATGTTTGTCCGACCAAGCCAACCAGGTCGACAAGAAATCGCCGGCGTATTGCATATCCAGTAATCCTACAGGATAATATAGAGGAGGCCACACGCCCGTGGCAGGCATGGCCTGGGCCAGCCGGGGAGCCCTGGTTGGATCGCCAGAAGATCTCCGCATGGAGATCTACCAACCTTCAGCCTCAGTCAATCTCGTGGAGGAACCCGCATATTCCTCAAACGAGGGTCTCAGGATGCAGGGAGCAGCAGACGAGTGCGGCACGCATCCGCACATAAGCAGGTATTAGCCTACGCACCCCTGTCGTACCTCTGGCAATGCCTTCATCAGAGGCCTTTAGCCACAAGCGGAAGCCTTCTTCTGTGCCATGTCAGAAACCCTGCTTGTGTAGCAGCGTTATAAGTAGGACAGCGGCTCTCAGTCTGCAATCTAAACGTTGATGCGACGGTGCGCTGTACACATCCTTGGTTACATAACAGCGTTTCGTGGATGCCTCTCTATCGTGTCGCAAAATTGGACTTGCCGATCAACACGTGCGCGTCCGACAACCAACGCAGCGTTCATCGTTTCGTTTCGTTTCGTTCCGTTTTGCGTCTTGCGTCTTGCGTCTTGCGTCTTTCGTTGATCCTGCAAACAGGCTTCGCTACATCAACGACAGAACTGACCGCACGCCATGGACCCGACTACTGAGGAAGGCACGACACAGGCGCCCAGACGACAATCATGTGACCGCTGCCACGGCCATAAAGTGCGGTGCACCCGTCCAGACAACCGCAAGACGGGTGCGTGCGACAGGTGTCTTCGCAAGGGTGCCGTCTGTGCCTATAGCTCGTGCTTGCCCAAGGGCCGCCCGTCTCTGTACCGCTTGAGCGAGGTGTCTGGGAAGACGACGAGGGCGTCCTCGACTTCTCCCCCCTCTACGATGCCTGCCACGCCGGACAGCTCGACCATACCTCCCGCCCTCCCCATCACACCGGTGACTCCTGTGAAGTCGGATGGACAAAATGGAGCTGGGGCCCGCGCCGATGCCCATGCCGGACACGAAATCGACGTTGATGTCGACATGGACGTTCATGGAGGCGGCGCCTTTGCTATGCCTGTTGGCACGGAGGCCTTCCCAGACTTCTGGTCCTCGTGCTGGTCGGGAAATGAGGTCAGCAACAACCTACCGGGAATGATCCCCGGCTCGACATTTAATATAGATCCCGCGCTGGAAGTGCAGTCCCTCTCGAGTCTAACATTTCCTGAGCCCTTTCCAGGCGGGTCAACGGGGAACAACAGCAGCGTTGGCAGCGTTGGTCGAGGCCATGCTGGGGAAGACAGCCTCGGCCTCGACAACGACTTCGACACCGACCTCACCGAGAACAGCAGCATGACCAGCAGTAGCTGCGGAGGCCATGCTGCCTTGGTCGGGGAGAGAAGCGACGTGGAGCTCAGCATAGCACACCTCTCCTGGCTGAGCACGCGCCTCACACAGCTTCTTGGCTCCTCGCGAGCCTTTTTAGCAGAGGCCCTGGACCCATCCCACCAATCCAAGAACCACGACCCGACGTTGCAGGTCCAGGTCGGCATAGAAGCTCTCTCCAAGTCTGTAAATACGTGGCTCGTCTATGGATCCTCTAGCACCAGTACGGCCTCGGGCATTGACCTGGGCCCGACTAACGCGATCCACCTGCTGCACCACGTATTCTCTGCATCGAACCACTTGCTGGAGATTCTGCGCCACGTACGCGAGAGCCTAGCATCCACAACACCAAGGCCGTCTACCACCTGTTGTCCCTCTCCCCCCCTCCTCCAGCCGCGGCTCGCACATGGAGACGGCATCTGCGGGTCCCCCAAGCGGCGGGAGCCACCCCTCCCCATTCGTCAACCACCTAGTTGTCGTCTGCGTGATGCTGCTTCTGAATAAGTACATAGCTATTCTTATCGCACTCCAGCGCAGCGCTGACACGCTCAATTTTCCGCTGCATCGGCCCGCTAGAAATCTAGGCGAGCCCGATGACGACATGGACACGGCCTCGCGAGTCCACCTCCAGCTGGTCTCGGTCGTGCAAATGTGTTCTTACTTTATCAAGCGTCAAAACCAGGCCCTGGACATGATCATATCGAGCAGCCAGGGGCCGCCGCGTTCAAAATCGTCTCGGGAACAGGAATCGGGGCAGTCGGTCTCTTGCGACGCGACACGGGACTTGAAGGTAGAGGTGGAACAGCGTCTGAAGCGACTTAAAGAGAGCCTTTGCATTATATGAACTACCTTTTTGTTTTTGTTTTACACGGCATCACGGGGCGGCCTGTTAGACTCTGATTTGAATAAAATGGACACGATTCACATGTAACCATTGGCGTTACACTATCAATTGCAACATGTAGTCGTACTGAACGACCCGCCAAGGCGGACTGTCTTTGCAATGGTTTCCATGGCTCCCCCTGACTCTGACACTAACACAAATGGCAGAGATGCTGAAGGCTGGATCAGTGACCGTGATGGAACCAAGGTGCCACACAGCAAATGGCCTATCATTATTTTCTTCTTTTTTTTTTCACCATGGCGCAATATACGCCCCTACAACATGGAGGAATGCCTGCATGGGGCCTCGGAAAATTCCGCGAGCAAGTGCTTCCCTCGGCAGAGTAGCAACAGTCCAAGATTTTCTTCGCTTAAACCTTCTCGCCTCCCTAGATTTGCCAGCTCGTGGTGTGGCGTAAGCCGTGGGGGCAACAAGCGCGAACGAACACATACTAGCACCGTAGGTAACCCTGTCTCTTCTCCACCTCGTCTTCGCATGCAAGTCAGAACTCTAATGCGATAGGACGGGAAAATAGCTGGTGTGCCGCAATGAGGCTGGGGTTTGGTTTCGTATACCTCCCCGTAAGCCAGTGTTAGCAAACCTAGACTCGCTCTAGACCCTGTGCTATCTCCTAGCGCTCGCTCGCGTGTACGAAATACGCGGCCCCATCTCGTTTCCAACGCCGCTCTCCAGCCTCGGTATTGCGCATCGCTGCGTATGTGACGTGCAAGTCGGAGTGGTGCCGACACGGAATTCCTTGAACGCTACTTATATACGCCGTGTGTAGGGGACCGTCATTCCCATCTACTTGGTGTGCTAGCTGCATGAGCTGAAACCACAATCCGTGGGGGTGCGTGTCCCTACTTGATCGACGAATGTCTATCTTGCCCTCTCAGAAGCCACATCTCGATGTTCCCGGCAGTGGCGCTGCTTTGCCTCCAACAATTTCGTAATGCCGTCGTGGCGCAACGCCCGTCCCGCCGCAGACACAATCGCACACCGCTGGGTGTGTACCAAGAGGGCGGCTTAATACGCGTCCTTGTTTCCCGCTCCTTACTCCGCGCTTGCTTGCCTTGCTAGGATTCGTAGTTTTGCCACGCTTGGGACGAGCATCACTTGTGGAGTGATCTGCTGCCGCAGATTGACGACGTTGGCCTGCCGGAAGTCGGTCCCTGCTGGGGCTTGCATATGGTAATAATGGCCACGTAACTTCATCGTCTTGCGTGTCTCTCTCTCCCCGGGAAAAGTTTCAACCGCACAATAAATAGGCTATCAGCTTTCTTTGCCTGCCGTTGAGGTAATTACCACCTGCCTGGTTTGGAGCATTGGGGAAATGTGCTAGTGTTCTCATAAAAGAATCTTACGCCCGCTTAGAGGCATATGTGGGTCTAGACCCGCCTAGGGTATTGGCATCGGTTCGCCGAGCCTGTGCGATCGATATCAACGCCGATGTCGATCCCCAACCTTTGAACGCTCGCCATTTTGTTCCCAGGGGCCTGTTTTCGCGGCCCCGCCTCACATAAGCTGACTGACTGGTCTCCACCTAGGGTCGACTAGGGTCAATGTGTCCTCTTTCGCAGCACGTCCCGGTGGCTTCTTTCTCGCGCTTCCTGGCAGATTCGTCGTGGCGCGAGAATCCCGCCGCATTATCCTCCCCACAACTCAGAACGGGATTTACTCCACCCACTGCCTATCCTAGTAGTAGGAGGTAGGCTAATCTTCTTGAGTGGCCAAACGTTTGGTGGGTCGGCGGGTCCTTCGCCGGCTGGCAGAGACGTTGTAGAGGTACAGCATATGTTACAACACGCGTGGGAGGTGCATGTTCCGATTGGCATCCACTCAGATCGCTGTGCCGTCACCAGTTGCTGGTGTAGGAACAGTATCCCTGGCTGATCCTCTAGGTCTGCCCCAGTCTGATTGGTCTGGTCCCGAATCTCGCATATTGTGCCGTTGCTGGCTAAGAAAATGATTCCATCTTGATTCTTCACGTGGAAGTCACGCTGACGAAACAGCTCGCATGAAAATAGCCGACGCCGATGCCGTTATCATGCTCCCCTGCGACGCGATTTGGATGGTACGTCGAAGAGTGGATACAGGCGCTCTCCGACTCCAACACCGAGGAAACGCAGCGCAGACGAAACAGGTAACTAAGAAAACATAACATGCGCCATGCGGCTCATAATCCCGTATGGGTCTCTCTCCATAGACTTCAGCACAGGCTTGTTCTAGATTGTCCACGTAGACAGCCACCGCGCGTAGAGTACACCACCATGGCATCCCTTGTCCCAGATCCATCCGTCATTGCCGAAGCAGAACAGCTGGTCACGAGTCTCAAAAGCCATGCCGGCTCAGAAGCAGACCAGGCAAAGGCGGTTCGACAGCTTCACAAGCTCCGGTGTCTCCTTCACAAGGGTCCGGATGCCCTTATGTTCCAGGCGTATCCCGTAAGTCTGGCGACATGTGCACACAGGCCAAAGCAGAGTGTTGGGACATGTATCTGATGCTGTGCAGTTCCAAATTCTCCCCGCCATGAATATGATGTCGGACTTTGGCGTGTTTGACGCGGTACCGCTCGACGGCAACATTTCTCTTGGGGATCTAGCCTCGGCAGTTAACCTTGACGCTGCGACTTTGGGTGCGAACGGGCTCTAGGTAATTTCAGGGTGGTGTAACAGAACGCTTACGGATACATCCCAGGTCGCTTCCTCCGCATTGTCCTGACACAAGGCATCTTCAACGAGAGGGCCTCGGGGATCTATGAGCACACGCCTGCATCCGCAATCTTCCGCACAGATCAAGCCGCCAGTTTCTATCGATTGGGGTAAGCCAAAAAAAAAAACAGCTACGGGATCTCATGCGAAACGGGCAGGCTCACATGACACTCCAGCACGATGCAGTTTCCACAGTGGTGGAAGGTCTCCGATTATCTCAAGACTCACTCGGCCGAGGACGCACAGGATGCTACCAAGGTGCCTTTCGTCTGGGCACTGGGCAAGGAGGGCATGACATACTACGACGCCATTGAGGAGGATCCAGTCTTCTCCGACACTTGGCACAAGGGCATGATTATGATTGAGACGACGCAGCCTATTTCCGGCATGTTCCCATTCTCCTCGATGAAAGCCGCTGTAGAAGCCGAGCCAGATCGCGCTTTTGTTGTAGATGTCGGGGGTGGCCGGGGCAATGCGCTTCTATCTATGATGAAGGAGTGTGGTGGCAGTTATGGCGCGAAAATGATCCTGCAGGATATGGATCAAGTCCTCAATGGGACGGATCCCGTAAGGGCTGACGGGATTGATAACATGCCGCACAACTTTTATGACGTCCAGCCCGTGAAGAGTAGGTTACCTGATGCCTGCTGCCCTTGACCTATTGCTGAATACGCGGACGTGACTTGAGCTAACTACCCATCCAGACGCACACATCTATTACCTCCGCAACGTGCTCCATAACCACTACGACGAGCGAAGCCGGAAAATCCTCCGTCACATAGTGGACGCCATGGGGCCCACATCGCGTATCCTCATCGGTGAGATGATCCTTCCCGCGACGGCGGCCCCTGGATCGGATCCGTTCCCGTTCTTCATGGATCTGAACATGTTCATGGAGGGTGGGATCGAACGTAGCGAGGAGCACTGGGAGAAATTACTGGGGGACGTCGGCCTCAAGATTGACAAGATTTGGAGGCTGCGTGATAACCCTGTCCAGAGCACCATCGAGGCCACTTTGAAGATTTGAGTATCAGGGGGTGTAGGCACAGCTTTAGAACTACAACGGCGATGTCCAACCTCTTTGTAGAATTCAGAACTATTTTGGCTCATCTTTAGCGCTGGTTGTTGCACCCAAAGTGACAGTGCTGCTCATTGCGTAACCGCTATTGTTTGGTTCCAACATTCACGCGGCACCTAATGATGATGCTTGCGATGCAACCCTAACCCTACCTTGACTATCCTACTAGCCGTCATGGAACATGCGATCGTGCGGGCCGTCCCGTGCAGATGAACCATAAGAACTCAAAATTTGGTCATGTTTTGCTGGCCCACTTAGGCTGTGTCTTGGCTGCCATCCAGCGTAAACGAACTAAACGCGCTATTGAAGGCATGTGGCAGGGATTGTTTCCTAGAGCCCGTGGGGGAATGGGTTTGTGTTGTGGAGGATATACAGATGTCTCGCAGTAGCGGTGAAACCACATGGCAAAGTTTGTCGATCAAGTTTTCGGCTCGTTGTAGTATTCGTAAATCGATGTGGATCATCTCTAGCACGGCCGATCTCACGGTCGCGGATGGGGTCTGGATACGGTTTACTAGCCCAAAAGAAGGCCTGTATTAATGCTAACCTGGTTGTAAACGACTTTTACATTGCAAACCTCCTCTCTAACCACTCACTCTCTAATCCACAGTTGTGAGACGACATCACCCATGTTGCGATGGCAGTGCTGCGCTGTGTCACCAACATGCTCTATGTGGATGTGCTAGCTGCAGTGTTATTCTTCTCGGTGTCCGATTTGTCTGCGTCAGGTAAATGAGTCGGAAGCCTGCCCCATGGGATGAACAAGGTAGATAGGAATGCCATTCCACAGAAGGCAATGGAGAGGGCAAAGGCGGCCTTGAGGCCGTGCATGTAAGCGGTGATGATACCAGGGAGCTCCTCCACTGTGAAAGTGGTTCGCAGCGCAGAGGCACCCGTGTCAATCAGCTTCTGTGGATCGACACCAGGGGCCGATGTGGGCAGCACGGAGAGCATGCGGTTGACGAAGGCGGCCTGGGCAGAAGAGACGGTGAAGGCGCCCCCGACGGTTTGGAAGACTACACCCCTCATTAGATTTCTTCCAGTCTGTCAATTGCGCAAGGAAAAGCACTCACAGTAAAGATTGGCCGTAACGGCTGGCAGGTCTTCGGCGCCTACACTAGCTTGGGCAATGTTCAGGCCGTTCTGGACGGAAAAGGCGATGGCGGACCCGGCGATGATTTGATAGCCGATCCACTTCCCAGATGAGGTGTCAATATCCAGAGTGTAGAGCAGGCCGCACCCAATCGTGCCAAGCGCCGCGCCGACAAACATTGTTGGCGTCGGCAGGCCCGTCTTGGAAACAAAAACCCCGCCGACGATGCAAAATATGGCGACTGCGGTAACGATGGGTAGGTTGTCCACCCCGGACTGGATGGGGCTCGCGCCTTTGATGGACTGAAAGTAGATGGGGAGGTAGTACAGGAGGAGAATGAGGTCACCAAGAAAGAAGAACTGGTACGGGCACACGCTCCAGAGAGCACGCTTCTTAAACAGTCTAGGGATCAACATGGCGTATTCATCGAGCCAGATCGACCAGACGACGAGGGAAATGGTGAACAGGCCAAAACCGACAAGCAAGCCAATCACCTGGCTGCTGTGCCAGGGGTAAGCGGTTCCCCCATACTGGAGGCCGAGGATGAAACAGATTATGGCTGCCATAGTCAAGCAGATGCCGACAGGATCTAGGTGCAACAGCTTCTTCTTTAGGCTGATTGGCGGCGGCCTGGCAGCAGCCGGGAGATGGAAAAAGAAGAGGACGATGGCGATGGCGAGTCCTCCAATCGGTAGGTTGATGTAGAGAAACACCATCGCCAGGTAACGCGGTCTGTGAAAACACCGCCAATCAGGGGACCCAAGACGGAAGCTAGGCCGTACGTCAGACCGATGAATCCCATCAAAACAGGTCGCGTCTTTGGCGGGGTACTGAAGGCAACGATGCTGGTGCCGCCGACTGAGATGCCGGCTGCGCCCACGCCAGCGATGGCCCGGCCGATAATCAGGGCTACAGAACTCGGCGCAACGCCGCAGATGAGACTGCCCACTTCAAAGATGGCTAATGATAAGATGAAAGTCCATTTGATGTCGAAGTACTTGAAAGCCTTGCCCCAGGCGGCCTCGAGACCGCCAAACGTCATGAAGTACGCTGCGCTGTACCAAGAAACATCACTCAGGCCATCGAATTCAGCTGTAATCTTGGGAATGGCCGTGCCGAGGACAGTCTGCAGTTGGTGTCAGTGATTAGTGGGATGGATGGAGGCAATGGCTGTGCAGAATGATCGAGGTGTCACCACTAGGACTCACCTGATCCAAAGAAATCAGAAAGACGCCCATGATGGACGCTCCAGCAAGGAGAACGAGGCGCGCACCGGTCGGATACTCATCCTTGCCACCAATATCAACTGCATGGTTGGACTGGTTGCTGTCACTAAGGGCTTCCAAAGGCTCCCCCGGCCTCTCGTTCCCTGACAAGTTGAACTCTCCGCTACTAGAGGACGCGTTCGTCATGCCCTTTGTGCCCTCGTGTGCCATGTCCATGTTATCCAAGACCTTGGGGTATTGAAAAGACGAGGGCTATACCATAGGGTCGACAGCTTGGCAAGAGAGCAAGGAGACGACGTTGCGGATGGTACCTTTGTGAACCCTTGGCCTGTATAACGCATCTCTTCTCAGACGGAGCAAAGGGCACACGTGATATAGAGCTCAGATGGGCAGATTTCTAAGCGTCTTGGTGCTTAGAAATGTCGCCTGTTTCACGGTGATTAGTTGGATGTGTCCGGTAGTAATTGGTTCTGGTAATGGAGTTTGAAAGATACCCTTAAACCACCGGTCTGTCTGTGTCGGCTATTTTCAGGGGGCGGCTTCCTAAAAGAAGGGGGTGTCCTTAGTAGCGAGACCCACACATCATAAGTAACTATCGAGGCTGGCTTGGCATTACAAGCTTTAAAGTGGGTCATAAACATTAAAGTGGATAGCAGGCATCTCCATTGGAGAACAGTGAAAGGCGCTATTCACAGACACCCGTGCAATGGTATGATGATCGCGGCACGTGACCAGAGGCAATTACTAAAAGCCGGCCCTCATACATCCTACGGAATTCCGTGAACTTTGAAGCATACCGGCGTGCATACATACGGGCATACAAGCTACCAAGTGCTCGATTGAACAACCCGGAGGACTCGCCCCCTACCGCCTCGAACGAACAGACGTGTTCGGTACGAAGCGAAGCTGCCAAGATACGGCACGCCACAAGCATGCGCGACAAGCAGAAACGAACAGCTTCGGCCAGCCTCGAAGCATGCCACCATTGTCCGATATGCACTAGGAAGTTCACTCAAGGTTAGTAGGGACCCATCATGCTCTAGACGCGGAACCAGTAGTATATGCTGACTCGCATCTGTCAGAGTCCACATGGAAGCGACACTACTACTACTGCCGCTCCAAACTGCCCGACACCAACATATCTCGCAGGAAGTCGTGCGCCGCCTGTGTGCGAGCGAAGACTCGCTGCATCCGACCAGCTGGCACACTTCTAGAGGCATGCGCTCGGTGCAACCAACGGGGCGCTGAGTGCGAGCTCGATGCTACGGTGCAGCGGCGTGGGGTGGCACATCACAGTGATTTAAGCTCTACGCCAGGACTGTCTCTCTCCGGGGACGAGGACTTGGACGCCCTGTCTCTCACCCCCCAATCCACCTCCTCGAGCAGTTCCGGGGGCTGGCAAGTCAGTACGCTTCCCCAGACCTATCTGAATAGTCCCGACCCACCCAAACGGGCGGCAGATGACACCTGGGATGCCAATTTCGGCGAGATCGACCTTCTTGGGCTCGACGGTACGACAGTTGACAGCCAGGGTATCGACTCCTTATTAGGCACTTTTAGCGGAGCACCCGACGCCTTCATAAACGGCGCTTCCTTGACACCGTGGAGCCTTCAGTTATCAACCCCCCCACTTTTCAAAAAACGTACTTTCACCAGGCCAAGCCAAGGTCCGCTAGTATCATTGGCCTTGCAGATATTGCGATCTTATCCCTTCATGATACTTAAAAAAGCCGCTCTACCGCCGTTTATAAGCCCTTTATTATTCTCGTGGGCGGAGCTAGGAGTGGAGCCGGCCCAGCAGGTTAGTTCCCACCCCCCTTGACACCTCCACTATTCACGTTCTTGGCGCTTTGACCTGTCACATGGGAACTGTGAATTGGACGTGCGATTGCACTGCTACTTGGCGATTTGACGGTCTGTACAAAGAGCGTCCTTACTGATCATCCGTTGGCACGCAGGCTTTGACTACTTGCGTGGGCTTGGTACATTTGTTCAAGTCCCGAACAGCATCGAACAGGGGTCTTGTCTGGAAGTTGATCAGGCATGAACAAGAGAGAATCTTGGCTGAGGTAGGCACCTGCAGATGCAAGTAGAAAGACGATTCTAACAATCGCCAGTATGCCGAGTTTGACCGATGGGAGCTCTTGGCTGCTTTGCAAGCCCTACTGATCTACTGCCTGTTGCGTCTCCAAGATGTCCCGGCCGGAAACGACGGCCTCGAAGCTGCCTTGCTCACTACAGTAAATGTAAGTCACCATTTCCATGACTCATGATGCTCCCCAAGGCTTACCATCACGGAAGCTCATCTTCAACACAATGACTTTGTCAGCTGGGGGCATTCTTAAAATGAAGCTTCCCGATGATCCCAACTTGTCTTGGACAGACTGGATCTATAACGAATCGAGGAGACGGTAGGTGTCATTCGCCATTCATTCTCGTCGCTTGATATTACGCATACTGACCCTCCTGGTAGTACCGTGCTTATTTCCAGATTCTCAACACCATCGTGGAGATGACGACAGAAGCCTCGGCTTACGCCAACTGTGGACTTGTTCTTATCCCCTTGGCGAGCAATGCCACGCTTTGGAGTGCTATGGACCCCGAAGTATGGAGGGCAGAATTCAATCTCTGCTACAAGCGTAGCATGTATGGAGTCTCACACAGTGGAGTGTTGACGAGGCTACAACTGAACGATAACGGTGTCAAAATTTACTCACTGGACTGGGAAGAATGGAGGGCTGAGGTTGGTGACATCGGGACACTTGTCATGCTTGTTGGCGCATTGCTATAGATTGAACGACTCCTCACGGATTGGGTTTGGCTAAAGTTGTTTTCGCCGTTGGTAGAGTTCTCAAAGATATCAATTTACGAATGGCGTATACTAGCAAGCGTACACTAGAAAGTGATTTTGCAGACAATAACGCACCTCTCCCGCGAACTTTGACGCACACGATCATTAGTACCCTTCGTCGGCGGCTTTTCTCCACTTGGTCGGACTGTCCCATCTCTGCTCAGTATATCGGCGATATCTCTCTCATTTAATTGGTTCTACGTAGCAGATTCGATCTTTGATCCAGCGTCACCTTTTGCACATCCAGTGGCAACTTGCCGCGGAGGACAAATCTCGCCGCAGGCACCGAATGCAGACCCTGCAGGTTCCCTCCCCGACGGCGCCCCGATTTGAGTGAAATCTTGGTATCATTTGCCAGAAGATTGGTGAGACATTGCCTTATGTAAACCTTGATAAAATCCTCTCAGAATCAGTCTACGGTACGGTACGGATTGTTTGTGTTGCACAGCGGATTCTGCAAAACAGTCCTCCAGTCCGAAACCTTTCTCATTTCCGCCGAAATGACAGCCGGATCCTTATTCCCGTTTTTGTTGGCCCTTTCCGCCGTCACCACCTCTGCTACTACCGTACCGCGCAGACATGGGGCAGCATGCAGGTATATTCCTGGAGATGCACATTGGCCGAGGCGATACGATTGGGCACGGCTCAACAGCACTGTTGGCGGACGACTCATCGCGACTGTCCCCGTGGCACATGTCTGTCACAACAGCGGACCGTTCGCTGCATACGATGAGACGGCTTGTGTGGATTTGGGCAAGTCTTTGCAAGATGAGGGTGCTCAAACCCTGTTTGTCTACCTCTCGTCAATTTTACGGCGATCCTAAAACCCTCGCTAATGTAGCCATCTAGATGCCCAGTGCCGGGTGAGATCTTCAACCCATACTGGCAGAATGACACTTGCTCGCCTTTTACACCCCCGTCGGGATCCTGTGAGCTCGGCAACCGCGCTGTGTATTCCATCAACGTGACTGGCGCAGAGGATGTGCAGACTGGCTTCGATTTTGCCAAGAAGAATAACGTCCGCCTAGTCATTAGGAATACCGGTATTGAGTAAGTCTGACTGCTCTTGACCCTGGTCTATTTCATTTCGTGCCAAAGGGTCTATATAATACTGACTAGTTGGCAAGCTACCTCGGCAAGTCTACTGGCAAAGGAGCAGTAGCCTTGTGGACGTACAACCTCAAAACTACAGAGATCGTCGCAAACTACGAGAGCCGTCTCTACTCCGGACCAGCCGTAAAGCTCGGCGCAGGCGTGATTGCAGGTGAGGCTTATAAAGCCGTAGGTGAGGCAGGATACCGTATTGTAGCTCCAGAGTGCGGGCTTGTAGGCGTCACTGGCGGCTATGTTCAAGGCGGAGGGCAATCTCAACTCATCACCGCCTACGGACTGGCTGCGGACCAGGTTCTCGAATGGGAGGTCGTCACGCCACGGGGCCAGCATCTGATTGCAACGCCCGACAAGAACACCGATCTATACTGGGCATTGGCTGGCGGCGGCGGCGGCACCTACGGCGTGGTGCTCAGCGTGACCCTCAGACTCTTCCCCGAGGGGCCCGTGGCCGGTGGCCAAATGGTTGTCGAAACCAAAAACGCAACCGCACTCTGGAAGGCCATCGAGATTTGGTACAGCCAGGCTCCTTCGTTTGTGAACAAGACTAGCAACAACATCCAGTTCTTCGTCACGAAAGAGACGCTGACAATTCTGTCTTTCACCATGCCGGATCAGAACGCTTCTGCCATCGACGAACTCATGGCCACCTTTACACCCGAGCTAGAGCGTCTCAACCTCACCTACAACCTCACTACCACCGACTATCCCACTTATGAGGCTAGTTTCATCGCCTCTTATGGGGACCTTCCTTACGGGAATCTTTGCCCTAACTTCCCCATCATATCCAGTCGCCTCATCCCGCGGTCCACCGTGCTCAACGCGACGACCAATAAGAATCTCATGGACGTCTACCGCAATATTACTGACGACGGTACCTGGTGGGTCGGGTGCTCCTTGTTCAACATCGATGACTCTCCCGACTCGGTCCGCCCAGCACACCCACCCAACTCGATACATCCGGCTTGGCGCGACGCTATCGCTTACTGCAACCCCCAAACGCACCAGCCGTACGACTGGATTAATCCCCGTACCAACGCGGAACTCAGGCAGAAACTAGTTGACGATATCTTCCCAGCCTTGGAGGCAGCCACGCCGGGATCAGGCGTGCTGAACGAGATAGACCCGACATATAAGGGGGACTGGAAGAAAACTATGTACGGGGCCCCTTACGACCGTCTGCTTAAAATTAAACACAAGTATGATCCTGATTACCTCTTGTATGGCCTATTTGCGGTGGGCTCGGACGAGTTCACCCTTGATGGTGAGGGAAGGCTGTGCAGAGCCTGAAGATCTTGAGCCCGCTAGCTATATGTACATAACATATATAGACTTCTTGACCATGTTTATTCCACCAAATCTTTGAGATGTCTTACATTAGCTTAGCATGTTTTTCTGTCCTTTCAAGCATGGTATTCTCCGTGGGTTTAGGTGCTGGGAGTGCAATACGAGTTCATACGACTCGGCACTGGACCTTGAATATAAAAGAATGAGCTGTTGACCAGACATTCTGGCTACAAGATGACATTCTGGCTACAAGATCGTGTTTAAATGCATGACCGTGTTGCTTTATATTACCTACGTTGGTAGCGCAGTGGGCTACTCTAAATTTGCTTTGGGATCTTTTCAATTCTCAAATGGTCGTGGGGGTTTGATGTAATCTTGACCATCTTGCAACTTGGACGAGTTTTCTATCATATTATTTGTATGTAGGCACTCGCACTAGTACACCATTTTCTCCTTGGTGACTCCTATTGCGACCTCATAGTCTGTCTGGATCCATGCCCAATTTACATCCGACCTGATCAACCCAGCGATCCCTCTCGCTTGGTCAACTGCAGTGAAGAATCTGCCTTGGGTGTCCAGCTAGACTTGTCAACTGCATAGCCTTCACCGCGCGCCTCCAAGACACGAACGTCATACTGATCAAACAGATGAACCGCGAGGGACTTGACGATGTGGCCAGCGACGTACTGCCCCATACACTTGCGGCTGCCAATACCGAATGAGTGAAGGTTGTATCGAAGCTGTCAACTGGGTTAGGCTGGAGGTGGTAAAGCGTGGGAAACTGCAGGGGACTTGGTGTTGGCCAGGCAAGGACTCGCAAATGGGACACATACATCTGACACTTTGATGTTCTTGAGCCTGGACGGGTCAAAGGACGCGCTGTTGCTGCCCCAGAACGGGTTGCGGACATTGATCGCAAGAACGTCGACGAGGATTTGTGTCTAGATATGGTTTGACATCAGCATGTTGTAAAGGCAAGGTCTGGCAGATAGGTCCCACTCACGTTGGGCTTCACCAGAACTCCATGGAAATTCTTGATAGCCGACGAGGATTCCCCAATGGTGAAAACTATAAATGTAAAATCAGCTTTTGCTCTCTGTTCATATACCCGCGAGAGTCGAGGAGAGCAATCAACGCCAAGCCCAGGCAACTTGGACAACTGACCTGCAAATGGGCGAACACGCATAGACTCCACAAAACATCGGTGCAGGTGTGTGTCAGTCTTGGCAAGGTATTCAAGCAGGCTGTCCTTATTTGCGGCCACCTCTTCACGCAACTCTCGTTTGACGTGCTCGTGGTCGGCGATGAGGGTGATGAACCAGGTGATAACGTGCGTGATTACATCTAGATTTAGCATGAGTAGTTCGTCCAGTGTCTGCAGAAGCTGCGCGATGCCAATTTGCATTAGTGCTGGGCTCTTCACACCAGTGATAACGAGCGAAGACGACGACTTACCTCGACAATGGCCATATTTCCTGCTTCATATTCTTCCCAGTACGTAATGATAGGCGCCATCACCCCCCGCGCGCGCCTAGTCTTGACCATACCCTCGTTGTAATCCCGCCACTCCTTGTTGAACTCTCCGAGGCGTCGTACCGCATCGCGATCAAATAACGTGGCGGCAGTCTTGAATCGGTAGGGACCCCCGCCAATCCAGTATTGATTCAGAGCTATTCTCTTTTCTGTCACGGTCCACAGGTCGCGCTCTTCGGCGTCCGTCATAGGCCCGTATATGGCGCTCGCGGTGAGGAAGTACGGAAACTTGGTGAACGCCTTCAGTACGGGCAGACTGAATGACTTGTCGTCTCCCTCACCAACAACTGCGGCAGTGCTGTCTGCCAAGAGAGGCAATCCCTTGACATACTTCCTGGCAGAGTAGTCGACGTCATCGATGCGGGTAACTGCGGCGCTATGCGTAAAGGCCGGGTCAAAGATCTTTCGAAGACGTTTCCAATCTTGGCCATAGAGGAGACCCATGGCTCGGCCCAGGAGCTCCCCAACAAACCATCCCAGGTTCACATTAGGAGCTTTGGGGTGGTCATTGGCATCTGAACTGAAGTGTTTGAGATCTTCTGGAGTGGTGATGACACTTCAGAGGAACGTGGACGCGTTAGCGCCTCTGAGAATTGGAACGAAGCAACTACGTGAGCCGAAAGCAAGACTTACATCTCAGGATGCGACCCGGACCATACCCGGTATACCGGGCCATATTGCCGCCACTTCTCCGAGTTGACTCGTCCGTTGACGAATCTCTCAATGACTGTGCCGTTGGGAAACCGCCACTTGGGACCGGAGACCTGTTTGCCCTTTGGTAGGACGCCGGGATTGACAAATTCAAGGATTGTTGAAGTTGTCGTCTATCTCAGTCAATCATTTTTCGCAAAAGGAAGTGACAACATACTAGAATTAGCAAAGAGAGGCTTTCGCACATACCTCTAGGATCCATAACCCGTAAAAGCGAATGATCAAGTACAGGCCACCGAATAGAAGCGCTAGGAAGGCCCAGCTTAATGCAGCCATTTCGCCTCAGTATCTCAGCAGGGTTGAAGATTGAAATTACCAAATAACTGACAATTCCTGTTCTATACAGATAAGTACTGCAGATAAATGTTTGGCTGTATCAGGGCAGAATCTTGCCAACCCTAGGCGAAGAGAGAGCCGCTTCTTGGTGGGTAATGCAGATATTCTTTTAGCAGTGACGAAGGTTTAGATTCCAGTAGCGCTGTCTCCAGAGGCCGGTTGCATGGGATTCTGGAAACTGCACCAAGTCGGAGACTTTACCTGGTCATTTGCTTTCCTTGCATAGTAAGTCGATCGATGTGGAGTGCCGCCGTCAAGGGTTGCCGTCCATCGGCGATTTTATAGGTAATCAATCACCGTTGAAGGACACACCACGGCCGATGTCAAACCGTCAAGACAGCACCAAGGTGTGTCCGAGGTGCCTTGCCACTGCAGCGTGTATTGGGGTACAGCTTGACCTATACAACGGCGGCCACAAACATATCCCCAACTAGCTCGTGTCTTGTGTTGACATTTCCCTGACCCTGTTGTGCCCCGCTGAGATCACCAAGGCACCGAGATGCGGTGACTGCAAATGGCCGTCCGCCTTGACTGTCCGCCACGATTGTGGGGAATTCGTCCTTCCATGGACCCGAACTCGAATGGAAGAGATCAATAGCTGGGTGCTCATGAGAGACAAAAACGTGTCGGGGTACCATCCATCCCTTGTTGCAAAGTCTAGGACCAATCGACATCACAGCCTATCCCAACCCTAGCCCTAATCATGAAATTCCTACTGCTAGCTACCATCTCTCTCCTGCATTTAGCAGTACCTTCAGCTGGCAGTAAACATAAGTCCTGCAAATGTTTCCCGGGCGATGAGTGCTGGCCATCGGATCGCGAATGGAGCGCCTTCAACACCACCGTAGGCGGCCGTTTGATCAAGACGACGCCACTTGGCTCCCCATGCCATGACCCTCACTACGACCAGGCGCTGTGCGAAGAGCTCGCATCTCAGTGGGGGTTTGCGCCCATACAGTGAGTAAAGCGTTGAGCCCATAAATAGACTTGCAAAGGGGGAGGGAGTTGGAAGCATGGCATACTAACCTTCACTTTAACAGCGTCAACTCGTCCTCGTCCATCCAGGCTGCTATATTTGCCAACGCCAGTTGCGACCCCTTCACTCCACATTCTTCCGCCTGCAAGCTTGGAAATTATGTACGCTATTCCGTCAAGGTGTCCGGGCCCAAGGATATTGCGGCGACCATCCGGTTTGCTGATGAGCGAAACATCCGGCTCGTCATCCGCAACACCGCTCACGACTACATGGGTCGGTCGACTGGCGCAGGAGGGCTTGCCATCTGGACACACCACTTGAAGGGTGTTGAAGTCAAGGACTGGTCTGACTCCGAGCACGTAGGCAAGGCCATCAAGATCGGCGCCGGGGTCGAGGGCTATGAAGTGTGGGATGTCACCTCTGCCAACGGGTTGGTCGCTGTGACGGGAGAGTGCCCGACCGTTGGCGTGGCTGGGGGCTACGTCCAGAACGGAGGCCACTCGCCTCTCGCAACCGCATTTGGCCTTGCTGCAGACCAGACGCTTGAGTTCGAGGTGGTGACGGCTGACGGACGGCTCGTCACTGCAAGCCCGGCCTCGCCGGAGCACGCCGACCTCTTCTGGGCGCTGAGCGGCTCCGGGGCCGGCAACTACGGTGTCGTTGTGTCCGTCACCCTCAAAGTATACCCTGATGCCGTCACTAGCGGTGCTGCGTTTTCCCTGGACAAGCCCAATCTTGATTATTCGGCCGTCCTGGATGCCTGGCATGCCGCACTCCCCGACATTCTCGACTCCGGCACCATGGCTACGTACTCCGCCGCAAAGGACAACCTGATCCTTTTCTCCCTCACTGGATTCAACCGCACAAGGGTCGACATGGAAAATGCGATGGCTCCTTTTATAGGCTCCATGGCTGCCATGGATGTTGACCTACGGCCCAACTACACTCAGTTTGACTCCTACCACAGCCACACTACTCACTACTACGGGCCTCTTCCTGCAGGCCTGTTCGGTACGGCCAGTCACACCCTCCTTGGAAGCCGGCTCCTCCTGCGCGATGCTCTTGCGAACGTCGGTCCTGCGATCAATGAGACGTTTCGAATGGGCGCAGGGATGATCGGTCAGTCCCTGAACGTGTCGCGATTCCACAACCCGGCCCGAGCCGTCTTGCCACAGTGGCGAAACGCTGCCGTAATGTCCGCTTACACGCTGCCGTATAACCTCTCTGTGTCCTTCTCCAAAATGGAGGCCCAGCAGGACCGCATCACAAACGAAATTATGCCGATAATCGAAGCCGTCACGCCCGATGCAGGCGCCTACATCAATGAGGCGGACTTTCAGCAGAAGGACTGGCAGAATGTGTTCTTTGGGAGCAACTATAAGAAGCTGTTGGTGGTTAAGAAGAAGTATGACCCCAAGGGGCTGTTTTACAATTCTATTGCAGTGGGTAGCGAGAATTGGGAGGTGTTGAAGAATGGAAGGATGTGCAAGGTTCATTCCCGCGGCTGATATCTTTAATGTGAAGAAAGAAGAGATTTGTTCGCACCTATTGCTGTCTAGTTTCTGTTTCGACTCAAAATTTGCATAAAGGCGTATACACATTGAGCCGCAAGTGATACATCAGTGAATGGTTGCTCGTCGCGTTGTTGTTGAGTTTACTTGCGCATGCCACCACATGGCTTTGTAACAATTTTAAGAATGGTGGATTGCAATGTTACCATAGCTCATTGAAGTTGTTTAGAATGATATTTACATGGATGAGATAGGATATGTGTTACTACGAATATCTGCTACTATTGCAATAGAGTCCTGCTACAAGGCATGCTTGTTGTGGTCCTTATATAGAGACTGATACATGACACAGCTGTGTCAACAAGATTTTCAAAATAAGCCCAATTCGAAGTATGGTGCCATGGTGCCATGGTATCGCATTCACACCGAAATAAATTGGTAATAATTAGACAACTTGAGATTTCATTCTGACCATAGACTATGACTGGCTAGCTACACTGCAAGGTTTGTTTTGCTACTTTTCAGACAGCATGTTGCATCATCTCAAGCAGCACCAACTTCAGCGAGGAACTCCTTGGAAAAAGAGTATTGGTTGCGGAAACGCTGCGCCAGAAGCTGTCCCACCGTCTCCCTGTTTGGATCGTCCGGCTTCAGCGGGTTCGAGGCGTAGACGTCGCCGTGCCAAAACGTGGCACACGACAGCCTCTCGCCCTCGGCCTTGTTGATGACCCTGTGCCTCGCGCTCTTGTACTCGCCTCCTGACCATCTCTGCACCATGTCTCCGCAGTTGATAACGTACTGGTCCTCTAGAGCTGGAACCTCGATCCACTCCTCGAGGCCCTCGTGCCACACCTCCAGGCCATCCTTTCCAGGCTGTTGGAACAGGATTGTGACGCCGCCGAAGTCGGTATGAGCCCCGATGCCGAACTGACCCTTCTTCGCCTGGCTGTGAGGGGGGTAACGGATCATCTTCATTGGGACAATTGGCCGCTTGGCGAACTGGTTCACCAGGGCCGACGGCTGTCCGAGGCCCTCGAGCAGGATCGACCAGATGGTCTTGCCCAGCTCGCTGGTCTGTTCGTAGTAGGACGACACTGGTCCGCGGAAGTCCTCACTAGGGAGGTCAGGCCACACATTGGGACCGTAGAAGCCGGAGAGTTCCACGACTGGATCCTCACGACCTACAAAGAAACACTAGGTGACGGTGGTGAGTTACTTTGGCTAAGTATACGGGATGGCATTCAGATGAAAACTAGCTATCACGTACCTCTTTCGCATCGGGCAGCGCATCACCCTCACGATGCGACATTCCAGAAGCCTCGTAACCGCGACGGCAGGGATTATCAAGAAAGGACATCTTGAGCTTCTCCTCTTTGGGCAGATTGAAGACATTGTCCATACATCGGAGCAAGTCTTTCTGCAGACTCAGAGGCACGCCGTGGCCTTTGACCTGGAAGAAGCCATATTGACGAGCCGCATCGCGTACCTGCGCGACAACCTTCTCCTTGTCCACTGATGATTTGGGATTAATGTATCCACTCAGATCGATAATTGGCAGCGCGACATCTGCTGATGACATGGTTGTTGGTTGTCCCGTTGCTTAGTAGTAGAGAAGTGTTTAATATTAGGCAAGTTTGGAGTCTCATCCAAGCAGGAAGAGCGGCGTAGAGAGGAAACAATCATATGATGAAGTTACGAAATCACACAGGTGTGTAATTACTATGTGGCAAAATAAGAAGCTATTCCTCTTGAAATCGCCGACTGGATGATGATCAAAGTCGGGAGTGCTGCCGTGGCCAACTCAGCCATCGAAATACCAGTCTCAGAAGAAGCGGCATGACATCATACGTAATAATGTTACACACGATAGTTCCAGTCGATTGCAAACACACGCCATCATGGAATCTGGAGTCAGCTTAGGGTTGCGTCCGGCTGTTAATCCATCGGGGTTTAAAAGTCGGGACTCGGACGCCGGCAGGTCGGCGGTTTTCATGCCCTGGCCGTCGTCGGTGCTTGACGTCTACCAGGCACACGGTACCTTGCTTTCCATATGCCGATCTTGCATTTGCATGAATTTACAGCTATCAAGCTACCAGAGAAGCCGAGGTGCCGTAGCGGGCGCCTTTTGCCAATTTCATTCATGTGGTGTTGGTGTCAAGCACCTCAGAGTATTATCGGCCTTGACTGTCGTAGCTCTTACATGGAATGAATGGATCCCACGCCAACTACCTGAGATACCCCTACCAACTTTCAATCACTTCCGGCCTTATCAATATCTCTTCTTGCTCGAAACTTGAGCGCAAGATAGCTGTGTGTTTTTCAGGGCTTTTAACTTCCCATCTCTCTTTTCGTACAAACCATCCACACCAGTGCAGCCGGACATCCAAGCATCACCATGCACGTCCTCATTGTCGGAGCAGGAGTCGGTGGACTAAGCCTGGCCCAGAGCCTGCGAAAGCAAAACATATCTTTTGAAGTATTCGAGCGCGATAATGATGCCAATGCCCGCTTCCAGGGATGGGCAATTGCTATGCACTCGTACGTACGAACTCTAGCGTCACCCTCTTCATCGGTAAAGCATGTGCGAGGATTATGTTGACATGGGCAAACACATAGCATTGTTGACACTCTTGTGTCGACATTTCCATCCGACATACCTGATCTCAGAGAATCGACGAACCACCTCGCGCCTCTGAAACTGCCTGCTCAGCTTAGCATGTACACGCCCAACAGGGACGACCGCTGGGGGTTTCAGGTGAGTCTGATGAGGATATACCGAGCTCATATTGTTATCGGGCGGTTTCGCCTCCGCCTCTAATTGCCGAAGGAGCCTCAGCCAGTCCTAACTTGAACTTCTCGTGGCACAGGACTCTCCCGACTTCCCGTTCATTCGTTCAGAGCGCCGCCGTCTTCGCAACTGGCTGATGACCAACATCCCCGTCCAGTGGGGCAAGCGTGTTCAACGCATCGAACAAGATGACGACGGGGCCACGGTCTACTTCGAAGACGGCGGTAGTGCCAAGGGAGATATTGTAGTCGGAGCAGACGGCATCAACAGTGTGGGTAAGTCACTCGTTCCCTCCAATCCACCAATCTCGAGAAGTGCCTTGTGTTCAGTGCCATTGGGATACTGAACGGCTCCAGTACGACAGCAGCTCCTCAACCGTCCCGCCTCCGAGCTTCTCAATGTCGTTCCGCTTGCCACCATCGTCGGCCAGCTGGAGCTGTCAGGGGAAGACTTCAAGGGTCAATTGGCCCTTGGCCATAGCGGTTACATGATGATCCGCCCGGATTTGGGCTTCATCGGCTTCGCAGGTCTACACTACGTGCACCCCGACGGTGTCTCGGCACGCTACTACTGGAACTTTATGCAAACCGATCACGACATGGCCAACCCCGACCACTGGCTCCAGAAGGCCAGCCAGCAGGAGAAGCTAGACCACGTGCTCAAGTCCATCAAGGGGCTGTCGCCCAAGTTCCAGAAGATCTTCGAGATGACCCGATCGGAGCACATCAAGGAAGAGACGCATGTCTGGCGCGATCTCGAGCTTGAGAAGCTGGGGCTGCCGGCCGGCCGCGTCATCCTCATGGGGGACGCGGCGCACGCCATGACGCCCTTCCGAGGCGAAGGCGGCTACCACACGCTCGTCGACACACTGGTCCTGAGCAAGATACTAGGTGAGCTGAACAGCGCCGACAAGTCCAGAGACATTGCAGCCGTCCGCGACGTCGTCGCTGCGTACAATGCTGCGATGCTCAAGAGAAGCTGCCAGGCAGTGCGGGATTCGAGAAACCTACATGCGGACGCGCAGCGATTTGGGCCCGATGGCAAGCCGTTGGTTCTGAAGATCGTTCCGTTGCCAGATATGGAAATTGCTATCGGGGAGGAAAACGGCGTCGCAAATGGACAGGCGAATGGACAGATAAATGGACAAGCAAATGGAGTTTGATAAGGGTATTGGACTCTAGCCTGCTGGTTTTTAGCAACAAGTCGCAGAGAATAATTACTTGTCGATTTACAGCGCAGAGTCCAGGCTGTCTTAGACATGCACAGCATTCTGGTGTGCAAAATCTCAGTCTGTGTCACTTGGGCAACATGATAGCCCTAGAGCCCATGCGAAGCAAGAGTGATTCAACGAGGGATGTAATCACGGTCAATAGGAATCTTATAAAAGGCATCATCTGCATTGTCATGAGGATAAAACTGGAAGACCTAGATATGCCGCTGTAGAAGGACCACAACTAGCATGCCTTCGTTTTGCTATAGCGATGGAGCGCTATAAATACAGCACACTTTGATCAATTACAGCGGCCTTCCTGTCAACCTACCCTATATCTCTGTCGCCGTCATCGGGAGAATCTACATCAAGTACATATGAAGTATATTGTGTAAAGACAGAAAGTATAAAAGGATTGGTGGGATTGCCAAATATAAATTACTTAAGCATGTTGTTATCTCTCCATCTAGTTTATTCGTCGAATAGGGCGACCGCTGAGCAACCTGGAAATGTGCAAGACGAGACATGCAAAACTGTTGATGACAAACCAAGTTCTTTAAACAAACCACACTAGGAAACCAACTTCAACGCAGCCTTTAAACTCCTAACACAAACAATGCAACGCCCAGCCCCAACGCCAACTCCAATGAGAAATATTAAACACCTGTTAATCAATCCCCCGCCATCATCTTCGCGATCTAAGCCTAGCTCCCCCCTCGGTGCTTCCGACTGTTGCCTCCTGAGACGCCAAGATGTACGAGAAACCAACCGCCTTGATACGACCCATCCATTTGAGAATAGGTAGCCGCTTGAGACGGCTCTCCTTTCCTCTCTGCTCTTCGACAAACGCCTTGAGCTCGTCTACCTGGATGGTGATGGAGCTCGCGCAATGTGAGAACCGGGTAACGGCCATCTCTGTACCATTCGCAGCCTCTCCTGTTTGCGCTGAGCCAGACCTGGACTTGAGCAGAGACTCGCATAGCCACACGGCCACCAGCTCAGCAGAAATCAAGTCCATGCGACCCTCCCAGCCTGTGCAATCGGGCATCACGCCAGCAAGGTCAATACAGCGCACGATTTCGTCCAGTGCCTGGCGCTTTAGATGTTGTGGCTGCGCCTGCGCCTGGGCTGACGAAGGGAGGAGGCGGTAGATGGAGGACGGCACTGCCAGCTCGCTCGCCGCAGAACGCTCCAGAAGGCGCTCGCTGGCCCATTTGGATGCAATGTAGCCTTCTGAGCCATCGGCAGGGGGCTCATTAGCCGCCGCCGAAGACGCGACTCCATCAGCCTGTACTTCCTCCCGTGTCAGAACACCCGAGGTCGAGATGAAGTGGATGGGGATTCGCCGTGCTGCCGCCAGCTTGACGAGCTCCTTAGTTGGGTGAACGTTGGTAGGGCGCAGCATGTGGTAGTTGTCCCAGAACGAGCGAACCGCGCCGAGGTGCAGCACCACGTCCACCTGGTCGGCCAGGCCGCGGAACTCGTCCACGCCAAGGCCGAGCAGCGGGAGAGACAGGTCGCCGACATGGTAGACCACCTTGGGGTGGGAGAAGAGGTTGCCCTGGCGCGGCTTGTCCCGCACGACGCAGTGAATTTTGCCCACGCGCGGATCCGCTGGCAGCAGCGGGAATAAATGTTTTGCAAGATTGCCCGTCGCACCAGTCACCAGCACAGTCTTGCCCTCTGTCTCCTTCCTCGCAGAAAGGTCCTTGAGGAAGCTGGGAATAGATGGCGGAGTGGTCTCTAAATCCCAGTCGATGAGGTTGACACTGGGGCTTTCCTCAATCTTGCGCGCCATCTGTCCGAGCGTGTTGGCGCCGAGGAGGTCGATTAGGCGGACAGCGACGTTGAAGACCTGGCGGATTCGTGACTGGAGTCGGACTACTAGCAGAGAGTTACCGCCGACCAGGAAGAAGCTAGTCGACGCCGTCATGGCAAGTCCGAGTTTCTCGCTGTCAGGAAGAGCCTCCCGCCACAGCTTCCTTAGCCGCGTCATGGTCTCGGCCAAGTCTGCATCGTCGTCTTCGGCATCATCGACTAGCTTGACTCGCCTAGGCAGAGCTAGGTTCTTGATGGACTTGCGATCGACTTTGGAGTGGTTGGTTAAAGGAAGGTTATCGAGCGGGATCGCCAGCACGGGTATCATGTACTGGGGAATTGGAAGACGGCTGAGAAGTTGTTCTAGGAAGGCATCCTTGTCGCCACCGTTGTGCTGCGGGGCGAAGACGACGTGTGCGACAAGATAGTCAGGATCACCTTCACGAAGCGTGACGACGACTTCTTTCAGGACACCCCCAGCAGTCGAGATCATATTGGTCTCGACGTCTCGCAGATCGACGCGAAGACCCCGCAGCTTAATCTGTGTGTCGCCTTCAACGCGGTTCCGGAAAACAAGAGATCCATCCTCTTGCAGATGTCCGATATCCCCTGTGCGATGCATCCTGGTCCAGCCGTTGACGATGTGTTCGCTAGTCACATAAGGGTTCAACAAAAACACGCGAGCAGTGAGGTCTGGGTTCGTCAGGTAGCCGAGAGATACGCCAGCGCCGCCGATGACCACCTCTCCTGGCATCCCAATAGGTAGCGGCTTTAGCTTCTCGTCCAGAATATATGTTGCGTAGTTGGGTAGAGAAAACCCGCACGGCACAGGCACGTCCTCCTCTGGGGACGTCTCTTTGCTCGATTTGCGGTAGTCAATTAGCCCCTTGTGCGACGCAATGGAAATCTCGGCCGGCCCGTACGAATTGTGCAGAGCTAGCTGCCCAAGATTTAGTTCGGCAAACTGACGCAGTATCGTCTTCGTCAGAGGCTCACCACCTCCAAAGGCGAAACGCCAGCTGGATGCTTGCCGAAGGTTATCGCCGCCGTACTGCATCCACATGGAGTATTCCGAGGGCGTGACCTTGGTGTACGTAATAGAATGCTGCCGAATGATTTCCGTTATAGAGACCGGATCGCCACGCTTGCTAGAGGGAACCACGTACACCATACCGCCATTGACGAGGCCAGTGCAAGATTTGGTCCACGGAAAAGTCAAAGGTGAATGCGCTCTGCTGCAAGACACGCTCGGCCCCAAGTTTATATGTCTTTGTGTAACCCTCCATCTCGTTCCGGATGCCAGAGTGTCGAATGATGATGCCCTTGGGGGTACCTGTAGAGCCACTGGTGTATAGGATAGCCGCAGGCGACTCTGGATGCGCAACGTTGGTGACGCGAGTCCGAGGGGTGAAGACGGAACCCGAGTCACGTTGATGACAGTGGCAACCTTGAGCTGAGGCGCGTCGTTGACCGTGGTGCCGTCAGCTAAGACGGCGCTTGGCTGGCAGTGATCTGCCTGGGCCGCCAGGCGTGGGATGGGGTTGCGGAGGTCTAGAGGCACATAGACACCCCCGATGCGCATGATAGCAAGCATAGAGCATATCCAGTCGGTAGACGCCTGTTGGAAGACGAGCACGCGAGAGGCGGGGCCAACGCCGGCATGTGCTAGTGCCTCAGATATCGCCTCTATGCGCTTGATCATGTCAGAATACGTGATACTGTTGCCAAGGCCGTCCATGAGCGCAACCTTGCTGGAATTGTCCCGGGAAATCTGGTCGATGCGATGAGGCAGTGTTGCAGGCCAATCCGAGGCCATGCTAGGACCTCGGCCAACTTCAACAGAGCGGGTAAGCTGTTCCTCGCTGAATAGAGGAGTTTCCTCAAGAGTGAGCGACATATCTTGAGCGAGAACATTGATCAAGTGTGCATATGTCTCCAGCAATAGATTTGCCGCTGTCAGGTCATACAGGCCTTTCTGTACCCGGAGACTGACGTGGACATTTGACCCGAGGTCAGCTACATCCAGTGAGATGTCATATGCCGTTCTTCCTGGATGCAGCTCCGCTAGATCAAACTGGCAATTGCACCAGGTCTGCCTGTCACTGGCCTGTTGTCTATAGTCGAAGAATGCCTGGAAGAACGGGCTGTACGATGAAGAACGCGCCACATTCAGCTCTTTGAGTAGCACATCAAACGGGAGGCGTGAGTTTCCTAGTGCTGCGTAGGCAGTATTGCGGGCTTCAACCACAGCATCTGCAAAGGTTTGATTTGGTTGCCGACGGAACCGCAGGGTGAGTAGGTTCAGGAAGAAGCCGATGCTGCCAATCACGTCGCTATCGTTGCGGTTGGCATCAGCAATGCCAATAGTCAGATCTTGAGCATCCGTAAAGGAAAATAGCATCGCCTTGAATGCTGCTAGGTAGAAGTGGAATGACGTCGACCTCTGTGCTCTGGAGACGGACTTGATACGCGCGGCCAATGCTGGCTCGAGTTCAATGCCTACCTGATGAACTGCGTAGTTGGTCATCGCTAGTCTAGAGTTTGACCGAGCCATGGGAAGAAGCGGTAGGACTGGAGGCTGCTCTCCAGCTGGAAAAACGCCCTGCCAGTACTTGAGCTCGTCATTCAGTTCCCCTCTCTCGAGCGTTTGTCGTTGAACCGCCGAGAAATCAGGGTATTGGCTGGGCGGGGGCCCGAGTGGCTGGCCATTGTAGACCTTTTCTAATTCTGAAGTGAGGATCTGGAAGCTTGCCATATCCATTATAATGTGGTGGTAGCAGGCGAGAAGGTAATGAGAAGTCGGCGATAATGTGAGAAGCATTAGTCGTAGCAGGGGCCCGCTCGACAGGTCAAATTCATGAGCCCGCAGCTTCACGTACTCGGCTGTAGCCTCTTCCACCGAAGTGATGGATTTTCGCTCAAGTTTGACCTGAGAGCGTGCCAAAACATTCTGAGACGCCTGGTCTGCCTCTTCTTCGTCCCCAACGAAACATGTACGCAGTGATTCGTGTCTTGCAGTCACAACACGAAGGGCTCTCTCTAAATCGCCAACACGCACCGCGCCGTTCATACGGAAGCTCAAGGCCACGTTGAATGTAGTCGGATCCTCCACCAGGAGACGGAGAAACCAGAACCGAGACTGACCGATCGATATGGGCTGGCTCTTGACGAATGTGCTAGTGCTGGGCTTCGTGGAGTCCGTCACCTCATCCTTGTGAGGAAACCTCACGGACAATGACACTGGCGTTGTCGTGGAGATTGGTGTGTCCACTGGTGGTGGAGTTCGTAGGCCTTGAGTCGAGTTCTCGTACTCAGATGGAGAGGTTGACCCGCCGCTATTTGCAGATTGAGGTTTTTGCGGCGGCTGCGGCTTCGGCTTAGGAGGCGTAATGATGGGCTGCGTAGACTCGGCAGCGGTCGTCCCAATCTGGGCTACAAGGTCCTCGGGCAGTTTCTTCATGGCTAGTTCGCAGACCTCGTCGAGAGATGACCCGCCGACCAGTTTCAGAACCGGAATATCAACCTTGAGCGTCTTCAAAAACCAGGACCGCACCTCCACAGCAACGAGCGAGTCGATGCCAAGTTCGACAAGGGGGGCATCATAGGCAATTTCCTGATCCGCACTTTGCAGGACAATACGCAGCTTCGTAGAGAAGCATTCTAGTTGTATCAAATTAGTATGTTGTGCTTCAAAAGTTGCTTTTGGCTTACCTTTGACTACTTCCAAGGCTGCTTCTTTCGTTTCTGCCCTAGCAATCTGCTCCTTGACAGGGAGAGCGGCGACCTTGTTTCTAGACTCATCCTCGGCACCATCTGCGTCTTTGGTGTCGATGACAAGGTGTGAAAATATAGGGTTGTTATACCATACAATGTTCGTCTCGTCAGATGTTATGGTGCGGAGACCGCTCGTCATCACTGCGGCAGGGATGGCGCCGGGCTCTTCGTCCTCCAGGTTTGAATAGCCGACTTGGATTCCTTCTGCGAACGCTAGCCGGACATCTGGCTCGGAGAGGGGTATAATACCGTACTTTCGTAGTGAGTCGACGACATGTTGGCCAGCCGCCTCCGCTAAACCGATTCCGAGAATGAGGCCGATGTCAAATGCAGACGCGGCTAGGCCACGTCGTCGCCTCTGCCTGGCAAGACCGTTCATGTAGCCATTTGCAGCCACATAATTAGACTGGCCTGCTGTCCCAATGACACACGATATAGACGAGAACAAGATGAAGAAATCGAGTTCATCATTGTAGAAAGCCTGGTCCAGATTATACGACCCGTCGATCTTGGGTCCCAGGGCTTGCAGCATCATTTCGGTAGACATTGCACTGAATGGCGCGTCATTCAGGACATTGGCTCCATTAGCGACACCGGCGATCGGTGGACAGGTTGCTCTGATGGTCTCGAGGACTCCATCCAGACTGTCCTTGTCGGTGATATCAGCCGCCAAGACCTTCACGGTTGAGCTGGTTCCCTGGAAAGAATCGAGCCACTTCTGGTCGACCTTTGGATGACGGCTCGTCAAGCACACACACCCTGCTCCATTAGATACCATCCACTCACAAAGCGACTGTCCTACCTGGCCGCTAAGACCAAATAACACATAGGTTTTGTCCTTGGAAAAGATATTTTCGCCATTCATAGGGCGTGCCTCTACGCTGACTGGTCCATTCACTGGCCATTGCACAACACTCGTCATGTGGTGAGGTGTAGACGGGTCATGAAGTTGGTGCAGATGAAGACTGATGTCCTGGACGCTTTCCTCCTCATTGTTCGACACTGACATGGCTTCCTTGGCACCGACAACGGCATCTTGAAGCTGATCGACCAAAACCTCGCGATCAATCAGCGGAGGCAGGTAGGCTTGCCGCTGGGTGAGGTCTGACGTATCAATCTGCTTGCAATCCGGTGACAGAACCTGCGCAATATTTAGACCTACGCCACTCTTTGAACGAACTCCAGAACGTGTAGTTAAGTCGAGGAAATGCGTTGGCTGCACCGGGACTAACTTTCTTCGCATAACATGCCTTGGTATACGAGCACCTAATCTAATCCAAGATGGGTCCATATCTTCAATATTGTCGCCGTCGCTTTCGTCAGCGGCATATGAGAAGGTGACCCTGACATCTTTGGCGGCAGCCCCTCGCTCTAGGGCTGCTGCGAGGAAGCGATCTTTTCCTGAAAGGTTGATTAATATGCGGCTCCCCGGAGCTAGGTCCCGGATCAAGGATGTAGCTAGAAGCTCGCTTGCGATAGCAACGTGTAGATGATTAACATTAGTGATGTTGATATCAGCTACTGGCAGGGATGCCACCGGTGCTGTCCTACGAGAATTCGCGGTCGATAACACAACAACGGGGCACCCTGAGGCATCTTCTTTACCAACGGCAAGGAATAAAAATGTATCAGGAGCGACACGGAGTGCCATCAAGCTTGAGGAGTCCACCCCAACGAGGACCGCAGGGCTATCTTTAGTCGCCCTGGGTGGCAAAATATCTTCCACCAGTCGGGGCAGCGTGGCGGCATTATCTGAAATCAGTGAGAAGTCGGACGATGACGCTGGCACCGTGTTCGTGATGACACGCCTGCTAGAGTTTAATCTGGCATTCTGGCCGATATTCGGAATGATGCGAGGGAGCAGTAGCTTCCCGTTGTGGAGAAAGGTCTCAGGCTCCTTCGACCACAGGAGCTGTTTTTGGTCCCATTCTTCAAGAGCACACTGCCGTAGGATTTGCTCAGCTATGACCTTGGAGACGCCATCGTCAAGATTTGAGACGTCAAGGGCGTTGAAGCTGATATGTGTTGACTCATTTGTCAGCGAGCGGCAAAAGGCCAAACTTGCAGCATAGTAGGGCTCCTCGCCCAGCTGAGCGCCATGAGTGAGCCACAAGACGTGTCTGGCTAGTTCAAAGAGTCGCTTCAGGCCAGCCATTTTTTCGCTTGTCATAGCCTTGAAAATGGGCGAGTCGAGATCGACGAGGTTGATGAAGGTACTCATTGGATCCAGAGTCTGCGCTTCAGACTCAGTAGGCAGGCCATTGAGAATGACGATGTTGCCACAGAAGCGCCTGAGGCTGTCAGAGACTTCTTCGGCGATCCGGGAACTCTCGTAGCTTTCAGTGCCGAGGATAACTAGGCTGTCAATGACGACTGAGGGAGACGGCGACGAAAGAGGCCGTCGCAGGAAGAGCACTTGGTCGTCGATTGCCTGGGCAGCCATGACGGAAAACGGCCAAGCTATGTTGGAGCCCCCATTCTTTGGAGTGATGGTGTCGATGCCTCCGAATCCAGCCTTGCGCATGACCGCATGCCATACCCCAGGCGCTACGGTTGGCGCATACTTACGGCCATCAGAAACACCAATCCACCAAGAAGGAAGCCCACCCATAATAGTTGCCGAACGAACCGGGTTGTTGTCGGTCATTTCAAGCAGCGCAAGATATCCTCCCGGCTTTAACAGCTGCCGAGTATTCTCTAATGTCTTCTGAAGCGAGGGTCGTAGCATGTAAAGCGTTGGAGGCGATGATAATGTCGTACGAGTGTGCCTCATATCCTTGGCCGGTTGGATCTTGCTCGACGTCCAACACCTTGAATGTCATATGATCGCTGAATGTATGGAAACATCTGTTGCCCTCTTCAGGCTCTCTGATGACGTGCTTGTGTAGGTGTAGGAGACCATGGCACCCCCACGACTCGCAATAGCCTCAATAATTGACTTTGTGGGCCCGCTCATTCCAGTTCCTGATACTCAAGATTAGTATTTGTCAAAGCCTGCCAAGGGTACATTCGATTAGTGTGGTTGAATGACAACTCTTACCTATCTCAAGAATCCTGGCGTGGGGATATCGATACGTCATCTGCTTCACCATGCCTGTCAAGAACGAATAGTATCTTTCGTAGCTGAGACCTTTGCTATAGTAGTCTTCGAGGAGACCATTCAATTCCATATGCTCGAGTATTGCTGTCTGGCCTCGCACCGCAGCTGGAATAGTCTCCCCGACTACCGCGAGGAGTTTGACGGTGGCATCATCCGGATGACTGGATATCACCTCTCTGATATCTTGCTCGCTATCGTTTGCCCATTGCCTCTTGAGGGTCGGGTGCTGTCCGGTGGACGCGCGGGAAATCGTGTGGTCGACAAAGTTGCGAAGATGTAGATGATGTGGTTGGCTGGAGTTCGCCCATTCGTGGTCCGTGATGTCTGATTTCCATTTGCGCAAGTAGTAATACGAGATTCTCTCGCATGCAGCTGCAACCTCTGTTTCGCCCACAGATGGAAGTTCCAATTTCGAATTCACCAGGAAAGATGCGTCTGGGGCCGCCACGTCGAGCTTTGTAGACGAGTACATCCAACGATCCTCAGCCGCGGTAGCAGGGGCGAAAGGTTTCAGAGTCAGGTCTTCGACCTGGATCATACCTTGTTCACCATCTTCACTAAATATGTCGATGCTGGCTACGAAAGAGTCTACATCGCCATTGAGTGTAGTGGAGATTGGGACTCGAGATCCGGTGGTTGAGAGTGCTGTGCACACCTCTGGGTTGACTCGAATGGTGCGAACGCTTGTCGGAACATGGAGAGACCAGAGACGTTCGTCTCCTGGAGACGAGTACGCGAGCATCGACAATTGTATGGCGACGTCGAGCATGCTCGGATGTACCAGATAGAAGGTAGACTCATCATCCGAGTAGCTGTACGTGTCCACCAAAGCAGAAGCCTGGTTAAGTCTGCGCTTCGTCGCAGACATTCCTCGGAAGGGACCAGTGTAGCCATACCCTAGCTCAGAGAACATGTCATAAACGCGGTCGGCATCGACTTCGGTCATATTATAGTCTTCAACCGCGACAGCACAGGGCAATGCTGCTGGGTGTGGGTTACCAAGCAATATTTTAACAGTTCCACTTGCCACAAGCTCCATGTCGTGATCCGATCCGGTGCTGACGTTCGGGGCAGAGTAAATTGAGAAGCTAGCCGTGATGGTCTCGTCTGGATAGTGCTCAATAGCCGTCAGCGTAGCGAGGATTTCGACGCCCGATGCCTCTCCCTCGTCGAAAGTGATGGCTCTTGGGATGGAGAGGTCATGGAGCTCGAAAAGCTCCACTGCCTTGTCACCAGCAAGACTGCGGCATGCTTCTATAGCCATTGCGACATAGCCTGCGGCAGGGAACACAATCAGGCCTTGCAGCTGATGGCCTTCCATCCAGGGGATCTCGGACACTTTGAGAATATTGGACCAGCGCATGTCGTGGTTGTTGGACTCTGGAGACAAAACACCAAGCAATTCATGTGGAAACTGCTTCCTCCCACGAATCTTCTTCGACCGGCGCGATTCACTCCAGTGAATTCTCCCGTGGTCCCACTGGTAGGATGGCAGGTCGACCACCAGCTCGTGGGTTCGTGATTCGCCCGTCACGACCCGGTCAAAGGACGACAAGTCAACTGCCTTGGCACCCAGGAGTGTCCACACAGCGCCTAGAGTTTCGGAGAAGGCATCGACATCGTCTTTCCCACGACTCAACCACGCCATAATATGGAACAGGGGTTGGTCGCACATCGGCGATGTTCTGTGTGGCTGGGCCTTTGAGTGCTGGATGGGGCCCGACTTCGAGAACAAGGTTTATCTGTTCATCACTCGAGATGGCATTCTTGACAGCGTCAGCAAACAAAACTGCGCTAGTCATGTTATCTTTCCAGTAGACGTCTTGAAGCCCTTGTACAGGCTCCATGCTCTCAGCACCGGGAACCACACTTGAAAACCACTTGCAGGCACTGCTTCGATCACGATTGACGCGGACCCCACAGGCTCGCAGCGCATCGATGTATGCATTGCCGCATGGGAGCATATGGTGAGAGTGATAGGCGGTGTCGACCTTTAATAGCCTGGCGAATTTCTTCTGCTCGTCTAGCAGCTTCTTTGCGTGCACGACGGCATCTGCATCTCCCGACAAGGTCACACTGGCTGATGAGTTATGCGCAGCGATAGCAAGTCGACCCTTGAAAGCTTGCAGACTGACAAGCTCTTGCGCATCTTCCCAGGACGTGCCGACTGCAAGCATAGCCCCTTTCTGGCCATTGGCTTTATTGCCAGCTAGTCGAGCATATAGTCCACGATAGTAAGCGACTCGGATAGCATCATGAGCCGAGAGGAAGCCAGCAGCATACGCCGCCGCGATTTCTCCGGAGGAATGGCCCACGACGGCGGCGAAGGTAATCCCGGCCGCCTGCAGAAGATCAACAAGAACAATCTGCACGGCTGTACATAAAGGCTGCGAAAGCGCCGCCTCAGCGATGCGCGACGTATCATTTCCAGCCAGCATCTCTCCACGGAGGCTCCACTCTGGGCGATCAGCAGGCGGTAGGGTGTCCAAAGATTCTTCGAGATGCTGGATCCTATGAGAAACGAAATTTGAGGAGCGAATCAACTGTGCTCCCATTGCTGGCCACTGAGCACCTTGACCTGTAAACACGCCTAGGACGCGAGATACTGCCGGCTTGCCGCTGGAGCGAATGCCTATCGCCATGCCTGTATTACTTTTGACAGCAGCAAGCTTTTCATCGATCTTGGCGCTCAGCTGTTGGATGGTCGACGCAGTGAAGCTCGCTCTGGTGGGGAGTTGGCTCCTGCGCGAGTGCAGGGTCCAAGCCAAGTCGGGGCCATGGATGCCATCAGAACGAGCCTTCAGAACCCGGGAGTACTGCTCCAGAAGGGCAACCAGAGATGTCTCGGTAAGGGCTGAGAAGACAAAAGGGGTCAGAACAGACGAGTTGTCGTCATGTTGGGAGTCGGAAGCAGATGGCATATGCTCTTCCAAAATGGCGTGGGCGTTAGCACCTCCAAACCCTGCGTGCAAGAGATTATGGTTAGTTGGACACGTGTAAAACAAATACTGAATTTGAGACTCTCAGCAGTACATACCGAAACTGTTGACGCTTACTCGTCGAGGAACTCCTTTGGGGAGTGTTGGCCACTGGGTAAGACTCGTGGGAACCTGCAAGCCCTTATAAAACGGCTCAATCTTAGGGTTCAAGCGGCTGAAGGAAAGGTTCGGAGGGATGAGCCCTTTCTGAATGCTGTTGGAGGCCTTCAGCAAACCTGCCAGGCCCGCGGCACCTTCGAGGTGGCCGACGACCGTCTTGATAGACCCTACGTAGAGAGGTGTGGTGCCGGCAGCATGGTTGTGTCGACCCAAAGCCTCGTATATAGCAGCGGCTTCCTTTGGGTCTCCAGCTTGAGTCCCAGTCCCGTGCGCTTCGAAGTACTGCGGTCGATGGCTAGGATTGTTTTCAGGGTCCAAGTTGGCTTTGGCGTACGTCCGGCGGATAAGAGCCGCCTGGGCCTCCGTGCTGGGAACAGTGATGCCGTTCGAGAAGCCGTCTTGGTTGGCACCTGTCTCCCGGATGATGCATTCGATGTGGTCGCCGTCGGCAATAGCATCGCTTAAGCGCTTCATGACAACAGCCGCCACGCCTTCGCCGCGGGCGTAGCCATCCGCATCCGCATCCCACATCCGCGACCGGCCGTTGGGAGAAAGCATTTTCAGCTTGCTCTCACCGATGTACATATCATACCCCAGGAGGACTTGCGTACCACATGCCACGGATATCTGTGATTCGCCGTTGCGCAGGGATTGCACACCCTGGTGCACGGCAATCAAACTCGACGAACATGCCGTGTCAATGGTCATGCTCGGTCCGTGCCAGTCGAAGAAGTACGAGACTCTATTTGAGATGATAGCCCTGTTGATTCCCGTGGCGAAGTATTTCGGGATGGTGTTGTGGTCTCGTAGAAGAGTGTCGTGGTAATCGACGGCTAGGGAACAGGCGAGTTAGCCATAGTCACATCAGCTCCTCGTCTCAGTAAAGTTATTGGAGTTCCTCTTTTCCAAACTCGGCCGAGTCTTCAGAGGAGCATAACTCTTAACAAGGACGGAAAGTTTGATCGAGGTGGTGCATAGAAACGAAATACTTACTCATGGTGCCTACGTAAACCGACGTGTCAGATCCTCGTAAACGGTCGAGAGGGTGTCCGCCAGCCTCGAGCGCTTCGTACACCGTCTCCAAGAGCAGGCGCTGCTGCGGATCGATTGCTTCGGCCTCGTTGGCACTGATATTGAAAAACGCGGCGTCAAACACACGCACATCCTCATCCAGCAGGTATGAGTGGCGAACATTGGTAGTTCCGTGCCTGGCGCCATCGTGGTGATAGAAGCCCGTTGTGTTAAACCGGTCCGATGAGATTTCTTTACATAAGTCACGAGGGTTTTCAAGCAGCTTCCACAGGGAAGAGGGTGAACTGGCACCGCCTGGAAACCGACAACCACTACCCACGATGGCTATGGGCTCTGAGGACGACGATGTCGTTTTCGTCATCTTGTATAATGTGTAAGTGGCTTCCCGGTTAAACGAGGAAGACCAAGGAACAGATGGGGATAGTGTTGAACAGAAAAGTCGATACGCTTTAGCTCGCTTCAGGCCTCAGTATTTTCAGAGAGTTGAGCAAGCAGAGATATCTAGTCCCTGCACTCGGCTTAAGGAGCTACACGCAATTCCAACTACTGTCATCATCTACCCTTCCAAATCGCCGCTTGCCGTGCCTACGACACTGCCGAATCTCTATCGCAGATCCACTATGATCCTGTAGCCTTCAGGCAGATTCATAGACATTGTTGCACTTCATCCGACATGACCACCATTTTTCACATCGCCGATAAGGGGCCTCTTCCACTTGCCGTGCAGGGCGAGATGAGATGCACCGACGACAATGTTGAACTACGACGCAGGACTTCAGTCATGGACATTCCGCCGATATTGGACGATTCGCCGAACGAGCAGCTGAGGAATACGCCGATTCACTGAATCGACGGTGCAGACTAACAGGATCCGAATCCCTACCGCTCGGGTGGTTTATGAAATATCACCGCCAACAAAAAAGCACATGCAGTACAACCGACAAGTGGAAATGTAGAAGTTATTTAATCTTTCACAAGCAGTGGTTTTTTTTGAAAAAACCAATTACAAACAATAAAAACCGCCTTTTTCCCTTTCTTAAAAAAAAAAAATGTAACTTAATTTTCCCCCTATCTACCCCCCCCTGTATAAAAAAATTACCCTCACCAAAATTAAAAACAACCGCCGTAAAATGAGGGCGTCCTTCTTACAAATGGGGAGCCTCCCGAAATTAAAAACTAATAACAATTAAAAAATCCAAATGAGCAAGCAAAATATAAAAAAAAAAACCAAACAAAAAGTAAACAAAAGTATCAACAGTCAAAAAATTTCTATACATAGTAAACCAAACTATAAAAAAGACCCCCAAACATAAAAAAGCACCTACAAACAACAAAAATCAAAATAAAAGAATAACAAAAAAAATCCTTAAAAACCTAAAAAAAAATAAATACTAAAAACCTAATCACAAAACTCAAAACAAAATCATGAGCCACTACCCCATTCCACAAAAATGTAAACCAACCAACAACTATAACATAAAATATACATTCCACTCTCCTTATTCCCCCCAACCAAACAAAATATCTCAATCCTCTTCCCTCCTCCCCCCTTCCCCTCTATAAAAAACCCCAACCCACTGAATATGTCTAAAACAACAAAACATAATAATGAGATACTGGTACTCAAAACCACAAAAAAATACCAACCACAACAAAAAACAACACTTGACCCTTTGCTAAAAAAGAAAATTACCACAAAACCACCCCCCCCCATTATAAAAAAAACCTAAAAAGTAAATCAATTTAACTAATAACAAAACAAAAAAAAAGGACCAAGTCACCAATAGCTCCATCTACCTTTGTTCAGCTGATATTTGGGAAATACTTTTCATTTTACCATTAGGGGACTAAAACATGGCGGAAATTTCTGTATCATGGCGCGCTTGTCAGTTGAATGGCATTGGGTGTGGCATATTATTTTGGAGTTCATGGTCCACTGGGCCAACGAGCATCGGGCAACGGTTGTGTATCTCGGGTATATCTAAGCCTCAAAGAGGTCCGTGAAATAACATTGAATGATCGGCACGTTTAATTCCATCATGCGCTACGAGGTTGTTATTAACAATGGCATCCTATCGTGTCTTTTTTTGCCCATGTAAAAAGACTCGTTACTTTATGACGTCATAAACCGGCGATGTTTAGAACGGGTGTGTCCCAAACTGCCCATGAAGATATATATAAAGACAATGCAACGCCATGGCGAATTACTATTGGCTGCTATAGAGGCCCTATTCATTACGTAAAAGCACACCCTCCCAACATGAAATTGATGCTCGCTGTAGCGGCTATAGGCTTAACATGTGCCAATGCAACTGCAGTCAAGCCTCCCCGACTAACCCACCTATTCACGGCCAAAGTCACCGCCAGCACGGGAATAGTAATAGGCACTGAGCTGACGGGGACTCGAACAGCCTATCCTATAACCGGCGGGAATTTCACGGGGCCGGCGCTCAACGGCACAGTGTTGCCCGTGGGTGCCGACTTCAGCTTGATGACGCCGGATAAGCTGTTTTGCCCCAATGGGGTCTCCATACTCCACACGGACGATGGTGCCAATATCCTTTTCCGGGATGTAGGCTGCCAGTCTGGGGAATTCGTGTACGGGTCGGCCACTTTTGAAACAGGCTCCAAAAAGTACGCCTGGCTCAACACCGCAGTCGTAGTTACAAGGGCGAAGGTGGCAACCGGAGACACGAGCACCGACGTCGGCCTAGAGGTGTTCTTGGTTAGTTATTTCCCACATCAGAGGGGTGATGCCGAGTCTAAATACTAATAACTCTCACCTTAGGTGAACTAGGGGAAACGGAGCAAGCAAAATAAGTAGTGGTCTGTCCTGAGTAAGATGCGACACCTACTCTACAGAGGCGGCAAGCGGCACGGGGGTGTCCAAAAAAAAATTTAATAAAAAAATACACTCAAATGCGACGTGTTTCAGCCTTCGAGGAAAGTCTGCGCCATTCAGACGTGGGTGCTCTCTTTAACAGATTTAAATAGAAATGAAGGCGGATCGCGGTACTGTCATGTCTCGCCAAGCAGCCGCATATGGCAACTCGCACGTAGTGTTTTGGAATTAGTTTACATGATAAGTAAATTTCAACGGTCAAAATCCATGGCCGATACCAAGTGAGCTTTCCCCTGAGTCACACCACCATCACCGCATGACTATCGAGTTGGGGTGCACCGTCAGGCTTGAAGAATCGATGTTTGCCTCTCAACTCATTGAGATAGTCGATTGGTAGCGACCAGTGCCGTATTTCTTTCTATTTGAACTGACAAGTATTCACTGACCCCTAATACTCCAAACATTGAGATCTTTTTTCTTTTAAATGTAGTTATGAAATATGGCTATGATGCTGGGGGTCTACGCTCCTATTCTCTTCTGGCTACAATGTGTAATGTAACTCAAAGTAACAGCCAGGTTGTTGGGTCGTATGGGCTGTGAAATCACTAGGTGTTGCCTACATCAAGTTCGTGCTGGCAAGGCCTAAATCCCTCGAATCTGCGCTTGTAGTCGTTTGGTCTTGTTGCTGTGTGCCGACGACAGAGGCGCATGAGAAGTCAAATGCGAGTCACATGCACTGTCACGTCACCCAACTCCCTCCTAGCCTCCTTAACCGAGGAGCAACTTCAGCCTTCAGAAAACTCCACGCTCACCACGGCTACACCATCTCCAAAGCTGCGCTTCCCACCATCGATTGTTGTCCTGCCATCAGCCTTGGGAGCGCCCTCTTCGCCGTCATGGGCTCCGCTACAAGCATTGATGTTCTGACGGCTGACACCAAAGACTTGCAGCGTCTCCTCAGCGAACGTCGCGTGACCAGTCGCGGCATCGTGGCATCGTACATCGCACAGATCGAAAGACACGATGCTTACTTGCGCGCCATGATCCAGATAACCCCGGCGCATCTCTTATCCCAGAGGGCCGACAAGTTGGATCGAGAGCGCCGCGCCGGGAAGTGCCGTGGCCCTCTCCATGGTATCCCTATAATCATCAAGGCAAGTGGCACTTATGTCAAGTGGTCAAATGGATGTATGTCTGACCTAAATCACCACAGGATTCATTGGCCACCCACCCCAGCCTAGGACTTGATACCACTGCCGGCAGTCTAGCGCTCCAGGGATCCAAACCCCGTAGGAGCGCCGCCGTCGTGGAGAGAGTATGTAGTTGGCTGCCGATGTTACTCCTGGGCGCAGAGGTTAGCTAACGGGATGAGCTTCTTGCCGCCGGTGCCATCATCTTGGGCAAGTCGAATCTGAGTGTCAGTCCCGCCTTATCCAGCCCTTGATCGATCTTGCTGACCGTGCCACAGGAATTCTCAAACTCGCGGTCAGCACTCTTGGATACCATGCTTAATTCAGGTCTGACGACTTCACAGAGGTTCAATGATGCCGAGCGGTTGGTCTGCTGTAGGAGGGCAAACTCAATCTGCGTACGTGCGAGGCGGTCTGGACCCCAGTGACTCAAAAGTTGGCCATAGTGTAAGCGCGAACCTTCTACGTCTGGCTGCTCTACTAAAGCGAGAACTACGATTTAAAACTTTGAAAATATAGAACCCCGGGGGCTCATCTACGGGTTCGGCAGTCGCGGTTTCCGCTGGCTATGCTCCCGTCTCCATTGGCGCCGAAACGGACGGCTCACTCATCAGCCCCGCCGGAAGAGCTGCTCTATACACCATGAAGCCAAGCATCGGGCTCGTCCCGCAGGAAGGAATTGTGCCCGTATCTAGCCACTTCGACTCTGCAGGACCCTTCGCCAAGACGGTCTACGATTTGGCCGTCGTGCTCGATGCCATTGCCGACAATGCGCCGTCCAAGTCGCTCACATCTAATATCACTGGGTCTTGGGGGGATATCTCAGTTGTCACGCTTGATCCCCTGGTTTGGAAGCTTCCCGATGCTGCCATTAAGCCTGTGACTGAAGCTACCGAGCAAATAGTACGCACGTTGGCACTTAGGTTGTTCGATACCCATGCTAAGTGATGGAATAGCTGCGGGATATCAACAGAGCGTACGAAACGATCGAGAGCAAAGCCAAAAAATTCGTGGCGAATGTCCCGCTTGCGACCAAAGACACTTTTAAACTAGATGGGAAAAACAGTCAAATGATCATCACACGTCAGTCACCCCGTCCCAAGACTTTTGCCGCCAAATAACTCTTGCTAACTTCGAACAGGAGCTGATTTCAAGTCTCAACTGAACTCTTATCTACAGGATTTGGAAGAGAGCAAAGTCCGCAGCTTGCAGGACATAATCGCTTTCAACAATGACCATGCCGAGCAGGAGCTGCCAATCCGTGAGTCCATATCACAACCGTAATGTGTCTGCTCTAATTGAGTCTGCTGTAAGACCACCCAAGACAGGATCTGTTCATTCATTCCCAAAATATGCACATCTCGACCTACGAATACGACAGATATTTAAAACCATCTGAGGCATGCCACAAGAGAAAACGGTGTTGATCGCATATTTCAAGAATATGGCGTCGATGTCATTATTGGGCCGGCTGACAGCTTCATCACGAGCATGGCAACAGGCAGCGGTTTGTAAACACAGTCTCTCAGAAACAATACAGGGCTAATATCATTTTAAAAATAGGATACCCAATAGCCGGAATGCCGCTGTCATACCTCGACTTCAACGGCCGCCCCGTCGGCCTTGCTGCAATAGCCGGGAAGAACCAGGAGGCACTTTTAATCAAGGTGCTGAGCGCTTGGGAAGCGACATTTCCTCCGAGTCGACCTCCACCACGGCTCGTCCAGTAAGGTACAATAAAATTTTCAGTGTAATTTTAGATAAATCAGACCATCTCATCCCTCTTGTTAGTCCTGCGGCGCCAGTTGTGCTTAGCGATTAGCTTGCTGGGAACCGAGGGCTCTTAATTAATCAAGGATCTCGAAATTTCTCGACATTCTTGCATATTATATTGGCAAGTCAGCAGAGACAGGTCAATATTCATCCATACAAAAAGCTCGTACCAAGGCACCAGGTTAAATGCTCAACTGATAGATGCAAATGCCTTACAAGCAGAGGCGAAGTTATCAACAGGCGCAACGTCTTTGACCATATCCCATAAATCGTCAATGGACGCTATTATCCATGGCTCAAGAGGCCCGTTCTCAAGCTCCTCCAGTGCTTCTTTGAACTGGTCGGCGTTCGCAGCTCCAATAACCATCTCGTCGCCGAGGCTTCCGTCCAGCATCGAGTGGTATTTCACCCACCTATATGCCAGCCCGGACCGGGTAATACCAGCTTTCTCTGACAGTTTGCCAAACTCTTCCAGCATATTCAGGTATTTCGGGTTATAGTAGAGGCCTCGGAAAATCTTCCCTATCAGAGAGTCTGGATCCCAGTTGCCTTTTCCTTGCTCAATGTACTCGCGATCTTTGCCGAGGAAGCCACCCGCCATTGGAGAGTACGCCTGAAGAGTAACGCCTAGCTCTCTTAGAGTCGGGAACAGAATTTTCTCATTTCGGCGGACTGCGAGACTGTAGCTGCTCTGGTACACTGTGGGCAAGACATACCCCTTGGTTTTGGCATAGTTGTAGAGGTCGAGAAACTGGCGCTGGCTGAAGTTTGAAACGCCAAACCTTTCGAACCGACCTTGAGTGTACAGTTTCTGAATGGCATCCATTTGTTTCGAAAATGGGATATCCTCGTCTGGCCCGTGAAGCAAGTACGTCCGTACCTAAATATAGACCATCAGAACATTATTTTCTCGGATCTTCTGAAAACTAGTTCTGCCTACCTTTTTGGTCTGCAGCGCTGTCATGCTCTCTTCCGCAAGTTGTCCGATTATGCCAGCCGCACCAGGAATAAATCCACTGGAGGCCTTCGTATCAATGGAGAACTGGGGTTCCAGATGTAGATTTCCAATGATTGTTTCAGACGCCCCGCCACCCTAGAAATACCGCCTCCGTTAGCAAAGGCAATCGTATAGAATGCTGCGGCCGTCATACGTAGGCCCTGCCGGTGTCCAAGGCGGTGATATTGTGCTCCTTTGCAATCTCAATAATTTTATGTATATTGTCCATGTCATCCGGCAACCACGTATGAGTTCCGACAACCAGCGTCGGCGTCGACAGCGTCGCGGACGGCATGATGTGAGACTGTGCTGCTTCGGATGTCGTTTTTCAAAGTTCAACGAGTCTTAAAACGCTACAGTGAAATTCCGCGTCTGACAGCGTTTTGTAGCACTAAACGTTGTTCTCTGTTTGCGCTGAAAGCAGTTAACTGGCTCTTTTGGCTTTGTAGAATGGGAAGACTATATATCGCCACAGACATCTGCATTTGTAATCCCGTTGCATTTAACACCGCTGTAACTGTTCAAGAACCCATTGATCATCCAATAAAGTTGAGTTGCGACCAATAACAGCCTTGGAAGCTGCTCGGTGATATATGCACTACGGAGTTCCGTGAAGCCAACCTGCTTAGCAGAGGCTGAAAACGTCACATCCTAGTATTACCTACCCCTCTTGAATGGGCTATGGAAATGTTTAAATCACAAATGTATTGTTGGATGAATTGCGCAGTGATCCTGCCAACAGGGGTGTTTCATCCCAGGGATAAACACTTACTCGCTGCATGGCGTAATGGCTGGTAATTCGTGAAGGATTGAACAGACCGCAAGTGGGACAGTCTTGTAGTCTCTACTTATTGATATATTGTCACTAGAGACGCGACTTTAGAGGGATATCTGGCTGCTATGCGGTGATGCGATCCCACATACAAAATACGAAAGCATGGCGATATACGAAGGGGCATTAGATATGAAATACTTCCATTGCGCTGATATCAATTGTAGGCGGCTGCATGTTGCATCTCTGCTTTGTCGCGGAGCAGAGCCAGGCTGGCCAACCACTCAATTAGTCCATTAGGGCTTTCCACCATGTCGGTTCCGCTCAACATCATGTCTTCTTGCGATGGGTGCGGACGTCTACTGAGCGACCGGAGATGACCAATATCTGATCTGCAACGTCGCCAAATAGAAACACATTTGTCAGTCCTCGCGCAGGAGGGCGGAGTCTGGAGCTATGCTATGGACCACGCTGCGGGCTTTCTTCCGCCGGTGCGGCCGTAAACAGTTGAACGGCGATTCCACTATGACTGTAAGTCTATCTGTAGTTTTCCCCAAAATCTCCAGCCCTTATACTTGGGAAAAAGAGAATCTCCCCGGAAATTCACCGTCCGGGCTGCCAGCCGCGAGGTTGAGTACTTGCATGGAAGGTTTGTCCGGGCCAACTGGGATGTGGATCAGGCGAAGAATGGCCACGTCGGTAAGCAGATTCACGAGGATCCACACCTCTTGAAGGTTGGGACTCATGGAGTAGATGGGAGTCTCATTGCGCTACAAAATTGTGTGCTTGAATTCTGATGAAATTTGCATGGCCAATACGTCACAAGTTCAACCAGGAGCAGCAAAAATTAAGATCCTGGATATATCAAGACTGTTTCAAGAGCATGCTGGCTGCGGATGATAATTTTGAATTTAAAGAATCTCACTTTGAGTCGTTAAATAATGATGGCTCTCTACATCACCTCCTAGATGTTGTTGAAGAGAGATCTAGATTCGTGGCAGTTAGTCTTATTTCGTCGAAAATTCCACAGAGGACTCAGATCAAGTACAGCGGTATTTCGGCCAGCTAGAGATTTCTGACGAATGTACATGGAGCGGTTCTGATTGGTAAAGTTCTAGCTTGAGGAATGTTCTGGAACGGTGTCTCAGTATCCCTACTGCTGTTGTCACTGCCTTGAGAAGTGAGTTTCTACGACATAAGGAAATCATATTTCCCATTCTCCGAGGAAGACGTTTGGAGGAATAGAGAAACTACCACCCAATGCATCATGGCTCATTGGATCATTTGATGTTGCGTCAGGCTGATTCGTCGACTCTCCATACCTGAAGGATCTGTTGCATTCTCTGATGAGTAGAGAGGTTTAGGCATCAAGGGAGGAATCAAGGGCACGTAGAGTACATTAATCTTGTAATGATACCCTACTCAGTTCCGCCTCCCTCGGATAGCGAGCTGGAGAACCCCCCGCACCGGTCCATGGATGGTAACTTCAATTGGGTGTAGGACTGTTATGTGAGACAAACACCGCCTCTCGGATCCTCGCTCAGGTTTCACCATGGCTTCCACCATGACTAACCCCCTCCTTGATCCCACCTGTCCACCCACCATCTCACACATTCCAGGCGGACTGTATACGGGGGGCTGGGCTGGGATGTGCGGGTCAAGATGCCGGTCTAAGGACTACATGTAGCATGCATTTGTAGGTGCAATGCTCGGGATATGAGGCTGAGGTGGGCTATCACTTGAAGTGGCGTCTTCATCGGATGATTCCGAGTTCGGTGTTTGGTGGATGGACCTTGAGCAGCTTGGTATTGGCTATGCATGTCAATTACGGGCGCAAGAGATCCTAATTAAGTACTGTCTATCAAGGAGATGGCTACTACTTGTACTATACAGCGGAGTAACCCTAGCTTCCTGGTGTAATATACATCTCATATCCCTGCTTTGATGTACAAGGCTTGCTGACACGCTCAAGTTCATGATTTGAAATACTCTGATAAAGTAGGAGTTTACTGACAAATAAATGAGAGTGAGATGCAGAGGGGTTGGATCCGAGCTACAGAATACACGCGGTTTGTCCAGCAAGCAAGTTTAAGTCTACAAGGCCATGGCAATTCTTCACATATATGCGGTCTCTGCTAACCAACTCGACTGGAGTTGAATTCAATCCTCATCAAACCACCGTGGATGTTTCGCATGATTCGAGGCCACATCTGCAAGGGTTCTCATCCGCATGAGGAAACATGTAGTAAAGAATATTCTCATAACTATATTTTGATCATACTGTAAAGGAATGTCCAGGAGCTCCTCAATTGCAATCATTTCTCATTTCCATCGCGTAATATTCTGAAGCCTGCTAAGGGCGGACTACAATATCTCCGCAATACCCATACTCCGTAATCTCCTTAAATTTCGAATCCGGGAGGGACGCAGTAGGGGCTCTGGTTGGCCGGAAAGAACTTGCAGACGGTCTTGGGCGGGCAGTTTCCGGCAAACTAACTGGTCAGACAGGCTCTCCTCTGGAGGCTCAAGGCGATACTTACCACCCACTCACGGGAGGTGTTGCAGACCTGCCATCCGCTGTTGTCGGGCAGGCAGGAGTATGTGGCGGGTTTGCAGCCAGGGGGATGGTAGGGGGTGGCGACAGCCAGAGTAGAAAGAGCGGCAATAGCGAGAGTGAACTTCATGTTGACGGTGAGTGTGTGACTTCCAAGTTGCGTGTCAAGTAAGTGAGGTGTCTGGAATGTTGATGATGCTGATGCTGAGGCTGAGGCTTAGGGTGACGGATCGACAGAAGGGATGAGTGGCAGGGTGACCCCAGGGTCTTATATAGTGCAAACCATGGTATCAAAGGGCAAGTGAACGCACCGCATGTCACAGAGTCATTCCGAGCATTTCATATCGCGACGAGTGCGCAGTTGGCACCGAGCCATCGGCGAGACTGACAATGTCGGACTTTGATGGAGGGAGAATAAGGTGACGTAAGGGGCGGATCTCGTCCCTCGTATCCTTAAACAACACGAACAGCCGCACACCACGTATTCACGCGAGTCTTTATGAAATCGTTCTTGACATGCGCTCCAGGCCACATGATTGGCTGGCCACCGACGTCGTACGGCTGAAGCGCCTGAGCAAACCCGCCGCACCATTTCTTCTCCGCATGACCGAGAAGCAAGGTGAGACGCCCCGCGCCTTGGGTAGGTGGTGTGGAATACGGGATCCAGCACTGGAATTCATTGGGCTCCTACACGAGGGCTGGCCATCAGCCCTATGAGTGACAGCTCCTCTTCCGATTGCCTTGAGGCTGCGGATTGCGTGGTAGCGGATCCTCGGCGCCATGTGAACTGGTATCAATCAGCCCATCCGGAAATCCACGGACATGCGCCGCTGTTGTTGAAGGTCTCCGCGGGCAGTCCTAAAGGCGTCTAGATCCAAGGAGGCTCTGTGTTTGTTCCTCCGAGGGAAGCTCAGGTTGGAGTCCATCGGGGGTGGTTTCAGCCGAGCGAGATCCGACGAGGTTTGCCCGTCACCGAGATGTAAGGGATGGCTGTGCACGACGGTGTTTACGAACTGTCCGATGAATGAGGCTTACTTGTGGCGAGGCGGGTTGCCCAATCATGATGGATGCGGTGCGAGTGTCATCTGCATGAAGGTAACCTCGTCGAGGAAAAAAAGTAATGAGAGAGCCTTCCGGAGTCCTTTGGCGTATGACATGGCTGAGGCCTTACGAGGCAGATCTGTCGGAAGCAGCTTGGAGGAGGAACGGTGAGCAGGAAGCGGCGGGTAACAAGTCCGGCATATGCGAGCCGTATTCACTAGAGCGATGCCATCGATCCTGTCATCTATATTTAGAAAGGCGTATTCTCACCTGCTTCTCGTCCATGATACCGCCAGACACCTCCCCTCGGCTTCGGCACCTAGCAGTGGGCACCACGAGAGTGGCCAGGTACTGTGATGCTTTTACGTGGCTGCTCACTGTATGCGTGGCTTTCAAGGATGGTCTGATGCGAAGACTGTTTCTCAACATATGCAGTCGGCTTGTCGCGGATCAACGGAACCAGCTGCTGCTGCAATTCTCATCCGTCTCAAATAAGACCTCATGGTGCTGAGGAGACTGTAGCTCCTGATTTGGCACTAACAACGATGCCCAATGGACCATGGCGTTCTTCATTGCTTGCTTTTTATTATAGAAGCCCGATGCTATAGCGACCAACGATATCCCGCAGAGACCACATCCAGCAGGCCTGCCTGCGTGATTGCTACGAGATTCCAGCCGCTAAGAAGGTAAATCTCGTTTTAAAGTTTAGCCTTCGGAAGCGGTCACGGTCGGTGAGTCCAGCTCGAGGGGTGCATAACTGACACATACGAGCGGTTACGCATTATCTTTACGATGCCGGTGGGTCGACGTGAGGCAAGCAAAGAGCTAATAAAACGGCGTGGCTGGCCTTGCCAAGGCGTGGTGGTACAGCATTATTTTTGGCAGGCAATATGCAACATATCCTGTCTGCTCTTATGGACTTTTGATACCCAAGTGCCAAGTCTGGGTCCTCATGCCCAAAGTTGCCCCCCATACTCTCCACTTATTGATGGAAAACGTCTGGCTGCGACCATTGACCATAGCCTTGATATTGCTTTGTCGACCATGAATGTTAATCCTCAACACCATCGGCTGTGTTGATGTAGAATTAGTTGCCGTGATTGTAACCACTTGGCTGTTCATGGAAGCATCGGCGGTAAACGCATATACATTTGCCTTGTCAAATGACTCTCTCAGAATCTAACAGCTGCTAGTGGTCCATTCTCACTCTTAATCCATGCTGCTACAGCTCTCCGCGTTTGATGCAGGACGTAAATGCCGAAACCCATTGTCTGTCACCCAGAGCTTTGGACCGGGCGGGACCTTGACTTAGGTGACACATTGGACATTGACATTACTAAAGGAACGTTAAACTTCTTCTCCATCGCCGTTTTAACAAATATAGCATCCAGACCACTTCCAAAGAATCTAACCGCAACCAAGTAACTTGCAACCGGCTGTCGCCATCAACCTCCAGCGCACGTCTCGACAGAGATTAGAACCAAGCCATTACGCCCAAATCTTCTTGAACTTCTCGTCAAACTCAGAATGAAGGAGCTTAAGGGCTGTGTAGACGTTGATGAAATTTGGCTCCCTCTCTGAACTCTCCCCGGCAGCCCCCAGACTGCCATTCTCCTCGGCAACGGAACCTTCTTCCACCCTGTCTCCGAAATCTTGTACATCAGCCATTGTGGCCTCATCAAACCTGGCTTCTTGATCGAGGAAGCTCCCCATGCTGGCCACTATGGTGGCGAGTACGAGTGAAAAGTCCTTCAGGGCGAACCATATGTCACCAAGTTTAATGCCATTGTCACGGACAAGAGCTTGCATATCGCCATGTCTGAAGAAATCGAATATATACGCGTTGAAGGGAATGTTGTTTGTCTCCTCTGGATAGATTGGGATGTATGGGATTGCGGACTCTTCCAGGAACACATCGGTGCGGGTGGTAGTCACTAAGTCGCGGATACTATTAAACTGATCCGTCAAGCCTGAAAGTGCGGCAAAGGGAGATCGTATTACGGGCGTTGGTAGAATCGGAACACCAACACAGGCAATATCGGCTGTCTTTTTTGGTGCTACCAGCCGCTGCGTGAAGGGGAGCTTGTTATCAACGGTACCCGTCAAATGCTGCTCGACATAGGTACGAACATATGCTGCGAAAATATCCAGTGTTTCCTTGTTATGCGCTTCAAGAATGTCTTTTCGCCTGTCGTGGAAGAGAGGGTAGTATGACAATGGACGGTGACGAGCGAACAACCTTCGATAGCCATTCGCCATCGTTGTACCGGTGACATGGGACGCGACAGAACAGATGGCAGAGGACTGTGAGTAACTCGAGGAGGATGTCATCGCGCTTGTTCCTGTTGCCGATTTCCATGCTGAGTTCATGAAAGTAGCCTTCTTTCAGTAATGAATGAAATGCAAACACTGCGTTTTCGGTGAAGTATAAGTGACCCACAAGGCCGGCAAAGTTCAAGGGCTTTCCGTCTGCCGATAGTAAATTCTGCCGTCGAAGATACTCGATCGAGAATCGTAGGTGGTGCTTGATGGACATGCGAGACGCCGGGCCGCCTAGGTATAGCCGAGTCTGCGTAAAGAGAGACTCGATTGCTTTGATGGCATATTCGGAATTATGGGTCCCATGCAAGAGGCCAACGAGTCGCAGCACCAGAGTGACGGATATTGGGAAAGTTCCTCGCAAGTCCGGCAGTCGAGACGACATTATCTCTTTGGCTCGATGATGCTGTATTCGGTGGAAGACAACATTGCCCAGGAGGGTCGAAGCCACGGCGGCCAGCACGACCAGACCCTTGTCGATAGTTCAACGCAGTGAGAAAGACAGAGTCGCCCGTGAATACGACTGTCTTGCAAGGCATATTTATGCCAAGCGCCAACGTGCCAGTGGCGATGACCGCCGTGAGGACAGACCGACGGAATAGCAGCTCCACACTTGGTCAAATGTTAGATAGGAAATTCTAGGACCGCATATGCGGGATGCTTTGCTGGCATTCGGAGACTTACACCTGCCTGTACTGGCGATTCATCCCAGAATGGTGAACTCCCAGCCCCCTCCAAAGTGCGTCGATGAACGGCTGCTTGACTAGCGAACGCAGTGGTAATAGCAAGGCCTCCATCTCACCTCGCGAAATCTTCGTCATGTCCGCAAAGCTATATTCGAGGAGGGGGTCGTCGGGATAGAAACTCTTCCAAGGACTGTGGTCTTTGGCTGCATTTTCGCGGACGACGTCTTCTTTCGTCATTCCGGGTTGCTTCACCGACTTGGTTGACTTGATCTGTGATTTTGATTCTGTCATCTTCCAATTTTCAAACCCTGCCATCTTCCTCCTCCAGACAGAGCTTGTTTCTTTGTACTTTTGTTCGGCAGCCTCGAGTTTGTGGAGTATGGTAAAGAGAATATTCTCACACTCCTCTCTGTCGTAACTGAAGAGAATGGCCGGAAGGGCACCAAGGCTTTGCAGATCGACAAGCAAGGGAAAAGTCGAGTCAATGTCTTCCCGGGTAGATTCCTCCGTTTTGCTACCAAGAATCTTCTGGCAGGCCGTGAAAGGTGATAGATTGTCAGTCATCCACGACAACAAATGCGCCTTCAAGCGCTTCTCCCACTCCAAAACGTGAGATTTCTTCATGTTTAAAGGTAGAAAGTGTTCTGGGTGGGAGTTCAGAGTCCATGGGGAATGCGTCGTTGGCGCAAGCCCTCATGGCCCGCCAAAGCCTCAAACAATCCCGGGGCTCCAGGCTGATATCCTCCAAGGTTCCCTTATCCCTGAAGAGATTGTTTTAGTTATGTGCCATGAATGAAGTCACAGTGTAAGTAAACACAACATGCATCGGAATAATTCTATCGAGAGAAGTACGAGTCTTGACTTACCTGCTTGCAATACTGCCTATGGGGTGAACAAAAGCAAACCTGGAGGAGCTGGATGAATTATGTGCATCTAGACCCGAGAGTGGCAATTGATCTATATTCTTCAGACCTTCAAACTTGAAATCCTCTTGGGGCGTATAAATGAACTTCCGCAAGTCTGAGTAGCGTGCGGAGTGCGTAACCATGATAAGATCAAAGCCCTTTGCTTTCTGCGTGCCGGCTAGCCACTCCTTGAACTCCAGCGGATTGCCAACCGTTGCTGACAATGCAATTATGGGGCATGGAGCCAGTAGGAGAAGCTGCTCCCAGATGATACCATCGTCGGCTTGGCCAATGCAGTGGACCTCATCAAAGATAATTCGCCTCACTCTGCGCGCCCAGGACTTGGGCGTCTGTGCATTCGACGGAGCCAGAAGCATGATCTGCAGGATGTGCGGGACAGTCACCAAGACTTGGCATCCATTTGGGTTGTTGACACGGTAGTCCCTCGTATGAATCGCCCAGACCGATCTCCCATCGTGAGAATACGACTTGGAGAATCGGGCTTGGACCTCAGCAGCAATTTGGTTGACGAGAGCTTTAGTGGGAGCCACGTACACCAAAACATCATCATCATTCTCCTGCAGTACCTTTTTCATTGCATAAAAAGATATAAATGTCTTGCCCGCGGAGGTAGGAGCAACGACAAACAAGCTCTTGTCCTCGTCAATGGCGTCCAGCACCTTTCGCTGCCAGGCATCAGGGTTGAATGGGACACGTGAGTCAGGGGCAGAATCGAAGCTTCGCTCCAGATAAGGGCCACAGTTTTCCAGTTGGAACTCTATGTGGCTTTTTGGAGCGATGGCTGTTGGTTTGTGGATGATGATATCAAATGGCAAACGCCGGGCCACAGATCCTGGTGTAGCTGGACCCAGTGGCAGATTGAAAGCAGCAGAAAACAATCCCGCCAGTCGTCGAGTTTCTGCGTTCATAGGTAGACGCTGCATTTCCAAAACTTTTGCCCAAATCAAAGAAAGAACTCCATGGCTCGTCGCATCTGCAGTGTCCGTCATGGACTCGGTGTAACGACAAAGAGTACCACACAAAAAAAGCAGCACTTCAGCACCTACAGCCTCCATGTCAAATTTGGAAAGGCTAGATAAGTACTTGGACGCTTTCAAATATCGCCTGACTAAGGATTTCTCTTCCTGAAATTCTTGCAGCGCTCATCCCAAAATCTAACAACCGTCGAAGATTTGCTCTCCATTCGCTTAGCCTGTAGAGTTGTAGCTGCCTCGTGGGCAGCCTGCCTTCCTGAAATTCTCTTTTCCCTTTTAGCTGATTTCGGCGGTTGTTTCTGTTTCGCGCTACTCGGTTTTCCATGCGAGACCTTGGAGGTGCCGGTCTTGACCACGATGATCTCTGGGTCGATATTCTTGCCGGAAGCATTTGTCAAGCTGGCGGAGTAAGCAACCGTGTCGGCCATGTACTTCTGGTTTCGTTTCCTAGCATAGTATCCGAGAGGCTTCTTGGCAGGTTTTGGGTCGATCAGCTGATCAGCATTGTGCCAATGGGTTAGGTCGTGGAAGATCAGAGACTTATTGTCCGGCTCCTCGGACGAGTCTGTCTGCAGTCGCACATCATCCAAGTGCTTGTCGAATATAGGGTGATTAAATGGGAGAAGAGTGTATACTGGCTCAGGTTTGGCATGATTCCCCTCGACTTTGAGAGTGGAATCTTCGCATATTTTTCCGTCGAGAGGTATGGCCCGGTCCGGTAGGTAGTCAAGCGCATTCGAACCAGTTAGATCCCTCACAACCCGGAGATAGGGATTGACTTCAGAGATCGCATAGAGGGCTCCTGGGCAATCAAGAACATGTTTATACAGCCGGCCATCGACCAAGTCAAAAACGTCCATATTGGCCTCATGTCCGCTGTTAAACTGATGCGAGTTCCTAAGTAAGTTGCTGGCAACGTACGAATACTTTTCCAGGAATAGATTGCGTCCGCCGCCGTTACCCTTTGTCGGTTTTGGGCATGATCGCTGAGTTAGGCTTGTACGCGCAAGTAAGGCAATGTGAACAAGGAAGGCGACCACATGTTGGCTATTCTCTGCACTGGGCTCCGCTAATAGAATCGACGAACAGGCTATAATAGCTATCCATTCTCGAATGTTGATATTGGTACTGCTCATCCACGTATGACGGCTGAGTTGCTCGAGCATTAGGCGCCATTTCAACTCTTGATGGAGCGGTTGTCTGCTGCGAGGCTGGCGCCTCGATATTTCCAGAGATGGAGATGATTGTGAATACGTCACAGTATTTGTGTATACCTGTTTTAAATTTAGTAACAATAAGTGTTTCTAGTTGGGGATGGCTAACTTTGGTGTTGCAAAACTCGACATCGTTCATGAAACCAACAGAATATCCAGCGCACATGAACGCCTGCATGGCGGCGAAGCCATCAACTGATCTTTCGTAACTCTCCGCCGACTCAACAGCCGAACACATGACGAAATGTAGGGCGTTTTTGGTGGTATATTGACGATACTCCCGGCTAGACAACGAGGGAAAGACGAAGCTGATGGAACGATCGTAGGCATGGATGGTGCTCTCTGAGCTTTCCGGGTTTGCCGCAGTGGAGGTATCTCGAAAATGCTCAACCAAAACATCTCGCGTCAAAAGGTACTTGATTGCGTGGTTGCCAGCGGAATGGGGCACAGATAAACCGCGATAGTCGTCGAACCACAGGACGTGAAAGTTGCATCCACATCTTCGAAGGTCGCTTAGGAAGCGCTCTACTGCGTACACGGCGTGAAGCAACTGGAACCCATCTACAGGGACGTCAGTGATGACACGTTGAAGACATGTTGAAGCAAACAAAGCTTGCAACCTTACCTTGATAGTCAACCTGCGCCAACGCGATACAATGAGCAACCAGAGCCTCTCCGTGAATTCCAAAAAGCTCTTTTCCAGCAAAGTCTCCGACAATGTCAACTCTGCGGGGCTGCAAGGATTTTCTCCAATATACCAAGGCTTGGTCTGTCATACTTGGCATCTCCATTGTCGCGCAGTAGCGAGCTAGAATGGTTGGTGGTTTTGATAGTTGGCATGTGTTGTGTTCAGTTACACATTGAGGCAATTCGTGAAAAATCTGCTCACAGTTTGTTTTCAGGTAGATGGTTGACCTGCCGGAGGCCGACCTACCACTTGCAGAATTTTCAAGCTTGTGTAACGCAAATGTCAAGGCTGAGCTATGCCTAGGTCAAGACTGTTTCACTCGAAGACTCACCCACCCAGTGACGCGGGATCATCATTCTGGTCGGGCCAATATCCCACCGTAGCAGCAGCAGCAGCCACCCGCGTTCCACATTTACGAAAGAAGCCAAACACTTCTCAGAAAACTCTGCTGCTACTTGGCTGAGCTGTGAAGCACCGGGTGAAGTGCGCCAGCCACGGTGACCTAGCATCTCGTCCATATATTCAAGTTTGGATAAGAAGGATAGAAGTGAGTTGGCGTCAAGAAAACAACAGGCTTAGGCATCTGTTTAATTGCTATGACAATGTATGAGCGGGATACATAACGGGGCAACGAGCAAATAATGTCTCCCAGCAGTCAAACGCGCTCTCACGACACTAGTACCTGCGATATGATCGGACGCCTTTTCTTCATGGACCTCTATCCGAGTATTTGAGGCCTACTACTCCGTTCTCGTCCCAGCAGCTTGTACGGCGTGCCGTTGACACTGCGTGGCAATGATTACGGTCTTCAAGCTATTTGCGTCGGTGCCCATTCTCGAAATCGAGATCAATACCAAAATATCATGCACACCTTCGTTGCTGGCGGCAGCGGCCAAATTGAGTCTCGTCATTGACATGCTCCTAGAGCATGGTAGACAGAAGAACCCTTTCTGGGGCAGATGTAGATCTTGAACTATACTAGTATTGCTTGCACAAGCTACAGCAAAGGCGGTTGAAGAACAATGGATGATACTGTCTGGAATCTGCATGAGGCACAAGTCATCGACAAGATATGAAACGGCAGGTCCCCCTGTTTTGTGGATTAGCATGTGCATTTCCACAACAGACGTGGTTTCTAGTAGCCTAGGATACGTCGATATCTCGGATAATATGGCTTTCGTTATGTTCATCTAATTTGGCGTGGGGAACGATCTGCTCTAGTGGTTGGGCGGTTTGAAGAAGCAGCCACTGTAGCAACACGCGCTTGGAAGCTGCGTTTCTTTGATCCCGAAGCATCAAGATATCCACAGAAGTTATAGCTGCCTGCTACCTCTCCGTTTTGCTAGAATAGAGACGCTCATCCTCCAAGGATACCCAGTGCAGGAAAACCGGTACAACGAGCCCTGGAGTCTAATGAGAAATCAGGTGGAAGGGCGCCAGCGGAACGCGTATGCAAGCTGTCGCCTCTGACGTGTGGGGACACTTTAGTGTTTATGATCCGTTGCCCTTCTTGCGTGGACTTGCTCGGGTACACTCCCGAATGCAACGTTCCGTAGAATGGGTAAAGGGACGACAGACTCCCGGGCCATAAGGCGACGGGAGGAGATACTCTAGATCACTAGGCCTCGGAAGCTTCAGCTTCTAGGTCCACAACGTATGGCACCCTGACATGGATGACTCGGTGGCGCCATCTTGGCCCTGATTCACCATGACCCTCAAGCTGTGGATCGCCCACCGTGTTCATGGCGGCGAATTGGGTTTGCAGAATGCAGAACAAGGATGGGGTGGGGCGCCGTTGAAAAGCAAAGCGGCAAGCCAGGGATGAATGAGATGTCGTTTAGCGACACAGGGCCCTTGCGTGATCCATCATCAACTGATATCATGGGTTCTAGATGCATTTTTGGCTTATATTGCAGCTCCCCGAGGGACCCACGTCGATCCCAAGATTGTAAGACGCACATCCGAAGCGTCCGAACATAGTCCTTGCTACTTGGCTGACACTCAAGAAACAACAGGTGCATGGTTTGGACGACAGGGACCAGCCATCTCCACCGCACAAGCAATGTCATATGCGACCTTTGACACTTCGCAAGGGCAACGAGCAGGTAAGCAATGTATGCTGAGCGAGGATGCTCAGTCTTATAGAGGCACGTCATCACTGGACATGGGAGAGCCGACGCCTTCTCAGACGACGCGGACTCTTCCCGCGTTGGGGATGTGAGAAATGTGGTGGAATCGTCAGTGAAGTATGATCTCTTTGATCAAATGCGCTGTGCTTTCCCATAATGATAAAGATGATGCCTTCTGTAAGATTCCAGCTCAAAAGCATCATCCTTCCCCTCATTTATCTCTCGTATGCTTATTTGTCATGGTGGCCATATTGCATGGTTCCCCATGGCTCGATGCCGTCGGGCTATTCCAACGGTGTTGCCCCGAGTTAATCCAACAGCTCCAATGGGGCTGCTAGTCGTCTGTAAGCCGGATTATGTAGCATGGTTATCTGCTGTCATCCGTCTAGGAGGTCAGATTACGGTGGAGGGACGTCTTGGCCGGACCGGGCCCGAGACGACCTGCACGGGTCAAGAGCCGGGTTTCCCCAGTACTGGTATTTCGGCTACACGCACGCTATATCGCCACTACTTCTTCCCATGATGGCATCCCGCAGAGCCGAGAGTCCGAGAGGGGTTATTCCAGGTGGGTTTCTGCACGTAATCGCGTTCAAGGCTTATGTTTGCAAACTAAGAAGCGCAGTCAGCTCTAGCATCAGTGCGGAAGGAGAAGAGTAAGCGTAAGCGCGAATTATCACACAGCAGCAGATCCCAATTTAGAAACACTACATTCAGAAGCGCCGCATTCTCATGCTGATCGCCAACCATGTTGTACGCGGCAAGGCAGGTTTTCGCCACGACCAGCCGAGCCATCATATGTCGACAGGAAAGCGACGCCATGTAGCAAAGGGGGCCTTGGGCGTGCGGGTTGTCCAGCCTTGTTGCCGATGGGCGGTGAAGTCCACAGCTTGACCCATGTGCTGCAATGCCTCCAATCATCCGCCAAGCCTCGCCGTCGCCAATCAGGGCTGCAAATCCGAACCGAGGCGGAGACCTAGGTGGCGTGCCGGCCAGCGGCCATCCCGGGCGGGCCCCACCTACCGGGTCTTACGGAGTATTATACCGTAATTGGCCACCCTGGCATCGAGCGGACACTCGCAGTCGGTACCCTGCTCCAGCAAATCGGCCTCTAGCACGACCATCCACTCCGACTATGCAGTGATATTATAGTGCTATTATAGTGCTATTCCGGAGCAGCCAAATCCACGAATGGCCTAGTCCCATCTGGCGTGCCGGCGCCATTTGCCGCTGAGACCTGCAGGAGGGGGAGAGGGAAGGGGGATTTTTTAAAAAAAAAAAACTTAAAAAAGACGGCTTGTCCCAGAAGATTCAGGAAGAGGAAGAGGAGGAGGACGCAGCAAACAGGTCGCAACGAAGAATACCTCTCGCTCTCAGTCGCCAAACCTCCTGCTCCTGCGCCATGTTGTTCACCGGGGCCGTACTCCTGGCCGCCACTGGGCTTGTCGGCGCTGCGAACCTGCCCCGACCTGCCAGCATATCTCCAGCAGGCGTCCGGCTCGACATTCCCGCCCTCAAGGACATTGCGGTGCAAATCCACCGCGATCCCGAGGTGGGACTGGACGAGAGCCAGGCCCACGACCGCATCGTGAAGCACTTTGGCGAGACCCGTGGCTGGCATGTCACTCCTCACTCGTTCGACATGCCCACGGCGTTCCGCGCCGTCTTCGAGCACCGGCCACTTGGGATACCTGGGACACCCTCCCCACGGTCGGCGTGGCTGGGCCGAGTACGACGCTCTTGGTGGGCATCGGCCATGCCTGTGGGCCACAACCTCATCGCCTTGAACGGCATGAACGTCGCTTCTCTGACGCGCCAGAGCGCCTGGTCAAGTACGACATCCCCGGCCGGGTGATATTTGCAGGGCTGCCCGGATGAGGAGAACGCAGCAGGCAAGCACAACGCTCAAACCTGGCCGGAGCCTTCGAAGACTCCGACATCTCGGGTCATGGCTCATCCTAGCGAGCGCGAGCGCTGTGCAGCCCATGACGCCCGCCTCAACTACTTGGCCACCTTCAAGGGGACGACTCACCAGGAGGCCGTCTCGAAGGCCTACAAGGGCCTCATCGCCGTGGATGGGCTCAAGGGCAAGCTTCCCGGGACGTCCTCCAGCGCGGCGACCATTGAGAACGTCGGCATCTACGCCACCAACATTGTCCAGACATTCATCAGCCTTGGTGTGACGGGCTCGACGCTGGCCGCCGTCAACAAGACAGTGGCTTCTATACTGGATTCGACCTACCCGGGTGTCAATTACACCGTGTTCAACGATGCTGACGGTGTGGCGCTCAACATGACCGGCCCCGGTGGCCACGGCTCCGAGAACACCAAGGGACCGCTGGTCCTGTCCGTCGAGGTGTTCCGCGCTCTCTCCGAGGACGCGTCGCTCTCGTTTTACCTGCCTGGCAACACTACTACGCACGAGCTCGACATCACCATCGACATGCGCAGCCGATACACTACCGACTTGCCCGTCGTCGCCAATGCAGTCAGCAAGGCCATCGGTTCGCTCGCCCGCCGCATCAGCCACGACGTCAGGTATCCCTCCCTCGAGGTGGACCCGTACTTTGGCAACGCCTTTGTCTCGCTGATCGGATCAGAGCCCTACAACCTCAAGGGCTGGAAGGTATCCGACTTCGCACCCGCCTCCACAGACGCATCCTGGGTCCAGGGGGCCCTGTTGGACAGCACGCACAAGCTAGTCGGCGTGGCGAAGACAGTGGCTCACTTCAACTATGGAATCTGCGATCCTGCGCCCGGTAATATCTGCGCGTTCAACCATGAGCCTCCGTTTGCGCAGTTGGCCGGCGCCGAGTATGGATATGTCCAGACGGAGATTGTGTCGAGGGCTGGGGCGCAGCTGCTCATCGAGGTTCTTGCGGACCCTGAAAAGATGAAGCAGGCGACTGCCCTTGTAAAACATTAGGGAGACTACATAGCGAATACTTCTAGATTAGCATTCAAGTTTAGACAATAAATAGAGTTAACTGAATCACATCTCCCATTACATACGGTTTGCTGGATCATATCCCAAGTCGAAACCCGTAGAAATGTGGCCTTCACAACAATATGGTTGCCCACACAGTGTAACCTCCAAGTCAGGAAGTGATATTTTCCTGCTCCTGCTTCCAGAGAAAGTCATACATCTAATCCAGCTGTGCTGTTATGGCGTCTAGCACTTGGTTGGCCTCGAAATCAGCCTCAAAGGGTCCAGGTCATGGATGAAAACTCTCTCTACAGACAGTGAACTATAAAAAGGGGAGAGACAAAGGTTGCCGGCATGCATCTTAGATTAACTTCCAGGGTGCTTTAAAATAGATGAATGGCAAAGTTAAATATCTGGAGATGCATGTTATAGCATATATATCTCCTCGTAGCCTTTCTGACCAGCTATATCTTATTTCATTCTCTCTCTGCTACCCCTCCTCCTTTCTTCCACCCATTAAACAGCTTGACATCTCAAGACCCATCAACACAAGACTTCGTTAATCAAAATGGCACCTCTACCTATTGGTATGCCAACCCCGGGGGCTATACTTGGCGACGCCGCGATTGTTGAACTTGCAGTCCAAATGGGTGCCACTCTTCCGGCCCTGATATTCCCTCTCTTGTCCTCCTCGTCCTTCGACGTCGTTCTTTGCAACTTCTCCATCTTGAACTTGTTCGCTTTTCACTACTCTACCATCCTATCGTCCATCAATGGAATCCCAACCCCGTCGTGTTACTGGACAGTCCCTGTGGCCCTCTTCTTCTACATCACTGGCGTGGGCTGCCTTGACCCTCGTTTTTCCGGCCATGATTTGCACCGAGATCATTTTCGTAGTGGCGCTTGCGTTACTCTTGCTGCCGTCGCAGCACATTTCATCTTCATTGCTCTACTATTTCTGGATATCGACCGACCCTTCTCTATTAGACACCTCGTTATTGGCGTGGTATTTGGGGTAGTCGGGTCTGTTTTTGCAAATTTCTTTCTCGAGTCATTCATCGAGGCTACCGCGGTTAGCTTCTACAACATTGCAAATCGTTGCGTCCGATGGCGTTTCTGGGCCACCTACGACGAGGAGGAGAGTAAAGTTGGCCTGGCGTGGGGTGTCTTCCTTGCCATCTATGTTCATATCTGGCCGACGATTTTGCTTCTTTCTGAGATACGAAAGCTGGGAACAGACATTTAATAGTTTCTCCAACAAGGTTTTTGGAATTGTTGAAAACTATTTCTATAAACTACAACGTACTACGTCAAGATAGACATAAGAAAGGTTTCATGTGTTTTTATTGACCAGTGGTGATCTACTTTATACCCTTTACTTTATTCCATTATGACGCTTAAAGATTTACTCGTTGATGGGCTCAGTATTTTCTGCAGAGGCTGTATGGTAGAACGGTCCCGTCGTCAAGCGTGCACGTAGTGCTGCAGCTCAAAGGGCTCGTTATCCAATTTTAAGATATCACACAGTACACTACTACATATAGTTTCGTTTACTATAGTTAGTCCTAGTGCTTTAGGCCTGACTGTATCGATATATAGATTATAACCATGTCGCTGAAACGTCACATATTCAAACTCAGATTTCAATCCTTTACTCCATTTTCTCAAGGTATAAAAGGTCATTAGAAATAAAGTGCCTCCTGTCACTCGCCAGGCGTCCTTAAAATCGTGGAACGGTGGCCACTTGCCTAGGTTCGCGGGGTCGCCGCCGATACGGACGTAGACGCCGACCGCAGGGATGCCGCCATCTAGGACAAACATCTGGTACCAACCCGGAGTGGCAACAGTGGCCCTAGGAGGTGCATCAACTTTACACGATGTCCCGGTGCAGGAGACGGCGGGCATCAAGGTGCGAGCCCCCATAGCGTTTCCGTGCGTACTACTTACGGCCCCAAGCAGTGTGACCGTGATGGCGCCATTCCTGGCCGCCTCGCCAATAGTGAATGGGATGCTAGTCTGACCATAGGCCCAGTCCTTATTGCTAATACTGAACGTCGGGCGTGGCTTGCCACTGAGAAGGTAGGGCGGCAAGAACACCTCCACGCGGTATTCCTGGGGCAGCTCAGCGGTGGCGGTCTCCACGGAGCCGGTCGGGTCAGAGCCCGAAATCAGCACGCGGCCATCGAGAAGAGTGATGGCCTCGTTGTGATAGAGACGCTTAATGGTGGTGTTGGCCATGATGGTCATACGGGAGCCATACGGTTGCTATGGAGGGAAAGAGAGGGCGTTAGCCCAATTAGCAGTCATTGGCACCGCTTCAGAAGTGTGACCGGGGAGGGGTTTGCATACCGATGGGTCGTAAAGCACAGCATTATGGTTGCCGTCAGTGGCCAGGCCAAAACCAGCCCAGCCGTGAATCGCGCCGTTGATAATCAGGTAGGTCCCATCGGGAAGGGGGGCCATGCAAGCAATGACACGGGCGGAGGGCATACGCTCAATGCGCCACGTGGCGCTCTTTTGGTCAGGGAAAGTCGAAATACAGGTATCAAGGGCGTAGCCGGCGCCAGTGGTCGAACCGCCACAGATGAGGATCTCAAGAGGGTCGGTGTAAGGGGACTTCTGAGGGAGAAGCACCGCAGCACCTTCTTGGGGGTATGTGCGACCGCCGGTCACGTCATCAGAGACAGTACCAGGCATATTAGGCAAAGTGTAGACCGTGTTTGAAATTGTCTGGTTCCAAAACCCGAGCCTCATTCCTACAGACTTCAGTATCAGTACATGTGCTTGGTCTCCCCTAGATGTCAAAGTTCTCGAAGTGGCGGGCTACTTGGGTAAAACAAACACGGGCTCGAAGTTTACATACCAGTAACCAGCAAATATGTTGCCACTGGGAAGTACAAACATAAAAGGGTAAAGATTGTTAGGGTTGGTCCGCTCCAGCCACTCCATGAAAAGGGGCCGGGTGCCAGTAGCAGGCAATATCTCCAACGACGGAGTGGCCACGCAATTCGAGCACTCTTCCCCACCGACGATCAGGATGGAACCATTGACCAGCTGCATGGCCGTTGGGAACCAGCGGTTGGCCTGAAGGCTAAACCTCATCCTCGTTTTCTTGCCAGTCGTTGGTGCCCAGACGCCGGGGGAGGGAGCCATCGGGCCAGTTAACAGACGGTTGGCCGTGGTAGACACGCCTGCCCAACCACCAACGGTAAGCTGGCGGCCAGCAATATCAGGCAGAACCAGGCCAGCAGAGCAGAAGACGTCAGTGGAGACATTGCAGGCGTTCGCCACGCCCGGCTAAAGTCGTCGACCATAGTCAGGTCCAGCTCGTAGGCACCCGTCTCGTTGCCCTCGCCAGTGCCAGGGCCTTTGGAAAGGAAGGTGACCTTGCCGGTGATGGACTGCATCGTCATCAGGGGTACAGTCACGCCGCCTATGAGAAACTGGTATTCGCCGGCCCCAGAGGCAGCCTGAGGGAAGGTCCAGGTGTACAAGGGGGCGCCGGTCCAGAAGTAGGTTGTCATCAGACTCCCACCGCCGCAGATTATGGACGGATTACCCGAGCAGATTACGTTGCAGTGGGAGTCATCAACAATGGTGGCATCGGCGACAGCAATATTGGCCGGGTCTCCGCAGTAGCACTCTTGGCCGTACTCGAGACCGGCTGCAGCATAGCCATACATGGCACAGCGGGACAGGCACCGTTCCGGGGTCAAGTTAGTCTGGTAGAGGAGGACTTGCCACGCGAAGGTCCGCACGTTGTTGACGTTATCTTGGACGCAACCAGCATACTTCCATGTGCCGTTGAGTCCGGTGGTTTGAACGCTCGCGACGGCATACTGCGTCAAGGGGCCTAGAGACCAAATGTTCATCCGGCCACCGGCGCCGCATTCCTCGGCGCTGTTGCCGGGGCAGGCAGAGTTGCACTGGGAGCTATCGACCTGTGCTGCACCATTCTGTGTATAGTTTCCGCAGAAACACTGTGCGCCGTACTCGACGCCAGAAACGGTATATCCCAAAGCAGCGCACTGCTTGACGCAAAGTTCCTGGGTGTTGGTATTGGTATTGTCTGGCACCTGGTCAGTGAGAATTCGGCCGAATTTTCCATCGATCCAACAGCCCCGGTAGATCCAACCGGCCGGTATGCCGGTGGGGGTCGCTATCGTGGTTGTCACGACGCCGGTAGAGCTGGAGCCAGCACTGGTGGTGGGAGTGGCGGTAATAGTGCTGGCACTGACGTCGTACTCGTCAAGGTAGTCGTATATATTGAGACGGCCAGAGCCACCGCCAAAACTCGCTGCTATTACCGTTGCAGAGCATGTTGCATCCTGACGTCGCGGGAGCGCCTCGATTTGAAATACTGTTCCCGCAATCTTCGTGCCAGGATGAGGTCAGCCGCTACGGAGGTCTGGCTGTATAACTACCACCGGGGAGCAGAAAGGAGAATTTCTCACAGCATTCACCACTGTACTCGACGCCGGCGAGAATATAGCCCGCCGACTTGCAAGCCGAGGTGCAAAGGGCAACCGTCATGTTCGCACTGGCAATGCTTGCGACCGGGAAGGTCAGGGTACGTCCGGTGTTGCCCTCGCTGCCAAGAACGGTCAGCAATAAGCCTACACAAATGACACATGCCGCGAGATCGACCAAGGCTAATCTTCGTCTCGTGGAGAGCATCCGAGTGTTCCAACATACGCATAGCAACCAATATAGTCCCAGCCATTAACCCCTGGGTTGGGCTGAGGACCTACAGGCTTGGCGCTGAAGAACACAGACAGCCTAGAACTGCCGCCGCATACTTCACTGGCGTTTCCAGTACATGGGTAGCTACAGTCCGTGATGGGCGCAACGGCGGCGCCCGCTGCCAAGAAGCTGCCACAGTCTACAAACGCCAAAGCGCGCGTCAACAAACGACGTATTTCATGGAGACCCGCTTCGAGACCGATCCGGAGTCTGACTTACAGCATTCCTGGTAGTACTCGGTTCCGGCGTATTGGTAGCCTAGATTTTCACAGTAATTGATACACGACTCATCCGTCATGGCGGTACCGCTGCTGTAGGAGGCTGCGCCGAGCGTGCGACCGACGTCGCTGGATTGCCGTCAGCCAAAACCCGTTGACATTTGGAGCAACTTACGTGTAACACCCGTGATAAGCCCAGTCTCCGGGCAAATCACTGGGAACAACCGCGCCCAGTCGTTTGGAGACGGCGGCTGTGGAAAGGTGGATCTGGGATTCCAGTCAATCGCAGGCGCAACATTAACGAGGGCGATGGCAAAAGGGCCAATGGAAGCCGCATACTAGGGCAAGAGGCCATATGCCCCAGACGTACGCGTTCGACAACGATCTCATGGTGTATCTCAACCGGTGTCAAGGGCGAGTTGGGTCGTTCGACGTACGAAGAAATTAGCTGTCCTATCCGACAACGGGGGGGGCGACAACCAAGAGAGCCGTAGCAATCGAGTTTTGTACGTGTTGCCCTCGGACTGAGTCAATACACATCATGTTCAGCCTCGTCGATAGTTCGTCATGTGCGCCATGATCACACTATGTATTAGTAGCGTTTAGGCTGCGGCTGGCTTCAAGACGAACCCTTGTCATCTGCACGATGTCTCGTGTTCTCGCACTGCACCCTGACGACGATTCGAACTTCCGTGCCTGCTTTGCGCTTCACCTGGAAGTAGGACCTTCTTTTCATACTTGAATGCAGCGGTGATAAAATCGAAGCATTTACCAGAGTTATATAGTGGTGCATTACATGTTCAACAGCTCTGGCGAGCAGGTACCCTTTCCCTCTTGAATTGCCAGAAAATGACCCCGGCGGCGGGTGGCGTCGTAATAATATTCTTATCAAGTCGGCTTGCTTCTCTTATCTTGTGATCTCCTACACCTAGCTCAGCAGCCACCTCGCAAAGGCCATGAGGAGGTCTTCTGCACAACGGCAACGCGGCAATGTAGGGGAAGGCCTTCCACGGTGCGACCATGCCGATCTATCCGACACGGCACATTCCGGGCCATTCATTATCCACGTTTTCCACGCCAACTTGTTCAAGCATAATCGTGAGTTGCTGTGGCAGGTCAATCTATCCCCCAAATATGACGACTGGCCAGCTCGATGGTTTAGTAACTATGTTTCTGTACCTCGTACTTCGTAGTTTGGGAGGATGACACAGTCCATACTCTGTGCACTCTACCTGCATGCCATAGTGCCTCGTTCTTTTCTTGAAGGGTCGCTCCGAAATGCAATACCTTCAGAAGTTCCGGGAAATGAATTCAGTAATATAGAGGATAGTCCTTATATTAATTAAAATGATATGTTGGTTATAGCCAGCGGAAAGGAATATCGATATAGAGACATGCCCGCTGGCCGACTCTGTCAGCCGGTCCTGATCAATTGACTGGCCAAAAACCCCGCCAACATCTCCATGTTTGGCGGCCCTTCCCCGCCAATCCGTCTTTCATGACACTATTACTGAACTCCTTTGCAGTAGGTCTGTATTAATAAGATATTATATCTGCAAGCAGCGATATAGTTCAATGGTGTTGGCCTCAAAGTTCCTTGTCCATGACACTATGGTTATCACCAGTAGAAATCATGGTAATGGGTTTCCACTCATCGTTTTCAACGTTTTCCAGCATCTGGTAATAAGCATCATGTCGAGTCGGTGCGTGTCTCATGGACAGCGCGGAAGAGAATGACTGCTCGGTCTGCTGGGAGTCCCCTGCTTCGACTGCCTGAGCTTCTTCAAGATTGGTATCGGTCAGCTCAATCAGATCTTTGCCGCCCGCCTCATAGTCTTGAAAGCTCCGTTTCCGTGCAGACGCTTGTTGATGCTCTGCACTCGCTTCTTGGCCTCTGCCGACAGTGTTCACATCGTCCACTTGAACTTCTAGCGCTGAACGCCTTCCACTCTGTGCGACATCGGATACATGATATATGTCTCCCACGGGGCTGAGAATACGCTGCCCACGTTCTGCCACCTGACCAGGAGGTGATGAGATCAGCCTAACCCATGAATCATCCTCAGGTTGTGATTCTTCTTCCTGTGGTAGATCACCCCAGCCTATCTCGGCTGCTTCTTTAGCGATTGCACGTATCTTTGCATCATGCTCGAAATTGTCTCCGCTACAGTACTTTCCAAAGAGTGACTGGATAGAAATATCTGTTATTCTCCAGCTGTAAGCGAGTGATGCACAATAAGTCGGAGGTAAATGCCCTACCATCTTTGATCCAATCCTCAATATCCACTGTGCAGGGCCAGACATCCTTCGGCTTGAAACACCTCAACAAGACGACAAAGCTCAGGATACGACGAATGTCTTGAGAACGGAAAGTTTATCGTATTCGGTAGAAAATTTAATTCGCCGTTGTTTAACGCCTTGATGTTCGTCTTAGGGCCTTTTCGATGCCTCGCAGACATTGTTTGTATTATAGTTCTGAGGTCTGCCGATAACTTCTTATCAAATGTGGCCATTTCTAGAGCCAGTGGGAGGCTGCGGCCGCTTATTGATGCTTGCGTAATGATCTTCTTCCATTCATTTTTTCTCATCATCATTGTGCAGCAGCTGAGTAGCCCTAAGCGAGATACATCTATCAGTAGTGAATCAAGTTATAGTGGCTCATGGCAGCTTACATGTCTTCTAAAATTGCAATGTCTTCTGCTGAGAAAAAACTAAGCTCAGCTTCCCGCTCCAAATCATCGCCGCCACCACCAATACCAGCTTCACAGAGGTCTTTCCCTCCAGGGAGGTGTGCCACTATAGGTTGTATTTTCACAACAGAAGGGTGTTTAGCTTTATGACACATGTTTCCCCTTTCGCAGCTATGTAGTCGAACACTAGCATCGGCTGTCAAACATCCTGGGTGCGGAAAGTTTCCACATATGAATCCGGTAAGTGCTGGAGCTTCGTGTGAAAGATGTGTTTCGGTATATGGTCCATTTATAGATGCATGTCGTCGGAGAGAGTTGTAAATGCTAAGTTTATAGGCATCTACGTGTACCTGGTATGTTGTTAGCAAGATATGAGGTTCAATCGTAGTACAGCGGGGTGGTTTAAAATGCTCAATATAGTTCCATACCGGACTCTTTAGAGCTTTTGATAATGCAATCCAAACATCCTCATAACCATATGTCCACGCTTGAAAGTGGAAAACAGTATCTTGGGGATACAGAGAGACTTTATGAAGCAACTCCACTAGCCCCTCTGCCTTTGTTTGAAAGGTTACATCCGCAGTATGTGAAGTATCAAGATACAACTTGTCCAAAGTCTTGGTACCATACGTATACTCGATGATGCTCGGGTTTCTCGCCAGGTTGTTGACAAACCAGGGTTCGCAGCGAATATCTCCCGTATATAAGATGGCCTTTTCATTTCCCTCGATTACTCCTAGATGTTAGTATAATAAGTGGAGAATCGGATGTTTTGATGGCCACGTACAGAACATGGTTGCCCCAGGACAGTGGTTCGCATCAAAGAGGGTGACTTGAATATGATTCCCAGGCTGTAACTCAATTACCGTGGGGGTTTCCAACGGAAGCGGTTTCTACCAAACAAGTCATTAGAATTCTGCATAATCTCTGACTAATTATAAATGTTGAATTTCTTCTAGTTTGGTCAAGACAACGTACCAACACCTTTTGGAGATGCCTGTACGTCTGCTGCCGCGCTTCTAGTATCCCTTTGGCACGGTTGATGCGACACGGGTATCTCTCCAGTCGAAGAAGTATCTCTCTTGTCGCAGCCGAGCAATAGACACTTGAAAAAAATCATCAGCACAGTTTGCCAGCCCCGTTTGACATGGTAGGCGGTGCCATACAACGGAGACCGCAAAGACTCTAGGCCAGCCAAATGGTCACTGTGGACATGGCTAAGAAAACACGCCAGCGGGGGCGTCGTGTTCGCATATTGGCGGAAAAAGTCAACTGCAGAAAAATTGACGTGTTGTCAGTCGTAGAATTGGATACGTGCATACCATTTCCCGAGCAGGGAGAGCAACAACTGACTTCTGATAGCTGGGAATTCTGGCACGAGCCCATTGAAGGTGGACATGGCTACATGAATAGCTGTCTCTGAAATTTGTTCGGTTTCTTTTGTGGCTTACGACAGTATTTTGTAACATACATCTGCGGCAGTTTTGGTGCATGGTGAGAGGTGTGAAGGTGATCCAAGGGTTTCATAGTCGTGCAGTTGTAATAAGGCTCCAACGCCGTGCGAGATCGTGTTTAGCACAGTCTAAATAGCACCAGTCATGTGGGTCAAGTGCGTTTTAGTGCGGATAAGCACTGTGCATCAATCCACTTAGATTCATGCGCCCACACTTCTCACTCCACACTCGGCATTCGGGATAATCATGATACTGTCTATAGTACTGATGACATCTAAATCCTCGCATATAAATCTAAACGTTACAGATTCGTAGACTTCCTAGCTTCATTGCTCACATGAACCTTGTGATGTACAACACCGGAACGCCAAGCTGCCAGCAGCTACTTTACCCTCGAGATGCTCAACAAAAATAGCTGTGCACATGACAGCGCACCACACATACTAATCAAAATGAATACGCCAAAGCTCTCGTTCGCTTCCAGAGGTAAAGTCGCTTCGTGTATGCATCATCAGGACGTTGTCGCTGATCACCACATCCCCCTTCTCCCAGATATGGTGGTAGCACACCCGTCGGTCAAACAGCACCTCGTCGATTGTATCACAAATCACGGCACTCTCGCTTTCGCTATATCCGTCAATTGCCACCAGAGTGGGATCGAACAGCGTTTTGGACTGCGGCCAAGGTTGGTGATATCGTAGACAAGGTTGGCCGGTTGTCGGGTGTGATTGGACGAGAGGAAGGCCAGACATTTTTGTCTGTTCAAACGAGGACGTGGAGACGGACCATGTCTTGGATGATAAACTTTCTGTCGTGAGCCAGGATGGAAGATGCTTGAAGAACATTGTGGAGGATGAGAAGAGCGTGAACCCCGTGTCCCTTGGCGAGGCTGTTGCGCCCATGAAAATTTGGAACCTGATAGAGCAAGTGGTTAGCCACGTTTCTCGCCTGGGTGTCTAACTGAGTCCAAGGACGACAAGTTGGAGACTTACCGGGGTGGATTCGGAGCAACAATTTCTTGCCCAGCTTCATTGACTTTCGTTACGGTCTTGAATAGACCGTCAAAATGGAACGGCATCCATTCAGCGGACAGCACATTGTTCAGGCCGCCAGTCGCCACCCCCTTGTCCTTCACCTCTAGCAAAAGTCCAAACTTCCACGGCAAAGGCTCACCGAATTCGTAAGACTTCTTGGTAAATACTTCCCTGTTGGGCGTCTTCACAAACCCGCGAAGCACAATTGGTGAGCTAATTTCTGCCAGCGAACGTATCTTCTTCGCATCGATGTCATTAATTGTCAGGGATCTGGGAGGGCCTGCAGGGCGGAACAGCCACCCGGCCGGATATATAGGCTCAGCAATTACGCCACCCTTCTCTTCTCCCCAGTAGAAAAGGTCCGACTTTTCTCTGAAGTAGCTGGGTCGGCCATTTTCGTAAATGAGCTCCATGGACTCGTCTTTTTCAAAATCCGAGCGCATGCCTGAGACAACAGTGCCATCAAGTTTGTAGCCCACCGTGCAGTGCCAGGGGGTTGTGTATGTCGACGACGTCGGTAGAGTGCTCACTGATAGCTTCGCAGCGCCTGTGGAGGGATGAATTGATAGTCGGACATGATCCTTGTATTTTTGCTGGACAGCACTTGCGAAAGCCTGTGATGTGAATGTCAGCAATACTTCTGATTTTATTCAGTCAGTTGTTAACAGAGCACTCACGTCGCCTCGAGCTATCATCTGCTGAGCAATATATTTGATACCCCTCTTATACTTGGATCTGGTGCGGTCGTCGCGCAAGGGATACACGTTCTGAAGATCCGTCTCGAGAAACCTGATATAACCGCAATATGTCAGGCAGACATCATCACTTTGGCTAACGGTCTTCCAGTCCCAATCAGGTTTACTGAATGTGTTGAGAAGTGCGCGACGGAAGTTGGAGGCGTTGGCAACATATGTCATCTCGTCCAGCTCCTCGGGCAGAGTGATGCTGACCAGGTCACGCAGTCGAGAAAAGGCAATGTGGTCGAAGCCTTTCGATTTGGCGAGGGCTCGTAGGGTCTGCCCATAGTTCCAAACATCTCTATCCGGTACTCCGAGAAGGTCTGCAACGCACGCAATCAGTTCCATGCATTTCAGGCAGGATGAAATAGTATCACATAAGACAGGTAATCTGTCGGCGTTGCAACATACCATTGTATACGAGACCGTCAGAGATGATGGTCAGTTTGGCACCAGGCGTGTAGATGTCACCAATTGCCTGGCATATGCTATTCAGATGCGACAGGGCCAGTTCTTCGCCTCGATCTGGCAGCGTGCCTAGAACCTTGGTAGTCGAGTTGGGAGACTTGAAGGGGAAGGCGGGTAGGCACATGGGCACTATTTCCCCAACCTTGACATGGCTGTAAATAATGCTGAGAAACTTGAGTGCCCCCTCATCTCCCCTAACAGGAGCATCTGGTGAGCGCCCGAGGCGATATCGGTCAATAATCTGGAGGATTTTGGAGGCAGTCTCTAGAGCCCTTGCATCAACAGCGGCTGTGAGTGACACCGGAGGCACCACCAGAGGCTGAGGGATCGCGTGTGCGCCCGGTATCATATTGGTAGTGACATCCATACCCACCGGCTGGGGGGGTTGGACAGCCATGAGCATCTTGTCTGCTGTAACGGTGTGTGTCTTCGCGATTCAGTATAGTTGTTGTCTGAGGGAACGGGAGGGAGTGTGACAGAGGTAACTACCAAGCCTTGAGAAAAAAACAGAAAATGAAGCGCACTCCACGATTGGGCGATGTGGAGGGATGTTGCATGTATTATGTACGCTATGCCAATCCTATTCCTGTCGATAGCCGGCTTCTCGCAGAGAAACGGGCATCTGCGCGTACAATGGCGTCAACCTATGCTTCATGTGCCGCGCAATGTCTTATGATGACGCCCTCGTTCAGACTACCAAACCGGCCTAGATGACCATCGTCTAGTATTTGAATATGGATGGATACTTTCCGAGATTAGATGACTTCCCAGGTTACTGATTCATGTATATTTCGTTCCTCTTGACAGGATCAAACATCCTGGTCAGAAGTAGCATCGGCGCCCGATGAAGCCAAGGAGCCATGTAACGACCCCCCCTGATCAAAACTGATGCATTAGTTTAACTGGAAGCTGTTGGCCGTTAGTAAAACTCTAGCTGCGGCAGGCAAACATGTGGTACACAAAAGAGAACCTTCTCAAGCACCTGATGTGTTTTGTCAACATATATTACGACACACACACACCCAGGCCTTAAAGTACACATGAACTGCCTGAGAAATCTTGGCTGTGATACTACGCACATTTACAAAATATTCCTGACCAATTTTCTCTCGTCATCACCACGGCCAGTATAACGAGGAATCCTTACAAGTGAAACCTCGAGGCAACGTAAATATAATGCGCGACTATGTAAGATAAGTGGAAAGAATAGATAGCACCGGAGAAATAAGAGGGTCCAACTATAACATACGCAAACAACATTCCCATCTGGTTCGACTTCGCGAGTTCTGTAAATACTATGCATGGTCATGCCGTGTATGTGTCATGCCCCTTCCTCGCAGGCGGGATGTTCCAGCCGGCTGGACAATAGATTGGGACACACCACCCATTTGTCAGCTTAAAACTCTGTCGCTGCGAAACGAAAATATCTCTCTGCTAGAGGCTGAAATCAGCGATGCAGTCTGGGGTCACAACCAAGATGTAGAGGCGTGGGGGTCGGAAGCGGCACAGTGCCCCTGGAGCCCTGGTATGTGCGCGGAGGAGTTCGCCTGTTGAAGCAGGAGAGACGTGGGAAGGACCCGCTGACCAAGCAAAGGGCCGACAAGGGCACTGGTGTTCTTTTCGAGAAAAACTTCCCTGCATTGAGCTAGACAGACTAGCGGCGCCCAGCTATCGAGGTAGTGTTACAGCGCCGGCCGAGTGCCAAAGTTTGCCTGGAGCCTAGGCTGTGACGATGTCGTGTAGTATACGATGCGACATGCATGATGCTGTCTCACAACAAGTTGGTAATTCCTGGCGGGTGATGGATCTGGTCAATCGGAGGCCCGGCTGAATAACGGGGCGTTGCAACAGTGGACTGGTATCCTCTTTGTAAGATGTTAATCGCAAAACCCGGCTGCTAACGTCGGCATCGTATCTCGGAACCCGTATCGTTTGTTTGTACCAAGCAGAGGGGCATAATAGACGTTTTTAAAACAACGCCGGCAAATCAACAATGCATCAACGGCACATTTTGGTTGTAAGTTCTATGCATAATCCGAAAACAAAAGCTATCCGAAGTGGTTGGCTGCCAAGTGGATGGTTGCATACACCTAGTGGGTGGTACGTACTAGCAGTGGTGGTGTTTAATTAGTGGCAGTTGCATGAGAGGATATTAGGGACGCCTAGGCCTATTATCTCGGCGGTCCAAGGATTCGAGCACTGAGACCTGCGATGTTGGAGACGCCAGTGACCGGCCAGGCCCGGAAGGCATTGACCGGCCAGGCGCGGAAGGCATTGACGGCAGCAGCCTGTATACCGGAACCTGGGGGCGGCAGTTGTTAATCTGCGTCTAATTACGCGTCCAAGAGCGTGGGCAGTCGAAATTTAATGCTCCGTACACTGCGTGGAAAGGGAGACCGCATGAGGATACCCAGACTGGAACCAAGCACGTCCTCCTGCTAGCCAAGTCTGGCGCCATCTTCGCATCCTCCACCTTCCCGCGGGGCAAGTAAGTATGGGTACACTCTCACCTTGAGCCATTTGGAGGCTCAGAGCGGACCACGTCAGATCCCCGGCCGAGAAATCTATTAGCCGGTCCCCTGGTCTGTTGGCGGGTAGCGCGATATTGAGGCGTATATCAAAAGCAACATTCATCTTCTGTGCTCCGTACGCACAGAAGTTGTCGTACATCGGCACTTGTGAGGATAGACTTTGGCGTTGGTAATGACGGTCTTCATTGTCTTGCCACTCGGTTGCTTTGGACCGTTTGTTGTTTGTTCCTTTGTTCCTTCATTCCTTCCCCCCTCCGCCCCCCTCCATCTTCGTCTGTTTGTTCAATATTGATTGCTTTCCTTCGCCTAGCGCCTCCAGGTAGAAAATAGTGAGTACCAAATTGGCCACTCGCCACCAGTCCCAAGCCCGCTCCTCGGCACTTGCAGGGTGCCACTGATTCAGAAATACAGCGGTTGGTCAGTTCGCATCTGGCTTGGCTGCTCCAAGACTAGGCTATCCGATTGGTGTGGGGCTTAGCCTTCAGGGCTGGCATTGTTTGCTACTTGCCACTGTGCCGCCTGCCGTCGGTTAAAGTCGCCGTTTTGCCATCCAAGCCAGCAGTCGTCTCAATAGAAACGCTTGACGCCTGGGGACCTTGGTCGATGCTGCGCGTCTAGAATGGGCAGTGCGTATGTGCAACTAACTAGGGCAAGCCTAGGCACCTACCTTATCCAACCACTTGAAGCAAGTACTATCAACAGCCTTCCTGCCTTCATCATCCTTGCATCCCTCCAACATCGCCACACGGCAGGATACCTTCTGAATCAAGCCTAGAGCGGCACCTATGGACAACTTCCCAGCTCCCTCGCGACTTCTTGGCAGCCATGTGCCAAGATGGCGAAGCCTTCCTTCCTTCCACACTCCAACCAACGAGTCCGACCAACCAGGTTGGCCTGAAACTGGCCTTGCACAATCAACCAGATTTATGCCGTCAGCTATCACCAACCCATCACGCACCTTACCCACTGTTGTTTCGTGTTTATTCATGCAAGGCAATTTGCTTGTTGAACCTGGCTTGAGGGTCGCTGGCGCCATTGCGTAGGACTGCATTTGGGGAGGGTCAGCAGCACGAACCACCACCGCTAACATCGGTGTCAACTTGACATGTGCCGCGAACCGTCTCGGGGGATTAGGACAAGATCCAAAAACGAAGCTACCACTGACTAGAGGCTGGTTACATTCAGGCCAGCTGCCCAGATGATCGCTGTTGAGGACCTTTGTCACACCTCCTGGCCGCCATCTCATGCCGGGTCCATCTGCCCACTTGCTACTCACAGTTGCGCGTTCTGCTGATCCGCTTCTCCATCGATCGGCCATCTGCCTGTGCATATTAGTAGTGACAGTACTCCGTATCCATATCCTCCAATCACCTCACCTCCCTCATTACAACTTGCTGTACTACTTACGCCAACATGCATGTCGAGGGGCGTACCAATGGCACTCATCAGAAGGTAGACGTTGCTATTGTTGGAGGTATGTTGTTGTTTGGTAGAGCGTGGTTCTTCACCAAGGTTTTACACGTCATTTTGCTGCCACCCCGACTCTGGCTGATGGCACAATCACTACAGGTGGTCCTACAGGGTTGTTCACGGGGTTACTGCTTCAGAGACTAGGAGTGTCGGTTTGCATCCTTGGTATGTAAGAGCTCTCACTGCATGTAGTTCGGTAGCTGATGCAGAAATGCCACAGACGGAAAAGCGCAGAGCCTAGATCTCGGAAGAGCCGATGCCTTGAATGCACGCACCCAACAGTACCTCGAAGTCGCCAATCTTCTTGAGGACCTCGTCCCCCAGGGACTCAAGTGCAACAGTAAGTGTCAATCTACTAGCAAAAACACCAGTTCACAATCGCCTTTGCCCTCTTTTCATTACCGTGGGCTTTCGGCTTACACGTGCCTCAAGCGAGCTCGACCTTTGGCGATGGAGAGTTCAAGTCCCGCCAGAACAAGTGGTGGGTGAGTCTGGAGCACACGTTGCACAAGAACTTTCTCATGATCGGACAGCCGGTCGTGGAAAAGTTGCTCAGCGACAAGCTTGGAGATGTGGTCTACTACAATGAGCAAGTGACTTCCATTTCGGAAGATGAGGACACCGTCACCATTGTCTGCGCCAGCGGGCGGGCCGTTCAGAGTGCCTATGCGCTTGGTGCCGACGGTGCTCGCTCTACAGTTCGAAAGGCATTGGGCGTCTCCTTTTCCGGCACAAAGCCAGAGATGTTATGGGCGGTACTCGACACGTTTATTGACACCGATTTTCCCACATGTCCTGAAATCATTACCTTTCAGCTGGACGGGCAATCCCGTGTCTCGTGGATCCCGAGAGAGCGTGGGCTGTGTCGGTTTTACGTGCTGCTGGAGGGCGAGGTATCAAAGAAGCGTGCAGAGGAGTCAATTCAGAAGCATCTTTCTCCCTACAAGGTGGAGTTCACAAAGACGGAGTGGTACAGTACATTTGATGGTCAGTCCTCGGCACCGTACGTCTGAGCTATCGGCTAACAAAGCCTAGTCAAGGAACGCATCGCCTCATCCTTCATTTCCAAGGATGGTGCAGGCCGTATCTTACTGGCTGGTGATGCGGCACATGTTCACTCCGTCAACGGGGGACAAGGACTCAACACGGGCATGGCGGATGCCTTCAGCGTTGCTTGGCGATTAGCCACCGTGCTTAAGAACCCTCATCTTAAATCCGGCGCTGCAGACAAGATCCTTCGTAGCTATGATGTTGAACGCCGAGGTACTGCCCAGGGTGTTATTGACGTCGCGGCGGCGCTGGTCCGCGACACTGTTCGGGAAGCAAAGACATATGTCGGCACCATTGAACGCAATGCAGGCTACATTACAGGCAAGCACCATCCACCTTCCATTTCTCCTCCCTGCATCCTTCAAACCACACCTCTAACCACTTCTCTCATTTAGGCATGGGAGTGTCCTATGAAGATTTCAAGTCGCCTCTTGTCCTCGCATCTGAGCGCGGCTTCTGGAAGGCTGGCTACCGATGCCCCGATGTCGTTCTGACACTAGATAGCGGCAGTGAAAGTCGATTATATAGCGCGGTCTCCTACGGAAAATACTTGGTCGTTTCCATCGGTGAGCGCCTGACCTCGGCGTTTGGCTTCAACGAGGAGGCAAGCCTTATTGAGGTTTTGCCCCAGATCCCTCTTGCCAACGGTACATTCTCAAGGGACGTCGAAGAACATCGAAATGGCGATTCGGAAGTGGCGTCTTCCAAAGTCACGTCTTTCGTGGCGGATTGGGTGACGGATGACGATGGCTTTGCGCTGGTCGTGAGGCCAGACATGTACATTGGATATGTTGGGACCGTGGATGGCTGCCGCGAGTATCTGGGAGATGTATTTACGGATACGTAAGATATTAGATATTAGTCAATTGATAAACGTTAACTGATAGCATTCAGAGGCATTTCACAGTCAGACTCGGTTTCATCTCCAGTTGTTCATACGGCCATTCTCGAACCGTTAGCCCCCGAAAGATTTATTGCCTGCAGCATTGCGTAAGGCTTCGGGCAGCTCAACTACACTTGTACGCTGACGTCTACGTTCACGTCAGAGACAGCAACTGCGTGGTTTCTACTGAAGACTAACAAAGTACAGCAAGCTGAGAGCTATGAACACAACCTAAACATACCCAAACCTCTGTCCACAGAACGACCCTCAAAGATAGAGCGGAACTACACACCCGTGGATTGAAACACCAGCGCTCCATGCGACCTACACATCCGCACTCCCTCCACTGCCTACATTCAGCTCTCGCTTAACAGCCTCGCACCGCAGTCTATTGCCCGTCTCCCTTGCACTGTCAGCTTACCCGCACTGCGAATAATACGCGTTCGACGCCTTGCAAGTCGACCTTGCCTGACAGCACGTCGCGCCAGACCAGCCCTGGCCACCACACCCACCCCATTTAGCCGCGCACTTGGAAGCACGTTGGGTGATTCACACAGGTCCCATCTCTGCTTCAACCCGGAAACTCAAATTGTCATTACTGGGAGGAGGATTGCCCCCACCGGAAGCCCCCTCGCTAACAGTAATGGTCACAGTGCCACTGCTAAAGTATCCTTCCCTCGCAACAATCTGGTAGTTGTGCGTCCCCAGGCTAAGACCGACCCTTGGCCCAGGCACTGAAGTGGTTCGCGGTGGTGACATGGAGCGCTTGCTGCGGCCGACGGGGGTCGGTATTGCTGGAATGTTGCGGTGCCGTCGATGGACGGCGCGTCGGTGCCTGTGTCGGTGTAGATGCCGTAGACGCTCCCGTCGTTGGTGACCTCGGCCCTTTTTGCTGCACCACTGGACGGGTTGTACGTTCCGAAGCTTTCGACGATGTAATATTCGACTAGGGGGCTGCGAGTCCAGCCGTAGATGAAGAGGTAGCTGTCGCCGCCTCGGTTGCAGGAGTAATTGATGATTCTGGATGGTGCGTTAGCACGCCGTACGAGGACGTGGGTTATGAGGCACAGGACGTCTTACCTCAAGCCGCCAGGATTCCAACCCTTCCCAGCGACAACGTTGCCGCCATTTTGCCATTGCAGGTTATACTGTCCAGAAGTGGCGTCGTCATATGTCGCGGATGGGTAGTCCGCCCAAAAAGGGTACAAGAAGCCGTTCCTGGTGCCGGTGCCTTGAGGCGTTGATCTCTCCTCGATGGCAGCTTCGCTGGAAGAAATAGCAGTCACCGAAGCGATGGCCAATCCGCACAGGAGTAACTTGATGTCCATGATGTCGGGTCAAAGTCAGAAGAGTTACGACATGTATCAGTGCAATCAATGCCCCCTCTTAGCAGCAGATTGGAGATTCCGGGAACATGGTGGTTGAGATTGGAGGATATTGTTGTATTGAAAGCTTGACATACAAACATAGCTCCCATTCAGATCAATCGTTGAGGAGGCTTTAGGCAGGCCTTTCCGCTTTCCGGTGGTGAGATTCTGGGGAAATGAGCCCATCACGGCCTAGAAAGCTGCCTGACTGACACCAGCCAATTGGCCACGCCATCATCCTCAAGCGGAGAAATGGCTTCACCTCATCACCACGAGTATTATTCTACCAAGGGTTAACGTCGAATCCATAAATTGCGTCCGTCGTGTTTGCCGCCAATGCCATGAAAGCTAGCAAACGGTTGCTGGAAGCCGATGTTCTGACCAGCCCACAACGCCGGCCCATCTCCGCCCGGAAAGAAAACACGGCCCCCATGCCGTAGTTCCAAACCGGATAAAACTATATCGGGAAAGAGAAATAAAGTGTATGCACCTCGATAGTACGCCAGGTGGGATTAACCAAACAGCTAAATGCATCGTGTGCAGGTTCTCGCAACTGCCGGACACAAGGTCATGGAGCACAGAATTTTGTGTGAAAGGCATCAAAAAATGCTCCTTTGAGAATGAAACCTTGTTGGGCAACCGCTTTACTGTTCGGCTAAAGATATGGTTGATTGATACCCTCGCCCCGAGTGATTCATGTTGACACAGGCGGTTCACGGCGGTGGGCTGTTCCCGAGGTAACACCACACACTAGAAGATGTGAAACGGCGCGATCAAAGATTTTATCATCTAGAATATCAGTGGCCGCCCGCCCTTAACCGAATAGATTCCTCAAGCGACAACAGGGCAGCCTGGTCAAGCTCAACAGTTCCCAGATGAGCGGCCGCTTCCTCCTCATCCTCCTCATCGTAGTCCTCGTCATCCCAGTCTCTTTCTTTGCGCCAATTGCACTCTTCCCATTCAATACCGAAGCGAATATACGCCAAGGTATACTCGGGGGTGTCGTTGTATTCCGTGTCCCTGCCATCCGCGACTATCTCTGTTCCCGCAAGAGTTGCAAAGTCGTCGTAGCACTCTTCGTCGTGGCCAATCTTGAAAACCCTGAGGGCTATCATATTCTCCTGCCAATGCTCAAGAACGCTATGCCACCGAAGTCGAAACTTGGACTTCTCCACGGTCGAATCATCGGTATATTCAGTGAGTGCCGCTTTAACAGGGTAGCCTTGATCCAACGGGGCCGGGCACCGTGCGTCAACCATAATTGGGCAGTCATCCAAGTACAGTTCCTGCAGGCCGCCCTGTTGATTCTGACTCCCGAGAGAAGCTACCCACTCAACCTGCCACTCATGACTGAATATATATTTGCCCATGACTAGCACTTTCAAGTTGGGGAAGGGCGCGGCAGTCGGGCTCAACGTGCGAGGATCCATCTTCGGAATCCATCCCCAGTATCCTGAGCAGCAAAGTGACAGGACCTGTACATTCTGGACCAGCTGTGACGAAAGCCATGTCCGTGGTAATTCTTCCAGCATCTGGTATTGCTCGGGAAGGCGGAAAGTCTCCCAAGGGCAGCTATCATCAACCTCCTCGGCAATGAGCAATTTCAACTCCTTCAAGTGTCCTGACTGCACAACATATTCAAAAGCCTCGGTGTCGGTTAATCGCGTCTCGGGGAAATTGGCTAGATTTGCCACAGCCAGCGATTCGATACGGATTGGACCTATCGGCACGGAGTCATCTGGCAAGTCGTACTTGCTAGGCTCGATGTCCAGCTCAATGTCCAGCTCCTCATCAAGTTCATACTGCCTCTCAGCTGACCAAGTCCCAGCGAGGCACTGGAAAACAGTGTCCAAAACTCGATACCTAAAGTCTTGGTTCTCATCTGCCTCGATCCCATCTGACTCGCGATCAGAGACACCGCAGTGCTTATTAAAACGCATGTTCAACGCCCTCAAATTTGAAAAGAAGCGTAGGCAAGGCAAATGCTTCATAAAATCGTACGGCACAATGTAGTTGTAATTGCCGTGGTAGCGATAGTCCTCGCCCAGGTCCGTGTCGCAGGTGATTTCCCGCACGAGCTTTCGCAGCCTTGGCGACATGGCCACGCTCGCGAAGCGGGCATTGTTGCCGCCGATGAGGGCCTCGAGCCTAACGTGTCGAAAGAGCAGCGGCGTAGCGATGGACCCTAGGTCACGGCTGACGAGCCTGCAGTTGCAGAGGTCGCCTGGCAATGCATAGGTGAAGATGAGGTGCCAGATGTCTGGAGACAGACGGCCCAGCAGACTGCTTGAGACGGTAATGTCCATGTCGTGGGCCATAACGTTCCAGCGTTGATAGGCGACTATGAGAGATGAGCCAAAGCCACGGTGACCATGTCAGGGTTTCGGAGGGACAGAGGAGTTTTGATGGCAGCGACGAGGATCCCGCATCATGTTGCGCATGTTCACGCTTTTTTTAGTGTGGTCGCGGTCTGAGAGTGAAGCCGCCCCCTAGGGTGGATTAGAGGCGGACAGGGGTTCCCGGTGCATCATGGCAGCCGCGTTCTGAACTTTGGCACTTGAATGTCAGTGCACCACAAAACTAACAGCCAGCTAAAGCACTAGCATGGCCGATGAAAATCATCCAAATCCGCTCATCATTCATGGCCATGTCAAGCCGTCCAGCGTCCACCAGAAACTCACAACCGAAGCCGTACTCCATACTCCATGCTGTTTCGGTCAACGCCTGGCTCTTCCTGCTTGATTATAGCCCTCTGGAAATGCACTTCTCTAGGTCACTTTGAGCGCCCATCTAAACAGAGTCCAACCCCTCCTCCACATTAAACAGTATCCTGCATCCACCACCACCGAGTCAGCACCTTAATCCAACCCACAGACAGGAACCTCCAGAGCAACTCACCAAGACACCACCCACCCCTTCTTCCCACCCAAACTCTCGCACAGCGCCCGACTCGCAACATTCGTCAACGACACGTCCGCGGAACAGAGGCCGTCGTCGCCGAACTGGCCCATGCATTCCCGGAAGAGCTTCGTCGTGAGCTTCTTGGATAGTCCTCGTCTTCGATACGGTTCCTATGGGAGTCAGCTACAGCTTGTATTCTCGGGTTTTGCCTCAGACCCAACCATATCTTGTTACGTACCTCGCATGCTAAGCTTGACAGGGAGGCATCCGGACCTGCAAATCGTCAGCAACGCTCCCAAGATTGCAGGATCTCGGGGCAACCGCAACATGCTACGCATTCACTCACCCAAAAACGCCCACGCCACCGGCGTTCCATCCCCAAGCTTAACAAAAACATTCGATAGCACCACCATATCCTCCCTAGACCAAGTCAGCAACCTGCCCAACACCTGCCACCAAACTCAAACCTACGCTCGACGTGGGACCTCGGACCTCGCCACAACAAGTCGACAGTCATCCAACGTCGCACGACCCCAGACCATGCCCTCCGGCAGCGACGCCTCATCCATCTCCAAGTCTTTTGCGTCGATGAGCCACTTTTCGTAGTCGCCCGGTGGTCGGGGGTTGATGCGGCCCGTCGATTCCAAGAGGTGGCGGACTCTAGAATCAAGGCTCCCGAGGAGGACGCAACCCGGGAAGGCGATATGTCGGCCGTATTCCTTTCTCAGTTGAATAATCCTCTCGATTAAGATGGATAATTGGCGCCGGTATTCACCTTCCTCGCCATCGGCTGCGTCACTGTCCTGGAGAGTGGAGTAAACGAACATTTGCGTGGCTGCACCAACCGAAAAGTCCAGGTAAGCAACCGTGAAGCGTTTAGGACGCTCCGCACCGTCCCCAAACCCGCTGAGGTCGGACGACAAGATTATACGCGCGTCTGAAGTAGTCCCAGTTTCATGCTTTGCAAATTGCAGTCGTCTAAGCAGCGTCAGCGACCAGGGGAGGTGGCCGTGCAGAAGTTGCAGAAGCTCATCTGGCGCAGTGGAAAACGTCAGGGCTCCACCGGACATTGTGAAGATTTCGTAAGATCCCTAGAAGGAGTATGTGTTTGGCTCGGTGGAGGTTCTCGTGCTCTGGCGATGCCGGTTGAGGAGAAGCTATCGACGTCGCCGATCTTGAACTGGATATATGACTCAGCGGATCCATCGACACGATTTCCACAGGACTCACATTCCCGATTGAGTAGCTGGAACTGCCCGTCACATGTGGGTAGCAAACCCGGACAGCTCTTGTCGGTGACAGTCTCGACAGTGTCACATTGCTATATGACGAGCGATAAACATGCTACAAGTCACACGCTGAGTCGCGTCTGTTCGTTGAATAATATGTAAATTCTCGCCAATTGCCTAAACTCCATAAGGCCCAATGCCAATGCCAACGTCTAAGAAAATCCCCTCCCCAAGTTGCCTCCTCTGATGCTAATTAGAAAGATTTGCCAATTGATACAGGCAAATAAAAAAAAAACAGGCGCACTCCCGCCATGTTCCTATGCAGACCACTCCTCATCCATGAGTACAATCATCATTCATGTGCCCCATCAAACATCCCCGAATAAATCGCATCATTTGCGTGTAACTCCGTGAATCACCCCTGTAGAAAGCCAAATATGGTCATCGTTCAAAATAACATGGCAAAATCCCAATTCGGTTTAACCGGAGTAGATTTCTTCAAATGGGATTTAAGCCAGCATCGATGAGAGCTGCCAGTATCGCCCGCCATGGGGCCCCAGCTACAGCCCTTACACCCAGTAGATGCAGCACAGATATTCATACAGTCCTCTATGCTATTCGTCCAGACAATGGCTATATCCTCGGCCTTGCCTTTGCCGTCCCTGAAGTCGATGCCGCAGATCCTGAGGAAGCGCTTGTCCGACTGTGGGACTTGGTACTGGGTGTTGTTTGCTTCTGGGCAGGAGAGGAGAGTGGTTGAGGTGGGTCGACTGGAGCTCAAAGTTGTGGCCGACGTCTTCGAGGACCCTGTCGAGGTGGAATCGGCAGGGGGCGATGATGAGGTGGGAGAAGGGGTGGGGGTGATGGCCGTCGTCGAGTCTGCGACTGGTGAGCTGGGAGACTAATGTTAGCAAGACGATACCAAGGTGATGGACTATACGTCCCAAATTGCCATTCACACGGCAGTTAAAAGAGACATACCCGCTCTCCAACGCCTGGGAATGGTGATTCTTCCGCAAACCCACACCGAGTCCAACCCCAAGCGTTAGGATCAATACCAGCGCAATCACGGCCCCAGCAAGCACAAACAAGAAGATGCGTCTCTTCAACCCGCAAATCGTCGGCGCTCGAAGCCGCTGACTGGCATCCCGGTGCATCGTCGCAAAACGCTTGCTGGTGCGGTCATATATTGTTTGAGATTCAAACCAGTACTTGATGTCGTCAAGTCTCAGCGCAAGACTCACCCTGACATCTTCAAATTTTATGGCGAAACTCTCCCTAGCGTCCTCTACTCTCATCGAGAAACTTCGACTGGCATCCTGGGTTGTCGGCGCCAGACTCTGACTGGCACTCTGATGCGACGGCAGGGAACTCGACTTCTCTTTCTTGGGCGGCGTATCTTTCTCGGGCACCGGAGGGCGGAAGTCCGGAGGCGGAGTGCCCTCACGGTAAAATGTAAAGCCTGGGGTTCCCCTCCGGCTTCTCGCGCTTTTTCTTGTATCTCAAATGATGCTCCTTCTCTTTCCTCGTCCCGGCCCCGAGGGAAGCCCATTTTGAAACAAGGCTTATTCCTCGTGTTGACGTCCTCTCCGGAGCGATAATTTCCGAGTCGCAATACTCTCCCTCGTCGGCCCTACCAGTCCCGCTACAGAACTATTCCTTGTACCAGTGGCGCGGGCGAGCGCCCTGGGCGATTGTTGATGGTACAGCCAACTCGAAAAGGGCGACAGCAAGATCGGCAGCGCGGATGCAAGGCGGTGCGGGAGACTGGGTGATGGTTCTTCTTATACCACCCACCTTGTGCAAGCTCTCCTCTCATTCAGCCTCCAGGCGTCACGTCAAGACAGGGATTCTCGGCAAGGCGGGTAAATATATTGATTGCCTCGCAGGAGGAAGGATGGGATGGGATGAGGATGTGTCGTGGGGGACTGGCCGGCTTTTCCTTGCGCTTATCAGAGCTCGCTCAGCTCACGGACAGGCAATTTCCCAGTAATATGCAGCCCAGTCATGATGCGGGCCGCTCGCAGTAGGAGCCCGGGGTAGCATCGTGGCCTCGACTGTGTGGCAGACGGCGGGCTTCTTCTCGGCGAAGGGTGCTGCCGCGTGCGTGCACCGCCTACTGTTGTGGACCAGATATACGGGACGAACACCGAGTCCTAGAGGGCGGTGATGGGTACCACTACTGCACCGCTGGCACGTTTGCGCAAAGTAGGAACCTGCCTGTCGAGCTGAGCCGGTGGGAAAGCGCAATTATGTCGTCGCGTCGATGGGACGTTGAAAGGAGGTGCGTGCGCAGACGCACACACAGACACATACGACGCTTTGGCCTCTCGAGGCGGGCTATCAGCACCCAATAACACCCCCCACTAATGAGCGGACAACAAGGGTGGATGAGGCCAGGACGAGGTACTCTTGATTGTCAATCGTGAAGAGGACGAAAGCAAACGCCGTCTGGTTTCTGGGAAACAAAGACATCCAGAAACAACATGCGCGTACCTTGTGCAAGAGTACAAGCATGGAGAAGGAGGAAGCAGTGAGCCTCGCCCCTGCATGAGCACGAGTCGGAAGCGGAGAAACTTGCCAGGCTGCCTTCCAATTGTCCTAGGCCCAACGCCCCCCTAGCTCTACCTACAGGCTACAGGCTACAGGCTACGTACGGGCTACGGGCTGCAGGCTGCAGGCAATCTGCAGGCTAGTACAAGCTGCAATGCATCGGAAGAGTCCTAACCTTCAGGTGTGGTTCGTCAATGGGAGGCTGCCATGTTGCCAGCTGCATGTTAAAAGTAGTGGGCGGCGTGGAGGCGGGGTCCAGCCTGCTGGCCCGCAGCATCGCGTGGTTCGCTCCTGCACGTCTAGCGAGCCATGGCACGCCGATCCTTCGCTTAGGTCTTCATTGACGGCACCTCGGTCCCCTCCGTCTCGTCCGGGAGAGACATTCATTACACATAGTCCGCAAGGTAATTTCCAAAGCACTTGGTATTCCCGATTAACGCACCCAGAGAGACCAGACCACCCCAGCTCTCTCTTTTAAATTATCGATTTGCCGCATTTTTCCCCACGTCATGAGCTCCACTGTAATGGAAGAAACCCGCCGTACCGGTGAGACTAGTCAACAGCGCCGCCAGACATTGGTTATTCCTGAGGCTGTCGAAATTTGCACCCTTCTTCAGCCCCTCCACCGCGGCAGATACTCTCCTACCAGCCCACCAAGCTGTGTCAAGAATAATCCGCTCACAAATAACCCCACGTGCGTGACTCGATGGTATGTTTTTTTTTAATCCCCAGTTCCAGAGTGACAGCATCCATCCGGGCCAGCTGTGCGATGATATCCCTGACGGCCGTGCCTCACCTGGCGCCCTGAAACGCCCCAGCTGCGTGTGTTGGTCGGTCACCGGTGGCTGTTGACTATTGCCACCGCAGAAGTGCCAGTTGCCACAGGTGTCTGTGCCATTGATTCCTGTTATTGTTTTCATCTTCTCATCCGCCGTCCCATTCATTCATCAATGACGCAGTCAAGGGCATCTACGCCGTTGAGCATCGTCAAGTGAGCCTAGCTACCACAATGCCGCACCAGTTTTTATTCATACTCAAAATCTAGACTTTTGCGGAAGAATTTCATCTCTCACAAACCCTATACATACTCATGAAGTACCCAAGCCCAAACTCGACTTGCCTCCGTACGCCCCTCACAGCTCACCAGGAAACTCGTCCTGCTTCCCATGGTCTCCGTGCTCGTCATCCCACTCCTTCAACCAAGCCTTGACAAACTCAACCTCCTGCTGCTGTACGTCCACAATATGCTTCGGCGGGAGGCCTGGTCGGGCATCCCCCTCGCGAACACCATACTCGTCCCAATGATGCACACCAGGGTCAATGAGAATGTACGGTTCGCTCACTGTAGACTCGCGGTTGGGAAGGCCAATCGCATGCGGCGTAGCGGCTCTCCAAGGATCTTGGGCGCCGTCGATGAGAGCCAGGCGAGGGGAGCTAAAGGTTAAATCCGCCGAGCTTGTTGATGGAGTCGATGTCCCGGGGGCGAGTGTGATATTGTAAAGAACCTACGGCAGTGCAGCGCAGTACTCCGTTTTTTTTTTTTTTGATCAATGTGCGCGACGAGATGAGGGGCAATTGATCCTTGGGGGCACCGGAGCCGGTGGTAAAGATCCCCATTCTACGTGGACGGTAGCCTGCGAGATTCATGTGATATGCCCTCTCCGCCGACACGCCGTGATGTCGTGGCTCGCGGTTGGAATAGAGAAAGTTGGCTGCATTAGACTTATGCTGCAGTCTGCCACTCCCAGATGCTGTACCAGCCACCATTCAAGTTGTTGGGGTGCTCTCGCGATGGCCGCTGGGGAGCACTTGACATGGAATGTCGTTGCACTGCGCCGGTCTTGATCTTCTTGACTCGTCCTTCACGTAGCCGACCCGTCGTAGTTGAGCAAACGGTTACGAGCGTTGTCGCCCTCGGATTCGTAGCACCGAGAGAGATGACTTCCTCCGCCACGCCAGCAAGACGCCTACTTGAGAACGAGCTGAGCTGTCCGAGGTGATTAATGCGCAAGTAGGTTCCAAGGCCTGCACTGTCCTCCTCCGGGTCCCCAAAATGGTAATATTGAAGAACGTGGATGCCAGTTTGCTGATGGCGCTGCCGAATCGTCATCCAGAGTAGCTCGGCTAGGCAAAACATGTCTTTGAGTTGCTTGACCATGGTGGGCTCGCCCCGGAAAGAATAGATCGACAACGTGCGTCCGCTCTTGGTAGTTGCTGGCACAGGCCCAGGCCAGGGCCGTAAAAAGGCGAACAGATCAAGTACTTGCCAGAAATCGGTAAACACATCGGTGACGCCGGAGGGGAAGACGAAATGGCACCCCGTAAGCGGCGGTGATAGCGCTTAGGTACGGGAAAGGCGGCAAAGGCTCCAGCGTAGGAGCCTCCGTAGATGATTCCACGGCGGGCCCGGAGGCCGTGAGTGGTTGACGTCTTTCAGGTCCGGGAAACTCAATGTGGCGGGCGAAACATAGGCGTATCAAGCCAGGGCCTGTTCGTAGTCCAAGAAAGCGGAGGTTCTCAACAGTCGTATTTTGCACGGACAGCTCTTGCCATAGTAGCGTTGCTAAAGTTATGACGCCCCAACACCGCCAGTGGACCTTGTCAATAGGGGACAATGCCCTGCTCTAGGAAGGGCAGGCGGCCAGCGCCGTCGGTCCTCACCAGCGGCGAGGGACGATGACAGGGCCACCGGGCGTGTAGTTGACGCGTCGACCCAGTTAGCGCAGGGGGTAGAAGTCGTCCGAGTGAGGCTCGTAGGCGGTGTCATTGTGGAAGTGGTCCACCGGGACTGAGAAGTTGCCTGCCTTGATGTGGGAACTCTGCGATGCCACGAGGCTGGCAGTGCTCCTAGATGGGGCGTGGGACACAGAGAGGCCAGGGTACCAGGGGCATCATGGCAGATGCCTGCCCGACAGGCCATGCCAAGTACGGCGCACCTCATGAGGCGATCCATGTTGACGATGCCGCAGCCCTAGCTGTTATTGTGAACAGGGGGGGTTGGAGTCGGAGTTGAGATGGCGGTTTGGGGATGGGTAGAGTCCACGAAGACCCCGCTGTCAAGAGAGCTTAGGCAGCGCTGAACGATGACGATGTGGCTGCACACCTCGACAGATACAGCTGTACTTTACGAGGGATGACAACAAGGGAGCAAGGGAAAGAAGGACTCGGCCAACTGCTTGAGTGTGGGGAGTTCACAAAGCGTGCCAGATTGAAAGAAATACTGAGTCGTTGGTGGAACTCCGGGTATCAACCGCGGGGGACGATGATGCGATGCCATGTATGTTGGAATGGTGCAGATAACGTGCTATAAGGTGCATGCCTCCCTCTAGAGAAGCTCATGGATGACTGACGCCACTGGACTGGTCAATTGCCAACCCATGAAAAAAGACAAGAAAAAAATATCCTTAGTTCTCATGGTGCTATAGAGGTAAGACTATAATACAAGATGCCGAGATTCATGCTCAAGGCAGGGCGTCCGAAAAAATCCCGCACGCACTTGGCCTCGAGGCCGTGTGGAGCGAGTAATTACCGTGTGCGGTGTTCGCTGACAGGAGCCAGCACACAAGCATACGCATTTGGGCAAACCGATTCCAACGCAATTATATCATACGGCAAAGCTCAATCGGCATTGAGAATCATCATGCTCCTAGCTATAACGGTCCCACATCTATTCCACACTGTCGGTCCCCTGCCTCCCTCTCCGCCACCGTCCCTCCACCGCTCCCTCCCTCCCATCCGGCCCGAACCAGCCAAAACATGGCCATCAGCGGCGTCGTCAACAGCCCCAGCACTCCACCGAGGGCCATCTTGAAGAATTGCGGGGTCCATCGATCTGCATACAAGTAGTCTCCGCCCGTCTTCGTCCCCAGTGCCGTGAGGACCCCGACGCCGATCGGCCACAGCAACAGGAAGCCCGGCACGGCGAGCAGGAACCCCCTCAGAGCTTGCTGAAGCACAGACGACGCGCCAGTGATTCTGACCCTCTCGACCCTTTGGCTATTGTCTTTTCGCTCGGGGGAGAGGAACCATAGCCACCGCATCCACTGATGCTCGGGCTCTGCCACGAAGCCAATTGGCTGGACGGACCGATGTCCGAGGTCATACGCCACGAGGGCCATCTCGACAACACAGGTGAGGATGCACTGCACGATGACGGTGACGGCAGCGTCCCCAGCGAGCGTGTTGGGGAGCCGGAAGAGCCTGATGGGGTGCTTGGTGGTGTCCTGGGTTGTGTACATGGCTGCATGGGTTAGCCGCAGTCCAATTTCGTGTGCATGGTGGCTATTTAGGAGGCGCAAATGCAGTCATCATCATCCGGGCTAGACACACCGTAAGCAATGGCAAAGTTGACACCCGCCGACACGGCCATGCCCCCGATCCCGTCGAGGACAAAGATGTAGAACGCCTGGTGGCCAGTGAGTTTCTCGCTCGGCGCCAGCCTCTCGGGGGATGCTGTGTCACGGGTCGAGGTTGTTTGCGTCTTGTCTGGCACTGCTTCTTCCGGGTCGCCAGCAGCGGCCAACGGCGACATGTCGACCATTCTAGGTTGTGTATGCCGGGTGTCAACACGCGATCCAGGGTCAATGCGACAATGCTAATTAGGAGGGCATGCGAAGAGAGAGGAGCGAACAGAGGATTTCGAGATGCCCGACCGATGAAGAGACCTTTTCACAGACTTCTTCCCCTGCCTCCGTCCCGGTCGTTGCTCGCCCTTCGCTTCACAGGGGGAAATTGCAGTCCCCAGCACTCTTGCTCCCGCCCCCGGCGCGGCACAGACCCCGGGCGGGGCGTCTGAGGAGGCAATTTCCGGCGCGGCCGGCCCTTACCCGGCGCCAGGCAAGTCATCTTGACGGTTACATCTCGGGATATGCCTGCCTCTCTGTCGGACCCTCCGGGTGCGTGAGCGGTGCGACCCTGTTTCCAGTTCTGTAACGTGGATTTTGTCTGTTCAAGAGTGGTTGGATGATGAGCACGATGCATGAGCATGGCTTTCTGGGCTTTTCTTTGTAAGTGCGAGTCTGGAGTTTCTTCACAATACAAGACGGCATGGGGCCGTTGGATAAGGGCATTGGCGCACCGTTGTAACCGTGTGCGTGCATTCTTGTTCCGGTTGCCGCTGGAACGAGCACACGGCGATGGTTAGCAAGTCATCTACTCAGTCTCACCGTGGCGACGGGAGTCCCTTATTCAGTCAGCTCCAGATGAGCCCAGCCCAAGTCACCCCAGCCACCAACGGCATCTTGTCGTGGACCTCGCAGCATGGGAAAGCAAAGCGTTTCATTTCTAGTTGGGTTTGTGCCCCAATCCTCATCCCCGAGTGTAGTGTTTGATACGCGGCATCACGCTGCATCTGTCTGTCTTGTCTGTGGCCGTGATCAATGAGGAATAGCGTGCGACGGGGGCTGGGCAAGCATCTCGTATTTGCCAATCTCTCATAAATACTCCTCCCCCCGCCCTCGTTGCTGCCTGCTCGCCTGCCCCTTCATCCACTCTTGGTTCCCACGAAGCCAAGAATCCGCGCTTCACTCACGTTGAAGGACATCCTCCCGAAACGTGCCATTGCCCCGTAAAAGCCTAGTAGATAGAGATAGATAGTCTGAGCATAATTGACAGCGCTGTAACCATTGCATGCTATAGAATGGCTGCAGCGTCCCCCCCTGGCGACGACGTCGCCGTTCGCGAATTCCTGCAGCTGGCTGTTTCTCTTCATGAGGCCGTGTCGGCCATTCACGCTGATCACGACACTGGGGTTGACGCCCACCATTGCGTCTCGCAGACTTTCCCTACCTATATATCTACCGCTGCTGTGTCTCTACAGCGCCTCATTCCCCATCTTCAATCTGCAAGGTCTGGTGTTGGTGGCGGTACCGCCGGCGCATGCCGCAAGATCGGACAAGACCTTGTGCTGAGAATTGACCGACTTCAAAGTCAGGCTCTCACATTGCATGCTTCTGCTACCACTGCTGAACAGTTCCGCGCCCTGTGGTCCCCCCAGGATGTCGAGGCTTTGGGCGCCCGCCTCCATGAGGTTGCGGATAAGAGCCAGGATAGCCAGCTCGTTTCCATGTACGTACCATCATCACCAACGCGCCATTGCCAAGCCTCGACAAAATGACTTACACACACAGCGTCTCCAAACTTCGTCCCCCAAAGCCAGAGTCCCCCGGAAAGCACAGGAACCAGGTCTCGCCCGAGACCATCGGGGGAGCCATCTCTACGTCCAGTAACCAACTTGGCACTCAAGATGCGAGACCAAACAGTGTCAAGAAATCCATGCGGCCTCTTTTCGCAACAAGCGCTGATCCGAGCCTTGCTCGCCGTCCTCGACATGCGCCCAACAGCCTCCTGAATGACTTCATCCTAGACAGTCTTGCGTATAAGAGCATGCGCGACCGCGAGGAAGAGGTCGTCAAGGCCCACGCCAAGACGTTTGACTGGGTATTCAATGCTCCCCAAGTCAACGGCCAGACACTGTCGTCGGAGCACGCGCAGCAAGCAAAGCCCCTGGCGTCGTGGCTCAACTCCAACGATATCGGCCCTATATACTGGATCACCGGCAAGCCAGGGTCCGGCAAGTCTACCTTTATGAGGTACCTCTTCCAGCATCATTCCACCATGGAGGGCTTGCACGAATGGTCTTGTACAAAACCCGTCTCCAAGGCGGGATTCTTCTTCTGGACCAGCGGCTCTGCGGAACAGCGCTCGCAAAAGGGTCTCCTGCGATCCCTGCTGCATCAGCTCCTCTCGGAGAATCCAGAGTACATCCCGGGCAGTTTTCCCGTTTTGTGGGAGAAGCTGCAGGCCATGACCACAAAGGAGAGGATAAGGCTGTCTCTCGATTGGACTGTGCTGGAGCTCCTCGACGCGTTTCAGCAATTCGTCGGCTCTGCCATGGCACAGATGAATCTGTGCTTGTTCGTAGATGGACTCGATGAATTCGAGGGCGATCACAACGTCATCATCAACTTCTTCAAGGATCTCAGCTTGGGCCCCCACGGCAAGTCCATCAAGATGTGTCTCTCGTCTCGTCCGTGGACAGTCTTTGAGACGGCGTTTCAGTATGCCGTTCCCAATTTGAGGCTTCAAGATCTCACCTACGAGGATATGTACCATTACTCCAGAGACAGGCTCGTCGCAGACGGCAACACGCGCAGTCTCTTCGCTCAAAACGCTGCAGCGTCTCGGGACCTTGTCGCGAGCATCGTCCAGAGAGCAGACGGCGTCTTCCTCTGGGTGAGACTCGCCGTCAATGAGCTCCTCAAACTGTCTCGCCCAGGCTTTACCGTGGAGAATATGCACGGCTTGTTGCACACGCTCCCAGGCGACCTCTACGAGCTGTTCACGAAGCTCCTCTTCCAAGACCAGCAAGAGCAAGACGTCTCCGAAGCATCTATGCTATTTCAACTCATCAGAGCCAGAGAAATCGCAGCTGATTTCGTCAAAGACGATTCGGCCAACGCTCTTACCATCTGGGAATTTGCATTTGCCATGGACCAAGACGATGACAAACTGGCCCTCGCTTCTCCCGTCCAGGAAGCCTCGTCCAAGGAAATCCACTCGCGGTGTAAGAAGACCGTTGAGCAAATCACGCAGAGATTCGCTGGGCTTCTGGATCTCCACGCAAGACAGAGACAGGGCAACATGCGTTCCCCAAGATTCGCGGGCCAGAGCGACGGCCAACCCGACGGTGGCAGCGACACACACAAGCGAGTTGCCTACATCCACCGAACCGTCAGGGACTGGCTCATGGAGGCAGAGGGGGTATGCGCCCGTCTTGTGTCAAAATCACCTCCCAATTTCGACCCTCACCTCCGCCTCCTGCGCTCCTACGTCCTCCGCCTGAAGCGTCCCCTTGAGGAAGTGGAACACCACCGACGGCTGGATGAATGGTGGCCTGAAATTGCCCTCGCCATGACGCACGCTAGAAATATCGCGGTCGATACCGCTTCTCTCCAGCGGTCCTTCTTAAATGAACTCAACGAGGCTCTCTCTTGGCACTGGCTGGCTAAACCGCAGGATCCATACGACCACTGGGCAAGGAATGCATTTGGCTCCTACGAGGCACGCATGAAAGCCGCTCCAATCTGGCAGCCGTTCTCATGTCTTGCAGCCAAGTTCGGCCTCGTGCAATATCTACGCGAAGAGTTAGCTGCGAGAGTCACAGCAGCTGGAGCAGGCATCTCCGGCGAGCAAAGGGAGCTTGAACGCGACGATGCGACACCCCTCCTCAGTTACGCAACCGAATTTCTGTGCTCCCGCCAGACGACAATCTTCCCTCTGTCAAGCACAGCGCTCGTTGAGTTCCTCTTGCGGAACCCCAGTCGTATCAATCCCGGTGCCAACCATGAGTACGTCGACTTCAATACTCGCGCTACGAGGACACCATGGATCGCTGTGCTACGCCATCTGAGGGACGCGAAACGCAGAGGGTGGATTAACCTATATGATGTCGATCCAGAGGGGACGTCGCGATGGTCGGAGATTGTGAGATTATTCGTGGAGGTAGGGCGCGCGGATGTTGATGCTGTTATTGTGGAGGACAGTTGGGATCCTGAGGTGTCTGCCTCGGGGGTCATGGAGCTGTTGGACGAGACATATTGTTCTGCCGATGTTAGAACTTTGAAGGACATCGTGGGAGGTGTCCAGGGTAAATGATTTTAGTATGGTTCTCAGTGCGCTCTAGTTGCTCATTTGTAACCAACAAACATGACAATCATAAACATAGAGCTCACTCCCGTGATTGATTCAACCAGAAATGAACATGAAACAATTACAGGCTTGACTTCACACACCACGGCCTAGTACCCATCCTTCCTACTCACCCTATTAGTGAGCTCCCTCCCCTTCGCAAACAACCCCAGATTCTGCTTCAAAATCTCAAATATCCGGCTCTCATACGCCGACGACTCCCCACTCACATGCGGAGTCACGATGACATTTTTGGCATGCCACAGCGGGTGCCCTTCTGGCAGCGGCTCTGGATCCGTGACGTCTAGTGCTGCGCCGCGGATGGACTCCGTGTTTAGGGCGTCGATGAGGTCGTCTGTGTTGACGATGGGACCGCGAGCAATGTTGGTTAGAAATGTTCTCCTCTTGGCGAGGACCCCAAACTCAGGCCTTGAGATGAGATTTCTAGTCTTGGCTGTGAGAGGAAGTGAAACCACCACGAAATCCAGGTCTGATCCGAGAAACTCGTGCAGATCCGCCGTCGAATCCCCAGAGAACCACTTGCTGGGAATAACACCCTCGGGGTCGCCCAGCCCAGGAGGCACATAAGAGTTATCTCTCCGTGATTCTGGCGTTGAACGCGGGTGTAGAGTGTAGGCGTGCACATCCATGCCCATGGCCTTGGAGACGCGGGCAACCTGTCGGCCGATACTACCATAGCCAAGTATTCCTCTACAGGATGTCAGCCTGGGATAGTAACAGATGCCCTCGAATTCTCGAGAAGAACTTACACTCTCTTGCCAACAGCGTCTTCCACGGTCTTATTCTCCTTTGGTCTGTTCCACCTTCCTTCCTGCTGCTGCTGGAGAAACTTGGGGACTGGAAAGCAAGTAAGCAGACAGACCCAGCATTAAAATCCTTAAACACACGCTTCGACGAACTCACAATTGTGATTCAAGGCCAAGAAAGTACCAATAACCCACTCCGAAATCTGAGGGCTGTGCAAAACCATCAGCAACTCATCACATCACACATGACTCGACTCTCCCGCACAAACCTACCCATGCACACCATTCGCAGTGCAGAACTGAATCTTTGTATCCCGAAAGATAGACCGGTCCAGTATGAGATCCGCCCCCGCACTCCAAAGCTGAACATACTGCAGCTTCGGCGTCTGCTGTATAGTGGGCAGGATGCTGCCGGTGAGGATGATCGTCACGCCGTCCCAGTACTCCTCTGGGACGTGCCACGACTCTGCGGTTTCGCCGCCCCATGCCTTTTGGTAGGTGTTGATTTCTAGATCTGGGAAGCGCTCTTTTATGCCGGCGATGATGTTTGGTGCTGGCGGAGAGGCTGTTAGGAGGAGGAGTTTGTGGCCCTTGAGGGTTTCGTTGATGGGTTTGTGGATTATGACCATGATGGTCACGGTTACTCGAGAGGTGGGCTTGCTGGACAACGATTTACAGAGTAGTGTTCAAGAGTGGGTGCTGGAGGTGAAAAAAGCGAAGGATGTTTGAGGAAAGTCCAGCGGTGGAGAGTGAGTAAGGCGTGATAAACGTCCCTTCATGACAACATGAATCCTGGAGAGCCGCCACCACCTTGGGAGCGGGGACCGGATAATGCCAACTTCCCTACTCCCATTTGCTCCCCACTCAATTCGCTCAGCTATCAACCAAAAGGCTACAGAGTCAAGTCGTGTAACATGATTTTGCAAATGCTAGAATCGCCATTCGTCTCCTAAAAGGCGTATCAAGTAAGTTAATGAGTGAATTCGCCTATGAACAGCTCTATGACATCAGTCGATTTTCTCGGTCCAGGGTAGCCTCAGCTACCCTGGACCAGTTTATCTCCACACCCATCTCAACATCTTCAACACCACACAATTCATATCTCTCATCTCTTCTTTCAAACCACAATAATGATACCTCCCCTCTCAATCCACCTCCTCACCCTCCTCACCCTCCTCACCCTGTCCCGACCAGCAGCCTCCGAAAATGCACCCCAACTCCCAATAGTCGTAAACACTTGGGGCGGCCCCTTCACAGCCTCAACCGACGCCGCCTTCCTCTCCCTCCTCGCTCCAAACACATCCGCCCTCGACGCTATCGAAGCCGGCTGCTCTGCCTGCGAGCGCAACCAATGTGATGGCACGGTAGGCTTTGGCGGCTCTCCAGACGAGAGCTGCGAGACCACCCTCGACGCGCTCATAATGGACGGCTCGACGATGAATACCGGTGCCGTCGCCTCGCTGAGGGGCATACGCGATGCCATATCCGTTGCGAGGCATGTGCTGGAGCATACGTCGCATAGCATGCTCGTCGGCGACCTAGCCACTGAGTTTGCGCTTCAGAGTGGGTTCAAGCGCGACAGCCTCACGACGCCGGAATCGGCCGCCCAAGTGTCAGGCGTGGAAGGCTCAAAAATGCCAACCAAACTACAGAATCTCTGTTTCCCCAGACTCCACATCCTCCTGTGGCCCATACAAGCCTCTGGGAAAGGGCAACCAAGCCGTGGAAACCACCCAGCCGGCCCGAAAGCGTGGTTGGGCCTCAGCCTCTTCGCACGACACCCTCTCCCTCATCGCAATCCACAGAGATGGCTCCATGGCCGCCGGAACAACAACAAACGGCCTTTCCCACAAGATCCCCGGCCGCGTAGGAGACGGGCCCATAGCTGGCAGTGGTTCTTACGTAGACGGAGAGGTCGGCGCCTGTGGCGCCACCGGCGATGGCGACATCATGATGCGTTTCCTGCCGTGCTACCAGGCTGTGGAGAGCATGCGCCGCGGCATGACGCCCGCCGAGGCAGCGAACGATGCGGTCAAGAGAATGGCGCGCAGGTACCCTCACGTGCAAGCAGGCATTGTCGTTGTAAATACTAAGGGGGAACATGCGGGTGCTGCTAATGGTTGGACTTTTACGTATGCCTTCCGGGATGGGGGCATGACTGAGGCAAAGGTGGTTACTATCACGTCTCCTGAGCTGAGGGAAGAGTCAATAATGTCAGAGCTATGAAAACAAGGCAACGTCAAAATCAACATGTATTATTATTGACCACGACGAACATTGTTCGTCATTCCCGAATTTGTAAGCACTGGAAGCAGTGTATCTCTCGATAGAAAACATGGCACGTAAGGTAGCAGAAAACAAGCCAAAATAGCATCCACCACTCTTTCAACGCCCAGGGCATCTTTGCCAGTGTAATTACATCATTCAAGCAAGCAAGAAGCAATTAATACTCTGATATTCCTTAGTGTTAATTCGTCAATCATTACCGATGCTGGATATCATTCGCTCTGTTAGCAATGACCGCATATATTCGTCCCGTAAACACGGCTTCTGTTTCGTATGGTCGGGGTTGATGGTGCCCGACACGTCTGTACGTTTCTCATGTATTTCAGGCGAGGACTAGCTCGCCTCTTCGTTGCATCTCGGTCTCCTTGTCCTTTTTGCTTTTGAAAAGAACCTTGAGCATATTACTTCCTTGTCTCTGTGCCTTTGGGCGGAGGACGAGATCCATTTCACTATCGCCTCTTCTGCTGCGACCATCCTCAATCGCTTTAACCTCTCTCTTCTCAGGCTTCTTTTCCTTCTTACTCGAGGATGACCTCCTGCTGGATGCGTCGCTGATGACTGTGGCAGCAGAAGCATGTCTACCACCCTTCCTCTCTCTCTCAGCGTCTTTGTCCTCTCGCGTGGTCCGGCTAGACTTGTGTGACTTGTGTGTTTTATGGCTCCGGGTGCTTCTCTGCGACTTAACATCAGAGTCATCCTGGGTCCTCCGCTCCTTTCCATTTAGAGCCGCCCTTGCTGCTCGATCTGCCGTCGGGGTAATGAGTTCCATGTCGACACTTTCTGGGGGACTGTCCATGACTATGCCCCTGCGCCACGACTCGATGGAGCTCAACTCTTCTTCGATCACGAGTGCCTCGTCCATGCTACCAGTATACTCGCTTTGAGTCCGCATTGGCGCGGGCCGGTCAGGGGCCACACCCTCAAACGCGATGGCTTCTCTGGCATTTTGCTGTTCTTTGACCTTTTTGACAATCTTCCACCCGCCAAACATGACAACAGTCATACCAACGGCGATGCTGGTGCCAATCAGGAAGTGTGGAGACGCCAAAAGACCAAAGACTGCGGGCGAGCCGCCCTTGAGAAACCCGAGGAAGGCTGGCGACATTTTGGTGACGAGGGTGGATAGCTCGGCGAGGGTCAGTGCCACTGCAGCAGCACTTTCAGGGTTCTTTTGCAGATGCGTGATGGTGCCAGTGGCCGAGTGCTGAAGGCAATGAGCCTCATCTAAGAGGCCTTCAACCTTGAGGACCAACTGGCGAGCCCTTGTTTCCTTGTACTCGTCCTGGCGGGTAGGGTCTAGATCTATCCTGCTCTCTAGATCAGGCGGGATGTCGCCATATGCCAGGTTCATGTCGATGTCATGACCTGCGCCGCGGCTGTGAACCAGCTCAGATTCTGAACGTCGCCTCGGAAGGAGTGCAGACTCTTGTCTCATTTCGGTCGGAGGTATGCTTCGCGCACTGATCTGCGTGAGGTCCATTCGCGAGGCGCCAAGGGGTAACGTCTCGGCGTAGGGGCTGTGATAGGTTCGAGCCGAGGCTTTGCTGGGAGACGTGCTGGATACTTCGCTGAGAGTCTTGAGGTTTCTCACTGTAAGGGCGGGTCGGCTCTTTGGATGATGTTCCTCGTGGTGACGCGTGGAGCGGGAAGCTTTGGAACGGTGGCTTCGTCTTGAGCTGGCTACGCTTTGGGCGTCATAGGAGCGACGGCGGTTATCGTCGCCATGACCATAGTCGTAGTCGTAGTCGTAGTCGTAGTCGTAGGCGCAGTCATCCTTCAGCTCTTTCAGTTGAGGACTCCGGTTGTGGTTGGGGCCACGACTATGTCTGTGGTCGCGGCCGTAAGTATGGTCGAAGCTCCGATCACGGCCATGTTCGTGACTGTCGAGGCCTCGTCGTTGCGTAGTCTGGCTGTTATCAAACGTCTGAGCTCGCTGCAAAGACCTCTCCGACTTTATTTCGGCCTTTTTCTCTTGATAGGACGCTTTAGCCTCCTTGAAGATGGAGGCAAGGTGCTTCCCCTACATAGACGCATGTTAGTGACTTCGTTGCCCGCCGTATTGTACCACTGTGAGGGATGTGTGTGGGACACTCGATGTGCCCTCCAGTGAGGTGGCCTCCAGTGCCAAAAGGGTATGGAAGGCACGGCGTTGGATATATCGAAGCCGGCTGCTGCCGGTAGAGAAGATGGAGGGGTGGAGCGGGGAGACGTACGGTGCTGATGATCTTGCCCGAGTTGTTGACTATGGTGATGGTCTGTTCGAGTGGCATCTTGTGAGTCGCGCAGCCTTGAGGACTCAAAGCTGCTCTGGGGAGGACGAGGAAAGATATAGGAAATAGACGGACAGGACCTGTATAGAGTCCACGTCGGGAGACCAGACCGACCTTGAGGAGGTGGTTGGGGGGTTAGAAGTGACACTGAAAGCGCTTTACACGACTACCCGTCACCCACTATAAGAACCTGGGCGGCCCAGGAGGGAGCCCCACCAAGGCGTGTCGGTGAGGATCTAAGCAAGCAGCTGGAGGTCCCTGGAAATAGGCCCAGACTAGGCCCACTAGTCCACTGAGCGCCTCCTCAAACAACCCGCCGCCCTAGCCTCATCCACCCTCGGGGCGCTGACTTGGCCCCTCTGAGTCCTGTGATAGCCACAGGACATCGAACCAACCGTTCTTTGTACCTCCCCTTGCGTCCAGAGACCTACCTCACTAAAGAGCTATGGAATAAATATTGCTGACGAGACTGTTTCGTATTCCAGACTCTACTAAGCACCATTAGCAGTATTGAAGCATTAGATGTTATGGATCATCTTATGATTACAACGCATCAGTGGAGGTAGGTAGTTGGACGTCACTGCACCTTGCCACTCTACCCTGCCTACCTCTACATTTTAGGTATCTTATCTTAGCTTAGGTATTTAGGTACCTTACTAGATACCTAATGTTCGCACAAGTGACAAAAGTACATCGCCTCAAGTAACTCGACCATACGGAAAGGCACCCTCAACAATATGACACGTCTGTCATCAAACATTCAATCCCACACTATTAGTCCCTCAGTCGAAGGACTAAACAGGCAGCAACGGCGGGTCGACCAGCCCAGGCCTACAACAAGGAGTTGGGCACCGTCAGGGCATCAGGACTACCGCAACCATTCGCTGGACGGTCCCGATTCACGCCTCGGGCCGATGGCACACTGAGCGTTTTCGCAACAGTCATGGCGCGTCCATGCCTGAAAGCTGGCCGTTGGGCGACTGGTGGTGCTACAGTGGGCAAATGAAGGCCTAATTATCGCATGGCCGCTGCAGCCAGGAAGCCAGCCCTGGGCCCCTGCCGTCGCCGAGCCGATTGGCTATCAGCATGGCCCCGTCAGGCGCCTGTGCAGAAGCAAGGTAGTGTTGACAGCGAAGGGAAGCAAATACATCGTAAATCGTACATGGTCTTGAGATCTTTCTTCGATCGCAGTGAATTGGAGGGTGTTGTGCCACGCATCAGCGCCTAAAAGTCGCGCGCGTCCTCAGTCCTTGATTACGCACCCACCTGAAGATCCCAGCAAAGGGGCTGCAGATTGTGATGTTCCCGTCACTAACTACATCAAAGGCATAGCGAGCGATTGGCTGTACGTACTTTGTGGCACAGGATGAGCTCTTTGTGTCCTTCGCTGAATTAAGGCGACAGCCGGGTTGGTATCCGACAAGCGTCATGGAGGAGCAGGTACTGCAAAATTTTCCGACCTATCGTCGTCATCGAGCGTCATGAGGCCATGTCTTTCCATAAATGTATCGAATTGGCCGTCAATTGGGGAGGCCTCAGCGCCGTAAAATGCCCCCAAAGAGGCAAATCGCGGAGTACCCGGAACGCAATCCGTTAGCGCAAGGTGTATCTATCTTCTCCATCTGCTTACTTGACAAAGTTGACTTTACCGAAATCAATTAGTAGGCTCCCTCCCGTCCGTAGGGGATGACTGGACCAGTAATTGTGAACTCTGTACAGACTACAGAGTACAAGCAGAGATTTTAGTGGTGTCAGCTTGTGTGGGAAAAAGACCATGTTCTAGCCCCAACCAATTCAGCTGTGCTGGAACATCGCCTCTTCCTTCAAGCTGAATTGCAGCCACATTGCAATGCCTAGTAGGCAAAGCGCTTTAACACAAGGTAGACTCGAGTGCTGTGTACACAAATTAGTTCGAGGCAGAGGAAAGCGTGAATAAGTCCTTGTATTCCAGTACAACTGTGCTCAATAATATGGAGCTGCAGAATCCAAATAACCGACAAAGGCTGGCGAGGGTTCTTGTCCGACGCCTATCTACGTATCCATATTCGAGGGCACATGCTAATACAGCTTCATGTGCCCTTCTCAACCTTATCAGCGTAGTTTCCGACATGCTACCTAGTCTCGTGATCTACCCTGCTATCGCCATAATGACGACCAGATCGCACTGCCCTCATCTTGTAGCTTCAAGAATTGGTTGGTAAGCTCAGATTCAAGTGACGTGTCGGCCGCTGTGTACCGTCGTTTCGGTAGTCTCACTCTTCCATCCATCAATGTGTCCACGTTCGCAGCTGCACTGCCCAATCACTTGGACCTTTTTCTTGGTGTCCGTCAAGCCCATCTGGACAAAGTCCTGCAGGAGATCGAGCGATCCTTCCTGCCATAGATGGAAGCAACAGGCTAGTGTATCCAACCTCGAACTCCCAGGCTGGGAATAACCGTGGGCGAGACCGAACGGCCTGGCCACGGCGCCGAGTAACTCACTTTGATGCAAAACTCGTGAGGTAATATGAGTGCAAGTCTACAACTGGTGGCGCTTCTTGATTTGGATCATGAAGCATCCAATGACCTGGGTATTTATCGGGATATTCCGTGGCGCCAATAACATTTCTTATTGGCGATAGCCTCCTTTTCTCGAAAGCTTAGGCAATAATTCGATCGATAAACCAATCCATTAGCAAACTGATGGCAGTTCTGGATCGAAACACCCGCATTTCCAGACAAATCCCAGCTCTCCCATGCCAGTACGATATCTTGCCGTGGGTATCAAGGATTTCTAGGACCACCACGAACGCTGGAGACGAAAGCGCCCCAGTTCTTGCTTCTGCATAATGCCTCAAATGCACGCTTGACATCGCATGTGCTCAAGTCACAGGAACGAGCGCGGTCTATGACCTCCAGTCTGAAGCGCGACCCAAACGAACTGATCAAGACCTCATCCTCAAAGCACGCCGGGCAAATGGAAAGCCCTGGTATATCGGAGCTGATGTACCAGCTTCGACCTTTTGAGGCAGGGGCCGGACACGGACCAAGCTTCTGCCTCTGTTGCATGAAGTCGACTACCATGCCTAGACTTTGCGAAGCCACAGCTGCGGGCCAAAGCCCGTCTTTTACCCTTGACGATCCAAAGTAGCATTTCCTAGCAGTTCCATCTTGAGGACGGACAAACTTGAAGCTGTCCCGGAAGGACGAGTGGTGTATATAATCAGCATAGCATCGAGTACAAATAGTAAAGGACGGTGCGGCGATATGAGTGAACCAATAGAGGGCAAGAATAGTCGGGGTACGGACACACTCCAGTACTGGTATAATGCCAACTGTGTGCTGCGGAGAAAATATCGCCTCCGATGGCTTCGGTGACCGTGATGAGCTCCGCTGAGGCGGGAAATAGGGTGCACGCGGTGGTGAGCCTGACGGCGTATAGGAATTGAAATCTCCCATGCTCGTTGACGGCTCCGGCACGGTGTCTATGCCTCCATCAACTGGGGACAGGAACGTTCGTGGCTTAAAAGCGGCCTGTTGCCGGGATCTGCGTCTCGAGTTTGGAAGCACTATTGGTGAAATCAGGCCTGATCCTGCCAGCACGGCTTGCGACTCAGCTGCAGCTGCTCGCCGAAGCTCTTCTTCATACGCGGGCCCCAAATCGAGCAGCAAAACACTCTGCTTCCTCTATCTCCTGCTGCAGCTGCAATTGCAGCACCTTCGGTTGTGCTGTGGACAGCTCAGCCTCGATGTAGCGTCTCTCTAGCTGAATAGCATATTCGCGCTGACCGAGACTCGCCAGTTGCAGTTCGTGCTGCAATTGTTCTGCATAGTGCTGCTGTGCTTGCCTCTGGGCGTTTTGGGAGTAGTTAGAGTCGAGTTGGTCCGTTTGACACCACTGTTCTGGATGTCCTTCGCCCCTGTGTTGTTGAATAGAGCGCTGATGGCTTCGAGATTGTTTGGCCATAGCTGTCTTCGTAGCGACAGCTATGTGAGGGCGTGCTGCGGTTGGGTGGTGAAATGAGGGAAGCTATCTGAGAAAAAGGATAAGGGCAACGAAATGAATGCCTGACGTTACTTATACGAAGACTCGCTTGGCAAGAACAATTCCTCCCAGCCATCGTAAAGCACCCCCACCGAATAATCTCAGTACCCAGGCCCCGTTTACTGGACAAGAACGAGGGACACACGGGAATTCAATGCGTCATTGCGTGTTTGGATGCGGCCTGGTAGGCGAGGATGACAGTAAGCCATCGCATCCCGTTACACGCTCTTCCTATTACGTCGTAGCATTGTGGGATAGCAAGAGACTCCGTCAGCTCGTTATGGTAATTCGAGTCTTTGGTCGGTTGGTCGGTCGGTCGGTTGGGTTGTCTCCCTTAATTACTCCGTAAGAGTACATACACGCAGAGGCCGAAAAGGAAGCATTAAGCGAAGCGGCAGGTGTCAACTTTAGGCGATTCGTGAGTTCGGCGGAACCACTTAGCTGCTTACTGGTGGGTCCCCCGGCTCAGTCATCTAGGACGCGGAGATGTTCCACTCATGCTTAATCCAACATCCGTCGTACGACGTGCTGCGCACATCCAGCTTTGCACGGAGCGATACGATATTGGCATCAAATGTATCTTCATACAAAACTATCAACATACAATAAGCGCCAAACTCATCTTAATGACTTCCCATAAACCTTCCAAGCGCCGTCCCAGTGTCATGTCGTCGTGTGCGTGTGGTAGTGATGTGTGTCGTTTAACTCAACAAGCCCCTTGCCATAATTCCTCCTTGTTCTCGACTGCAGTTGATTGCCGCCATGAAAACAAGGCCGAGCGCAGTTAAGGTATACCAGTGCGCCTTGCTTTCCCGAACTCCTTGAACTTGAAAAAAAAAAAGAAACCCCCCCCCCCCCCCCCCCCCAAAAAAAAAAACCATTATTCATTTTTGGGCCACGTCAGATCCTCCCCAGCCAAGCCCATGTCAACTTCTTCACTCGAGGCCAAAGACTTGGAAACAGGGTTGCCCAGCACCGCAATGATGCTCCGAGTCTTTGGCCCGTGTCGGTGTCGATGTCATAACAATATGCAAGATAAAAAAACAGAAGAAACAACAACCACAATATCTCCTGATTCAAAGATCTGTGTGCTCTTTGCTCTCTTCCGCTTCGCTTTTGGTTCCAGAATTCGAATCCTTTCACTTCTCCAGGTGCCCTACATCGTTCAGGGTCTTTTACACTCCTTCTTCAATCATTGCACGCACTTCTGGTTCGTTAAGAAGAATTCGTTTCCCCAGTTGTTCGGGTGGATGGCCATCACGGACGGCTCCGAAGTCAAGGATCTGCAGACGTAGACATGTTAGTTCTCTGCAGTTTATTTTGGGCGCATGTAGAACCAAACACAAAGATCGAGGGAAAGGGGGCAATGCTTACCTCGATATAAGTCAGGTGGTCTCTCTGTACCGCCGCTACACATCGTCGCTCATCAAATTTGACTTGCCACATCCCGCTGAGGTCAGTCAAGAGATCCTGTACGCATTCTCCTTTTTTCACGTCCCACATCTTGACAGTCTTTTCACTGCCACTGATCACTTTTTGGCCGTCATGTTGAAAACACGTAATAGCTCCGGTATGGGCCGTTAGTGTATTTTTGCATTTGCCATTTTCCGGATCCCAGATGCGAAGGGTTGAATCAGCCGCTGCCGAGACTAATCTTCCGTCATGGAGGTCCAGTAGTCCCACGAGTGAGGTATGTCCCTCGAGGGTATAGAGACATGCACCAGTCGTCAAGTCCCAGATTTTGGCCAGCGCGTCCATGGAGCCTGAAATGCAGCGGTTGCGCTTGTGGTCGAGCACGACCGAATAAACTCGTTGCGAATGACCGTGAAGTACATGCAAGGATTCACCGGTACTGATGCGCCATACCCGAACCGTGCTGTCGTATGAACCGCTCACGAGTGTGTCACCGTGGGCCGCCACAGCCCGGACGGAGCTGGTGTGACCGCCGAGTGTACGGATGAAATAGGGGCAATCGTGCTCCGGAGCTGATGGCCCTGTTCGAACATACCGACGAGACCCAATCTCCGGAAGGCGCCAAATACGTAGCTGACTATCTCGGGATCCTGTAATGATTAGTGGCTTCTCTGGCTGCATGATAGCTCTACCGGATGTATCCCTTGCTACTTCAGTGGGCATGAGAATCTGCAAGCAGCGGACTGTACTAGTATGTCCATAAAAGACTTGCTGGCATATTCCTCGCTCAATGTCCCAGACGCGAACAGACCTATCCGTAGCACCTGAAACCAGAATGTTGCCCTCGTATTGAAGAGCCCAGACACCACCCTCGTGCCCCTCAAGCTTTCTGCGAAGTTTGCCTGTCTTGGTGTCATATATATGGATAAGAGTATCGTCGCTACCTGTGATGATCTTGTCCTCATCAAACTGGAGGCTGGTGATAACGTGACGAGGATGAGCAGCAAAGGCAACATGGCTCGGCTTAACCTCACCACTGATCCAACTCTTCCGAATCATATGATGTCGTCGATACAATGACTTGAACAGATGTAGTTGACGTAAACTAGAGAGTCCTAGCTGGGGGTCAGGGACCGCGGTCGCGGCGGCATTGGATGCTGACATGGGGCCTTCAGACTTGTGCTGTCTGATTTCAATCATGTGCTTGTCACTTCGTGATGCGCCGGCGTCCTGGGTCCCCGCTCGGCGCTTAGACCGCTCCGATGCCGAATACGCATTAAGAGCACGCTTCCGTTTCGAGCTCCTAGACCGCGTGCCAAGTTCCTGTTTATATCCTCGTGTAAGCTCGTGCTCTGACGATGTTAGACGGCTATGCATGCTGAGGTCTTTCTCGCATCCGGTTGGTCCGACTGGATCCTGCCAGGCCCACCCTTGTGTGATGGCTTTGCTCAACTCGCCTGGTGGCACACTATATCCATCTCTGTCAAGGAGCTCTTTCCAGCCAGTCTCGTTGCGATCTACCATGTTGCGCCAGCGCTTTGAAACCTGTGCGGCTCGGCAAAGGCCTTGATGATCTAGATAAGACAGCACGAGATAACCCAGTTCCAGTGGCAGTTGTTTCAGAAAATCGCACTTCAGAGCGGGGTTGACAGCATCGGCGATGACGCGTAATGTCGGTCTGGGGCAGCGCCGGAGGAACTGATACATCATGAAAGTTTTCATTTCCGTCTTCATGGAGTCGAAAGCCTCAAGCAGTGTCTGCGCATCAACGATGACTGGCTGTTCACCATCCTTGTTAGGGCGCACCAACGCCTTGAACCTATCATCATGGTCTGTTTTAGAACCATATCCACACACTTCTCCCCGACTGGGGACGGTTGGGATCGGTCATTCCAAGGGTATAAGCCGCTGGAGCTGGCGGTCTGGAAGCTCGACTGGTCCCCGCCATCATTGCCTGACGACTCTAGCTGGGCAGCAGCAATAGTGGGGGACAGCCTGGGACTGGGTAGACTAGCATCCTGGCGGGCGCCAATATCAATGGATAGTCTAGATCGAAAAGCACGCGGGGGGTATTGAAGGGAGTCGTCCGCATCAGCAAACGGTTCTGGGTCAGCGTCGGTAATAGGAGGCGTGGCCACGGTGCTGCTAAAGATGGTGTGTGAATCGCTATCATCAGGACTTGCTGCATCGATGGCAGCCGTCTGTGAATGGTTGGGTACAGATTCCGGGGAATTCACGCCGTTAAGATTCATGGGTCGTCGCCGAGATGATCGTTCCGGAACTGAGCCAACTAATTCAGAGGTGTCGGGCGTAGCTAGAAAGCCAGAGGTGGCTCTCGTAGCTCTGTCGCTGGTGTCACGGCGGCCCGCATTTTTCCCGCTGGTGACTCCAGCAGTGCTGTGAGTAGTAGATCTCCGTAGTTTATCAGAAACGGTATCGAGGTTGGACGAACGAATTAGTCGTTGGGAGACCCGCGACGAAGGTGCAGTGACGTTTAAAGAATCAGCCTGGCTGGTTCGGCTAGGTTGGGAGCGACGGGAATACGTTGTGGTCGGGGATAGAGACCCTTGGCGGGTTATCCGCGTTGTCGAGGGTGTGTTTCGTGAAGGGGATTCCGCCTTGATAGGGGTAGCAGATTTGGCGGGAGCAGTTTGTTTGTCCTATGCGCAAAAAAGAAGGGCAGTATTAGTAAACCATCGTCATTTTGGGAGAGTTTGACTTTGCCAAGGGTCGACTCACAGATCCGGTGGAAGGCAGTCTATCAGCCTTGGGTTCCAAGGTTAGAGTGTCGGCATCGTCCTCATTCTTTACTTCAACACCATCAGGCATATCATCCTGTGTAGTGTATGAAAACTCGCTGATCTCAGGCGGCGTGGGCTTCATAGCGAGAGGATATTCTTTCGTGTCGAGGTTCTCGAGCGGGATCGGGTCACGAACGAAGACATGGGGAAATTTGCGTGTGAGGCGAGTGGTAGTGGTAACGGTCTTGGTCTCAACGCACTCGCTGACCTCAAGCTGGAAACGACGAGAACCGCTCTGAGAGCCTTCGGCGATGTTTACAGAGACGGTCTGCTGGGAACTCTGTGGTCGCGATGGCTCAAGAGCCATCCCAGAGGGCGAGGGCGAAGGTGTCATAGCTGGTGTGCCTTTGCCGAAGGCAACCACGATGATGCTCTGCCGCTCGGTGGGTGCTCAGCAGCGTGTGTGGATTTGTGATTCGCTTCAAGGTGGGTCTACAGACGAGATGGAAGGTGCTTGTGCGAGCAGAGAAAGCCCTGAATATTGTGTTCTGTTGTTGCGGTTCGGGTTGCGGTTCGGGTTCCCGTCGTGACAAACGCGGTGGCGTGGCGGGCGGGCGGCTACGTCGCGAGATAAGGGAGGAGAGGCGCTGCAGGAGACGAAGATGATGGACCAGGCGGAAAAGAGCGCTGAAAAGAGGATTCCGAAACGAAGAACGGAGACACGGCGGCGAAGTCGAGATGGGACGCGGATGAATCGAAGGCAGAATGAAGCAACGAGCGGCGAGTCCGAAGCCGTCCTGTTTAGGTGACGGATTACGATTGCCTCCTTTTGTGGTGGACGCAGAGTTGCTGGCAGATGGTGAGGCGTATGAGGGCGGCAGGCAATTAGTGGGTGAGGAGAGCCCGTGCCAGGTGCCCGTGCCAGCACTACCGGGTTCCAGTTTTCCAGTGGTTGGACCGGCGGTGCGGCACAGATACTCCGTAGTTGGCCAAATCGCCGACCAAGGGATCCTTTGAGGTGGTTGGTGGTTGGTCAGCTATTGCTAGCCTAGTCCTGGGCGGCTGGCTCGCTCCCTGTAGGCTGCCCCTTCCGCATCAGCCCACCTTACTTAGCCCGAGGGCGGAGTTGCCATCGGCTAAAACACTGTGTTGGAATTCGAGGCCAAAAACACTACGGATGCTCTGCTTGACAGGCAAATAGGCAAGGAAGATGAACGCTGTTTTTTTTTAACCTGCTTTTTTTCTCGCGGCGTTTTCTCCCAACATAAAAATAAAGGAAAACCCTCCTTTTTTTTTTCATCCCCAATGCCAGATTACAAAGCAGCAAGTAAAACAGCGTGAGCTGACTGTTCCCTTACCTACAAAGTCTCAGTCAGCTTGTCCGGTTCACACACAGCTCCCTTTCTTTGCGTTTGTCCGACGATGCTGCCCATCAGCATTCTTGCCTAGGGCGTAGTACGTTGATGATAGACATGACATGCCTCGAACCAACGAGCGCAGCTGTGGAAGTGTCTGTTGCTTTTTCGAAGCGTTGGCCTAGTTAGGTCTAATTCCGGCTCCCAGCGATGACGAGCAGCAGATGTAAGAGCCTTCTTCAGGGAGTTCGTCTGAAGAGCGGGGCAATGGCAGGGCCACCACCAAAAGCGAGGCTGGTGGCAATTTGTGAGGTGGCTAACAACGGGCCAAGTATTTTTCATGAAGTTCACGTTTAACTAAAACGCATCTGCAAAGTTGCATCTGCTGTAGTAGCTTATCTGGCGGAGCAGGTGGACAAGGTGAACCTTGCACATTCGCCTGCATTGATTGAACGTTTTTTCGTCGCACATCACACACCTGCATGGGATGAACGATTGTCATGGATTTTCCTCGTCACACTTCGGATACTTCGTATCAGAGGATGGGTATGCACTGACTCGGCAAGGAACCTCTGGGGAAGGATAAGCACCACCAGCACTGAGTCAATGACTTTTTTTTTTCTACTCTCTAAGATGTCTCGGAACGTACTCTGTCACCTTGGCGCCTACGGAATGTGTGTACTGTATACCTTGTGCACCACTCCTGCTCCACTTCATTGAAAATGGCAATTCTCGATACAGATCCTTCCCTTTCTTTCTCAGGTTGACTGAGTGAAAGGGACAGTAGAGATCTCGTATACATTTTGATCTCTATAGCGATACTAAAGTTCATCATGTTGCAGAATGGTCATAAAGAACAGTCCATCATCCGCCAAGTTGATCTTCGTACCCTTGAAGGGCGTTCGCGGCCCCGCCTCAAGCCGCTGCGCATATGGCGGATCATGGGAGAGTCAACGACACGCCACGCCGCAAGGGAGAGACAAGTAGAGGAATGGCTAGCTGAGGGTAGCGAGACAAGGCAAGCAAGCACCCGTGGACATGGGTGCATGGCCTGCCCAGGGTGCGCTACTGCTCTGTTCGTACATGTGTGACGTGTGTGCTGCGCGATGCACAGCGGGATTCGCTGCATGATGTCCAGCCAATACCTGTCGTCGATGTAAACGCCAACTGCAACGGACAAGGTGCAAGTATGTGATGAACCAGCATTGGCGGCGGTAAAGTTCGCCTTTCCTCTCCCTCGACCCCGCAGTGCTCGGGAGTGATCGACTGAGAATCGCCTGGAGGGCGGGCTGGGTTTACATGAGCAACTCATCTTGTCTGGGATGACTGCTTTTAATACTACGGCTCCAACTCTATTCTGGACGGTGTAGCAGTTAAACAAACGGTGGAAAGTGAAGTGAAGATGGGTGTGCTACGTACATGATTGTTAGGGATTATCGTTCCAATGACAAACACGAGTTGCAGTGATGTTACGGGTGTATTGTCGTCGTAGGCGGCCGCACAATGAACTTTCAAGGGGTGCTGTTGACACTAACATCGTCGTGTCAGGTCTGGATCCCCACCCCCAAGAATCTGCTTCAGTGCAATATCCTTTCAGCTTTATAATGGAAGTCTAATGCAAATCACAGATAATGCTGACTGACATTCAAGGCAAACCTTATCTTATCATAAAGAATAGCTTTCCAATTAATCTTAAAATATGTCCGTTTCATGTCGCCTATAGACATTATATCCTTTTTTAACTCCTCTGGAAGACCCCCATAGTCCTAGTCCCTTTATCATTACCCATTCCCTTCTATATACCCAAGAATTTTGTTTCATGCAATATAAACAGGCATTCTACTTCCCAATAGGTCGCTCTTACTGACTTGAACATCGGACTTGTCGAAATCGTGTAGCATGAGCCAGCATATCATCCTAAATACCAATGCACACCAAATATCATCCAACGAGACCGGTTGCTGGGCTAAAGGAACCTGTAGGCTCGGTGCATTAGATGTCACTTCTGCCTCTACTGGCGGTGCAGTCGCAGGTCCGCCGTTCGCTACCCCGTTAGGTTGAGAGGGCTGGTTTACCTGCCCGTTCTGAGAGGCCACGGTTTGAGTGCCAGCGGTGGTTTGGGCTTGCACAAAAGCAGTCCCGGGCCGTGCCTCGTCAATTATGCTGGCCCGTCGACTTGCTGACGACGATGCCATCTGCACAACTTCAGGTCGTATGACGCTAAAGTAAATATTCATGAACTCCCGTTGCCGTTCATCTGGGCTGGCGAGGTCCATATTCTGGAAGGACGGTAGTGGCGGCTTGGATGCTTCGTACGGGCGAGATGTTGGTGATGGTGGTGCAATTTCTGGAACTCTGAGCGACTGTGAATCACTATTGCGGTCGTTACGGTCGTTGAGCAAACGAAGTACTAGCTGTAGGTGGGACCGAAGCACGTCTTGGACCTGCGTACGTCGAAGACGCTCCTCACGTCGACAAACCTCTTCCGGCCCAACTCTCTGTGTTACAGAGCTGTTGCTGACGTTTCCACTTTGCTTCTTGCTTCGTGCAGTAAGTATCTCATCCATATCTTCTACCGCTGCGAGGAGAGCCTTAAGAGAACGTAGCCGCCCAGCCACAGTTTTCTTGGAATGATGAGAAAGGATGCCATCGACATGCTTTTGTATGAGGCTTAAAATACTTTGGTTGCGCTCCACCCCGACGATGCTTACTTTTACAAATACGTTGTAAAACTCCATCATATTAACAAGAGATACTGGCCTTTTATCCCATCGATCTGGAGTAGGATTTGGTAAATAAGTAAAGCCGCTGTCCTTAATGTGAAATGCCCGACTCAGAAATCCTAATATCTCAAATGGTACTAACGGTGGCTGTTAGCTGACGATGCAGATGGGCATATATTTGGGTTCCACCCAAAAGGGAGGACTCACTAGGGAAGAGGTGAGACGTCCTACAGCCATCGACCAAAAAGTAATTGACGGTGTTGTTGTTACACCCAATCACGCCTAGAGTCTCAGCTATCTCACGCCTGCTGGACATCTGCAAAGTACTAAGGTTTTGAGCATCGTCGTTAGGGAATTCTAGACGCCTTTGATCTAGTGTTTCGCGGTAGATTGTTGGGACATAACCAAAACAAAGCTCCTTGATTTCGTCTAGAGGGACGACTCTGCTGTGCTTGAATTGGTATTTGCCGTAAACTTGAAAGGAAAACATGAGACCCAAGTCTGTGTACCTCTCACCCAGGATTGCGAACCCATTCCCTTCAGCTCGATATCGATCTCGCTTCCGATCGAACTCCTTCCAGTACACTCCAAGAACCGCCATCATCTCTATTAGATGACACATGGTGGTGGTGGCATATGGTTTCGTTATGGTAGATGGCATCGTGTCCCAAGTTCTCGTTTTCCGCTGCAACGCCACTGTTAAAGTATGCGCATCTTTCAAGGGCGGAGGCTCGCGTGGAAGGTCGGGGGCAGCACCGGGCGGTCCAACATCCTTGTATTGAGTTTCTTGCCACTCACGAGAGACCTTCTCCATGTCTTGAATGGCGACAAGCAAGGTAAACCATGTTGCTCTCCTCATTATCAGCAGTGTGCCACTTTCTCTTTGTTGGTTTCTGTTCTGATACTCGTTGCGTGGGTCTACCTCAGTAGCTGTCCCTGTATCGTCGATGCTTTTTTGAGTGCCGTCCAGAAAATAGAGTGGAGCGCCACGAACGGGCCTATTTGTATTGCTTGGCGGCGAGACAAAGATGACGGGTGATTCGAACTGGACCTCGAAACGTAGCTCCTCCCATAAGAAACGCCTCTTCTTGGATTTTGCCCAGCTGCCCATGACTTTCTCATTACATTGCAAGTAACCTGCGGCCGAAGCATAGTACTGCTGGAGAACTTGCATAAAGGTGGGCGGAGAGTGCGACTAGAGACACGATGAGGGCGACAATCGCCACGTTGACTTCGGCGTTGGCCATGGCTTGTTGTGGTACTTTCTGGCCAGTGTTCGTATCGTGGAAGCGCGGCGATCAAGTGTAGGAGCCCACCGACGATGGCAGGTCTCGGCGTTCGGCGGGCGCGTCGTCGGGCGCTTCGTGCGAGAGGTTCGGATCAGCTTCGGGAGCTGGCGAAGCGTGCGTCGGAAAACGTAGGCAAGGCAGGCAAAGGAATGGCTCCAGGTCGAGGAGAAAAGTGATCAGCAGAACGATGCTAAAACTGGACAAACATCAGCGGCCCCAAACCAGGCCGGGCCACAGTCAGAGCCTCATGTGGCTGCAGAAAGCTGACGGCTGAAGGATGAGGCTGGCGAATGACTGTTGCTCCCTCAGGCAGTGTAACGGCGATTGAGGTCGTGAAGAGGCGGGAGGAACACGAGGCTGGCCGCGCGTTGTGTCCGGATCAGACATCGCCAGCTCAACAGAGGCTACCCATCGAACAGCGATTGCTCCGTTATAGGCCAATGGATTGGCATGGTCAAATCAGAGCAAGGGGTTGATGAGTTTCCCCTACACGACAGGACAGCCTAGCCTACATTTGAAAATACTCCACAGGTCATACAGTTGAAACCTCCAACGACAATACACTAGCGGACTACCTAGTAATAATCCTGCCACTACGACAACCGCCCCCTGTTACTACCATGCTACGGAGCACTCTGTACAAGCCTAAGTAATTCATGCCCACTCGGCTAACCCCCGGTATAGTAGCAAAGGCAACTCGCAATGGTGTGCATCCCGCTTTATGCCCTACGACGGCTCAGGCCGTCCGCCCGCCCTCCACTGAAATAGTCTAGTCTTTGTGGATGTCTGACCCTACGATTTGTGGTGCGTGGTGTTACACGGCTGGTCAGATGGTCTGCGACGAAATACCTGGCTGCGAACGACCATAGTGGTCGTGTTCTCAATTAGGACATGGGCCAGCAATGGCTTGGCAGTCACGACTGACAAGGCTCCTTCCTGCCTGCTGACTATCCCGGCTACAGGTGATTCGTGAACAACTCTTCCCATCTCCTCAGTTCAGCAACTTGCTTACGCACTTTTCCTCCAAATGGACTCATTTTTCCGTGGAGCCCACTTTGGCAAGAAGCCGATAAATCGAATGGAGTAATAATGGAGCCGTTGAGTTCGCCATCAGTCATCTGCACCACTACTAGGACCGGCCTTTTCCAGGCATTTGCTTACAATAGGCAGAGCCTCATTCATATCTACGTCACCCTTGCCATCCGCTTCCGCTGGTGGAAGTGTTAGAACTGATCACTGCTATAGTTGGCCCCCTTGGCTTATTGTCTCTTCTCTTCTATCAATAGGCTCAAGCAGAATCAAGAGAACAGCATAACGGGCGCGTACACCACTACACGCATGCATCAGCTAGAGGCCTGGCTGACTGTTGGCTCGTCGTTGTGTGGTTGCGAAGTAACAAGATCTTGGGGCTCTCCGTCATTTTATTTGTTCAGGGTACAAGGTCTAGCCAGGGTCAACATCCCGCCGTCTCATACCTCCAGAAGACCGCCGATTCCCACTCCCGCCAGATTGGTGACGAGATAGATTATTTTGACTGGCGGTGTTTCTTTGCCACGTTACGCAAGTCTCGCCATGTCTGCAAAATGCCGTTGTAGTCGCGACTACTTCCGATCCTTGGCTAAAGCCCAATGATTCCTAGTCTCAGTACAGTCATTTTAGCGCCCTGCCTTGCCCCCATCTAGATTTGATCCTTCCTATTTCTGCCCACCAACAGCAAACGCCAATAGTCTTTACATGCAGTATATCACACACTATTGAATTGGTTGGCTGCGTGCAAGTTGGGATCTCGGGGTCGATCCAACACTCTCTGCGCTAAAAGGCAACATGTTGCGCCACCAACAGCAGGCATGGGCCCAACACCGTTTGATCTGCTTCCACCCAGCTTGCGCGCCTTCCTGCCTCCCTCCCAGATCACGTCTTGTATATTTCACTTGGCGGATCCACAGCGTACGGTAATTGGGTCTCCGATATGCTGTTAGGTCTGTCCCAAAGCGCTGGATAATAACCCCCAGCCCAGGCAGTCACCATTTGGGCAAATCAAAGCGATAGAGCGGGCTACTCTGTGATGGACCAAGAAGCCTGACACATGAATGGATACAAAGTCATCACATTTGGGAGCCCTTTTGTTTGCCGGTTGATCGTCTCAGTATCTAAGCAGATGGAGAAACGAACCAAAGAGGGCAGAAGGGAGGCGGCCCATCAAAGAAAACGCAATAAACTCGATGCCGTGGGTATGACTTTTGCCCGGGGTCACTTGAACTGGCGGCAGGCAAACTCTCCTAGTCTTGTGCAACCAACCCACTCGTGATGTGACGAGGTAACAATCGATCCTGCAGCTGTCCTTCGCCGTCCCTCTTTCGTACGCCACTAGTCTTGTCAACCAATAGCAAAGCTATATGCATAGCAAACACATATATCGTGTTCCTGGAAAAGCGCAACCATTCAGATAACACTTCTGCTCGTCTTTCTCGCCACTATCATGTAAGCAGTTAGCCAAAGTAGGTTGGTCGGGGGCCACGAGGTCAAGGAAAAGGCGAGTTTGTGAGGGCGGGGCATAAGAAGTCGTGGCAACCCATATCATCAGTCCCCCAGGTATATGTTGTATATGTTCTATCCATGCCATTCATCATAGTGGAATTCAACTTCAAGATATTCGCATCTACCTTTTTACTATATATGAACACTCACCGAACAAAATGGGAAATCTCCTTGCGACGCCTGCGAACGAATGCTCACTTACGAAGTTAACTACTCTTTCCAGAGATATTGAAGCCAATACAAAGCTTCTTGCCAAAGTCCTCCGTTCAAAGGGTCTGGCGGCACCTTCTTTCCACCCCGAAGGACAGGCAAGATTTTTGTTTGGCGGAGGGGGGCGACGAGGCCAACCGGGCCAGAATGGAGATCATTGCATTGACGAAACATCTCCATAGCTTGGTGCTAGGACCTCGTGAGGGACTCAAAAACTTAGCCTGGGATGTGAGCATGGCTTCGATTTCTGGACAATATCCCAATCAAAAGGCTGCTACTAACCTGGATTTCATTAGTCTGTTGGTTTTATCCCCCTCCAAGCAATATGCGAGTTCAAGATAGCTGAAGCGGTGCCTCGTGAAGGATCCATCACCTACCAAGAGCTTTCTCAAAAAATACAACTTCTCACAGATGTCGACGTTCATCTCTGGGACCTCCGCCGCTTACTGCGTTTGGCTATAGCGAACAACATTTTTCAAGAACCACAAGAGGGGGCCATCGCCCACAACAGAACGTCAATACTTCTCCTAGAAGACGACACATTAGCTAGTTGGGTAGGTATGTTTACGACGGATCTTCTGGGACCTATTTCGAGTACAGTTGATGCCATGAAAAAGTGGCCGGGATCTCAGGAGAGCAATCAGACAGTAAGGCTCGATTCCACACTTGCTACATTCTTTGCCTTGCTCTTCTTTTCTTTCCTAGTTTGCTGATGTTTTAGGGTGTCAATTTATCTTTTGGCCACTCTCGTTCATTTTTTGATCATGTACAAGCTGATGGGTCTCGGGCAAGACGATACGATCTCGCTATGAAAGCACAAAGCTCTCGTGAGGGGTATGATGTGTCACACACTGTTGCCAGCTATCCGTGGTCCAAGCTGGGGCTTGCAACAGTGGTCGATGTAAGACAATTCTTATCTCTCGCAATGAATATTCAAGATCATTAGTATTAACTACATAATTAATACAGATGGGTGGCAATCTGGGCTTTGTGTCGATAGCCATAGCAAACGCATGTCCGTCGCTCTCCTTCATTGTGCAGGACCTCCCCTGCAAGCTTACTCCCGCTGCTCTCGAGACCATTCCTGCTCATCTCAGCTCGCGCGTCGTCTTGACGGCACACGACTTCTTTAACTCGCAAACTGTCGTGGCGGATGCCTACCTGTTCCGGCAAGTATTCCATGCTTTCTCAGATAAATACGCTATTCAGATCTTGCAAAGCCCTCATCCCTGCATTACGAAAGGGGGCGCGTGTCATCATCAATGACTTCGTGCTACCGCCGCCTGGGACTATCCCTGCGGTGGAAGAGAGGAGCATGAGGATAATGGACGTGTTGATGAAGACGGTGTGTAACTCAAGAGAGAGGGAGGAGGCCTGCTGGAGAAGGTTGTTTGAACAAGCAGATGCACGTTTCAATTGGCAGGGCTCATGGAAATCGAGCGGAAGACTCTCGTTTATCGAATGCACTTGGGAGGGCTGACAGCTCACCATCTGACATGTCTCCTCCGACAAATGCCTTCTCATTCCCTGTCTTGACATGGGACACAAACTGAATTGCTGCATTAGCAGTGTTTGCTTTCCTTGGCTGTTTGTCCAATAGTCAAGAGCCATGGCCAAAAAAACAAACAACTATTCATCCAGGAAACTAGCAAAGTCTAGGCATAACACACTCAGTTCCTTCTATGCAACTAAACCAGCTCTCATCCCCCATTTGAAACTGCGAAATTTTGGCCTTCTATCGTCCAATGCGGACCCTGCCAGTGCTGCCCAGCCATCTCACCTAGATTTTGCCCTTTTCCTGACGATCCGCATAATTCCGCTCAACGTCCACCGCCATAGCGACATGGTGGCTGAGGGCAACCAAATCGCCACTCGTATCAAACACACTCACCTCAACGTCAAAGCGCCCATTTCGTATTGCCTTGGCGGAAACTCGCGTGCGTAGCCACTCCACGCCTCCGGGCGGGAGCCTCTTTTTGACGTCCAGGCTCATCACCCACGGTTGGATACCACATCCCCTTGTTATACGCGAAGCCACCCTCCGGGATAGGTGCGTCTCGCGTAGGGGGCGCACACTTCTCGACAAAGTAGGGGCGGGCTGGACTCGACGACGTTAGCATAGTGAACAGGCCAGTGGTTTGAAGGGCTCGCCAACCGCCATGCGGATCCAGAAATCTTGCGTCGTTGGGAGGGCGTGACCTTTTCGGCGAGAGTAATACTCTACGTTCTGGATAAGACGGCACCCTTTTGAAGAGGAAAGCTGTCAGTCGCTCCCAGTTCGGGTCCTGGTGGCCTGGAGATAGCTTTGTGAAGGTCTGCTGGGGGGCGGGTGGTCAAGGTCCAATCGTGAGGGGCGGGAGCCACGCCGGCACTCTTGCCGCAGGTTGCCATTCTGTTAAGTACAGCCGTTACCTCGCCACCGGACCTGGGTTCGACACATGAGGGGATGACGGCAGCAGGCACATCTAGGTACGACCGTGAGATGATGCAAGGACCGGAATAACCCCTAACACCCCCCAACACCCCCAAAGTCTCGGTACGCGCCAAGTTGGATTCCTCGACGGTGAAGATGGGCCCGTCCGGCCCGCGTGCGACCAAGATACTGCCAGTGGGCGCTTATGGTGTCCTATTTGGTTGCGGGAGGCGATGTGAATGTTTGCTACTTGAGGAATGGCGGTGGCGACGTATCCGCCGTTGGGGACTGTCGAGTTGTTAGCAGGCGGTGTGCTTGGTTCTGAGCGTGCTCGTCTTGGTGGACTGTCTGTTTGTCTGTTCGTTTGTCTTACCTTTGCCGAGTGCAAAAGGAAGGGCTGAGGTCAACTGCATACGTCAGGGCGTCGAGTCTCTCGACGACGGTGGTTTGCTCCAGCGACGCTGGGATCTTGACTGGACCGCTCATCGTCTGAGGTGCCTAGTCCGACTGATTGCTTCTCTTGTCTACCTGTTTTCTCTGCCGCTGCCTCTTGAAATGCCTTATCTCTGAAGGGTCTTGGGTGTATCTGTTCTACTCAGGGTTCGTGCCGGGTTGTGGAGTGTCATCGATGTGTGTAACCCTCCAACTGGATATGCAACTTGCACTGGGCACGAGACAGTGGCTGTCGACGGCAACTTAATAGTAGGTTCGAGCACTAATAATAGCATATCATATGATAATTCATGATCAGGGCTAATTATGCCCAATAATTAGTGATGTCCCTTGCCAACGGCTGGGCCGAGGTAAGGAACCCCCACACTTCCGTTGACTCCCCCTGCCCCTCCCGCTCCGGCTCCGGCTGAACTGGGATGCCACCGGGGCCGGACTTGATACCAGGTGAGGAGGGGAGAACCAAAAAGGTCCACCGATGAAAACACAATGCGAGTTCGTAGTATACTCAAGCTTGGTTAACAGGTTATGCAAAAAAAAAAAAAAAAAAGAAAGAAAGAAAGAAAGAAAGAAAGAAAGAAAAGTATGCTATTTAATAGCATGATCTTTTAAAGATTCTAATGATAGTAGTTTGATATATCTTGCATATTATTTTCCCAGTTGAATTGGCGATGAAAGTCAGGGTCTGATGCTCTATCAGCGGGTTTCACACTCCCTTCCCCCGTGCGCATGTTGATATTGTAAGAATTTTACGTTTATATCAGAGATGGGAACTACAGGAAATCCGGCTAATAAATGGTTGCACGGTCATAATATTCGTGGCCTAGATGATGCCCTTGCAGGTCCACTTTGAGACGGGCAAGTTTCGCGGTATTGACATCACTTGCAGGTCGTTCTTGTATTATCGAAATGAATCATGTGACACGTAAACGCCTGTTAGATCAGATACTCCACCGGGTATGAAATGGCTCAATTGCTCTAATAGTGAATGTTGCGTATACCGTATCTGGGACCCACCTAATTATGATACAGAAAAGACAGCTGGGAGGAGAACAGACTTGAAACCCGCCGGCCTTACAGCCTCTCAAACACCTTCCCGAATATCTCGCGTGCCTTCAGCAGATTTAGTACACTCATCCGCTCATTGTCCAAATGTGCAGAGTCGCTGGCCCGTCCACAAGGCAAGTGTGCCGCCGGGGCCCCAAATTCCTTCTCCAAGAACCGAATGGCTGGGATGGAGCCGCCTTCGCGGATATACAGCGGTTTTCGGGGCCGGAACGGCTTCCTGTCTGGTGACGGCCTGTGCGAATCGTCGTCCGCACTAGCGTCACTGGATTCATCACTCTGTTCACCCGAAGCGTTTTCCGAGGCACCCCTGAATCGGTCCGGCCATGCTTCCTGAATAGCCTTGCCAAGCGTGCGGAAGATTGCATTAGTCGGGTCTCCCAACCAGGGTTCCGCCTTGTTATCAATGCTGATGGTGAGTCGGTTATCCGACTGCAGAGCAGCAAACTCGGTCTGCAGCAGCTCTGTCAGCGCTGCGGAGACCTTGTCAACCTCTTGCCCAGGCACCAACCGAAGACTGAGATGCGAGCTGGCATGGCTGCTGATCAGACTACCTTCAGGTCCAGAAACCTTATAACGATGGATCGTGAGATTCGGTTCGCGCCACCGGGCCATAAGAGACTGTTTGATCTTGTCCTCCGACACTGCCCCTGGTTTGCTTCGCACGAGAATTGACGCAATATCGTCATAGCGGGCCTCTTCTTCTTCTGTTACTGCAGGGATGCCGTCATAGAATCCAGGAATCTGCACGCGATTGCCGCGGCCCTTGAGCTTCGATAAGAGAAGAGTCAAGTCAGAGAGCGGCTCATTTAGCATGTGCGATCCATCAACGCCCGAGTGAATATCTGGGAGTTCCGAATCCACACCGACAGTGGCGTGCAACACACCACGGAGCCCGTAGGTCAGGCACGGGACGTCATCGTCTAGCCAGTAACTATTGGCTAGTAGAATATAGTCAACGTGGCCGATCAGTTCCTTGTTCCTTCGTACGGCATCTTCAAAACCTCTGGATCCAAATTCCTCCTCGCCTTCTATCAAAAAGATCACGTCATTCTCCAGCTTTTTGGCCTGCAATAGATCCGTTACTGCGTAAAGTGCGGCCACAATGGGGCCCTTGTTGTCACTGACACCTCTTCCGTAGATGAACCCGTTGGTCCCCTTGGCAGTGAAAGGGCTGTTGAGCCATTTACCATTCTTGTTATCGGCGGCTACCACATCATAGTGTCCGTAGAACAAGATGCGCTTGCGCGTCTCAGCAGCTTCTTTCTTTCCGCAAAATTTTGCGTACACTACAGGATTGTGCGCCTTTTCTGTGCTAAGCATCTCGACCTGTCCGCCCAGGCGCTTGAAGAGAGCTCCGAGGAACGTTGCCCCCTTGCGACAATCTTCCGAGAACTCGGGCCGCGAGGACACCGTCTTGTATGATACAAAATCCGCAAGCGTTGACAGCAAAACATCCTCGCTGGCCTCCACGTCACTAGTCTGGGGGCAAGCCTTGTCCTTGAATGACCAGACGGAAATATCGTCGTCGTTGGCTCCAGTGATGTAAAACTGCTGGTTCCTGTAACTTGTCGTGGCGGATGCTAGTATTTTTCCTTTATGGGCCCTCCATTTGCTGAGGCACTCATACTTCTGGCTGACGTTTCCAGAAGCTACATGTCGGTACTTTCCATAATGAGCCGTACTATATTTCTTTGGGGAAGTCAGTGGGTCGAGGAACCATCCAGAGGGAGAAGACGTGTGGAGGAATTAAGATAGCTTACACTTGCCCAGCCATCCTCCGAAGTCGTCCAGAGATAGCCCCATCCCATCTGCAGAGACATTATGTCGGAGTCATGAGCCTTGATGACCCTGAGGCGTTGCGCGGTATCAAGGTCCCAGAGCTGTACAATACCATCAAGCTTGCCTGCGTATAAAAATGATCCATCGATAGCAAGAGATAGGACAGACTCCGCGTCGTCCGTTCCCAGCGTCATGATCTCAGTAATGTCGCCACACCCCGTCGACTCGGAGGCAGCTGGCTCAGCAGACGTAGGACCCGTTAGGCCCCATAGCTTGATAGTGCCGTCCCCGCTGCCAGAAATCAGAACATCATCCTCGTCATTGACCTCGACAGTGGGTCCTTTGGCCATGAGCATGCAGTATACATAGCCATAGTGTGCAAAGTTACGAACGGCACCTCCATCCATCTCAAGGATTGTGTTCGCCCGAGGAATCAGGTCCCATCGGTCCTCGCTACGCCGCGGGGTGCTTGCGCCGCCTCCCACGGCCTTGGAGTCGAAGAAGCGGTGGTTTCTGCGGTCGGGATGTTGTTCAGAGTCATGGGATACCTTGATATGGGGATCGCTGAGGCACGCCCATTGAATGCTGGCATTTTGTGCACCAATATAAAGGGTGTCGTGCTGAGCACTGTAGGCTATGGAGAAGATGTCGCCCACATCGTAGGTGCCATAAATCTCGTACAGGCGCCGGAGTGACTTGGCACACCAGACATTTATGATGGCGTCCCCGGCACTGGAGAATAAAAGTGACGCATCAGGTGACAGGAAGAGTGAGAGAACACTCCGTTTGTGTGCCTGGATCTGACGGACCTGTTGGAAGGTAGCGAGTGACCAAACAACAATCTCTCCATCTTGTGTGCCAGCGAAGATGGAGTCGTGCTGAGGACTGACTGCAAGAGCGAGTATTGTGCTGCTGTGCTTGAGATCATGCACGAGCTCAGGACGAGACTGGGTTCCCTCGGGTGTTTCGAGAGGTCCTAGTGAAGGAGGTGGTGGCGGTGAAGAAGCTTCTGGAAGGCCCATGGCTATCGTCTAGGAAGAATATGGCGCGGAGACTACGAGCTCAGTCATGGGTTGTGATGAGCGGATCAGTCTTGCTCATAGTTGGAGTTCGTCAGGCTCTGTGGTGATGTGGCCTGAGACCAGTTTTATAGTTTCTTCTTCCGCCTATGCCAGTGGAAAGCTACTAAACTTCGCTAGGGGAAGCAACAGACTATACAAGTAGCGCATGTATCTGCGGACGGAAAGATTAATGGGATATGGTAATACCAAAGGGCCAGAAGATGTGTGCAGCCAAAATCTTGAGAAAAAAATTTTAAAAAAAAAATTGAATCATGTTTCGACAAAGTGAGCCTCGAAATGTCATCTCGTTTCTTTGGTGGTGTCACAGAACGGTTGATGACGTGCTGCGATTTCGGCGCTTGGGCCATCGTTACCTATCAACCTGCCCTTCAGCGGTCTCGAGTGCCCGTGGAGCTGAAACTCGCCGCTCCAGCTATTCACTTAAGCGCGGTAAGCTCTCTAATTAGGGGCCTACATGCACCAGCAGGAATACAAGGTATACTGCATTGTTGTCACTGGAGAGGGATGCTGTCCTAACCACACGGCTGTATCCATCTACAAAATAATAATGATTCTCTTCAAACATACAATAAGATAACATATCTCACTCTTCTACGCGTCTTCCCTTTACAATTTCCTCTTCAGGTCAAGAGAATCTCCACATCAAACGCCTTGTCTGTCCTCAACTGATACTCTGGCAATGTCGGTGGTCCGCACGAGGCTGTCCCTAGCCCATGATGCATCCAGTCCAGCCTCACAATCGTATCCTGCCGCTTCCTGTCGTGCAGCTCATAGGGATGCGTGCATTCGTCTATATCTTGGGTTGAATAGTGCATCGCCGAGAAACTCGCCCCATCCAGGTTCCCAAAGTTGGCCGAGAGGATCTGCTTGCCTTGCTTGTCTTCAAACCCGACCCATCGAACGTCGGTTCTGTTGCCATTGTCTTGTGGAAACTCATAATCAACCCACAACTCATCCACAGTAGCCTCCCAGTTGCCAAACGCCTGCGACAGCTTCCGATCACGGTACGACTCGCCTGGTCCTCGTCCCCACCAACGTGCCGTGTGCACATCGGCGACGCCCAAGGTCAGACCGATACGTGCCAAAGTCTTGGGTAGGAGTAGCCCTTTAGGAGTTCCCTGTACGCGAATCTTGACAGAATCTCCGCTGAATGTGTACGTGAAAATGGCATCAACTGCCCAGGCCAAAACTGGAGGCGCTATTCGGCCTTTGACCTCGATCTCGATTTCATCTTTCGTCTCTCGCCAGTTAACGCTCCGTGCGTGTACAGATGTCTGATGAACCCGCCCTTCTATCCATTCTTTTCCATGTCCAGCACGGTCGTTATCTGTCAAGGCTCGATAGAAATCCATGGTGATGGGCTCCATAATTATTTCCTTGCCGGGCAAGCTTGTTCTTCGCCAACTCGTCAAAGTACCTGCCGCGAGATCAAGCCCCCATGTAGAGCGCCCAGTCGCGGAAGTTATGGACAGCCGGCTCTGGTGGGTCTCCTCATCACAGGTTTTGATGCACCGCGGCCCCAAATATGCAGACTACTCAGCGGGAGGGCCTGTGATATCTGAAGTTGACCAAAGGCAACTTGGTGGCCAGTCCGAGCCCAACTCGTCGACTCCTTCAATGTGAAACTAAGCTTCAGGTGTGCTTCTCCGTTGACCTTGTCTAAGAGATCTTGACGAAATCCATCAATGGTGACAGTCGCCTCTTCATGTGGTTTGACATCTGATTGGATGATTAGCTAGTTACTCAGTTTTTTGTCAACGTTTCAGGCGATTCGGGAACACGCGGTTGCTGGAAGCTTATACATACTTTCAGGGATGCCAATTTGACCACAAAATAATATTTCCCCATCTGTCAATATCTCCCAAGTCCCTGCCAGATGATCAAGCCCCAGAAAGTCATATCGGTTCACAACTACGACCTTGTTACCATGCCGTGAAAGTGTCTGGACTGGCTCTATTGCTTTTCCATATTCGATGATATTGGGCGAAGGGGTGTGGTTTGAAAAGAGCAGCCCATCCATGACAAAGTTATAATCGTTCGGACTGTCATTGAAATCGCCACCGTAGGCCATGTACACTCTCCCATCTTCTGTTCGTGTCAGCAGGGCCCTAGAGGATGTTTTTTATCAGCTGCATTGTCAAAGGCGGCTTCGATGAACCTGGTCCAGTAGCATCTTACATGATTTGCCCATTCCCATACGAACCCACCCATCAGGCGCGGGTGCTTGTAGAATGCCTCTATATATTCTCTCGCATTACCAACTGAGTTTCCCATCGAGTGCAGGAACTCGCATAGCACGAGTGGCTTAGTCCACTCCCGCGCTTTGGCAAAGTCTTCTACTATCGTGTCTATGGTCGGATACATGCGACTATAAATGTCTGCAGTCACAGCATCTTGGTCCCCTTCGTAATGGATTAGCCGTGAGTTGTCCATACCCTTGATGCACTTATACATGGCTTCGTGGTTCCGGCCATAGAACGACTCGTTTCCGAGGGACCACATTATGATACAGGCATGGTTCTTGTCTCGCGCAACCATTTGCCGCGCTCGGTCAATGTACTGCTCTGTCCATTCGGGGTTGTCTGAAGTAAACTTTTCTGGGCTGCCGCCAGTCAAGTCAAAGCCATGGCACTCTAGGTCGGCCTCGTTCACGATCCACAGACCAAGTTCATCCGCCACGTCATACAGCCGGGGGTCGTTGATTTGATGACTTGTACGTATGGCATTTATATTGAGTTCTTTCATGAGAAGGAGGTCTGTCCTCATGAAGTCGTACGGGACTGCTCTTCCGTGCTCAGGGTGGTGTTCATGCCTGTTCACGCCGCGAAGTTTTACGGGACTGCCATTGACGCAGAAAACTCCATCTATCAAGTTTACTGTGCGGAATCCAACTCGGTGAACTAAACTGCACCCATCCCCATCTAGGATATTGAGGATCAGAGTGTACAGATTCGGCGTTTCCGCAGTCCATTTGGCTGGATCTAGGACCGCCACTTCGAACGTTTCGGACGTGCGGATTATTTTCGTTTGACTTACCAATTTCTGACCTCGGTGATCTAGGAGTTTCAGTTCCACAGATGACGGCAAACTCATGTCAGCGCGGACTTTGAGAATGCCATTTTCAAATTTTTCGTCTAAATCAGTCCATATTTGGAAATCCATGGGGTGGACCTTGGGAAAGGCGTGGAGGTAGACATCCCGAAATATGCCACTCAGCCACCATTGATCTTGGTCTTCGATATAGCTTCCATCGCACCGCTGATAAACTTCCACCGCTATAATGTTGGGCGCATCGAAATCGACCAATTCGGTCACTTCGAACTCACTTGGGTTCCTAGATCCTTGTGAATAACCAACTTCGCGTCCATTAAGCCAGACTTTGAAGGCAGCATCGACGCCTTCGAAACGTAGTCGTATCTGATGATCTCGAAAAGAACTACGAGCCAAGAATGTCGTTACATATCTCCCGCACTCATTCTCTTGATATGGAACATTTGGAGGGTCAACAGGCCAGGGATAGGCAATGTTTGTGTAAACTGGGCCTTGGCCAAATCCCTGTAGCTGCCACATACCTGGCACGACAATGTCGGAAAACTTGGACGAGTCAAAGTCACGGTGGTGAAAGTCGAGTGGCCCCTCGAGTGGTGATTTAGATATATGAAACTTCCATTTTCCTGATAAGCATTGAGCTTTAGCCTTGGTTACGTCTTGTGTAAGTGCGTCGGCTTCTGTATCGTACAAATAGAAGTTGCTCCGTGGTGAAAGCGCATTGCGGTGAATCACTTGAACGTTGTTCCAGTCGGGTAAATCATCGGGATATGCTTGGGTGCAATCCATATCTAGGCTTTGTTGGTAGACAAGTGAGGGCAGTATATATTCGACGATATGGAGCCTAGAGTAGATGAATAAGAGCGGACAGAGAAGTGAACTATGCAAAGTGCATGATGTAGGGATTCGGCGAAACAACAGTAGGAAGAGTGTTGCAAAAGTCAAAACGTCTTCATTACGAAAGGTGTGTTAATGTTCTGAATGGACACGCGTGCTACCAAGTACCAGTACAAGCTTATGAGGGGGCGATGCTGATGTACGATCATGAGGGGTCATATCCAATCGCGGAACTTTTCGAAACTATCCGCCATCCGCCATCCATCGTTTGTCGACGGTCATAGGCTTACCATCTCTGTCAATGGGAACAGCTGCGTTTGGAGGATCGGGCCGGTCTGTTGAATGCATCAAGTACGAATGCTAGTTCGTATTCTTTTCGGATTTTCCAAGCGCCTAACTAGGACGCACGACGCTTCACAACGTAAAAAGAAGATGCATTTTCCTAGTGCGAAGTTAAGAAGCCATTTCTGACGACTGCAATGGGAATACATCGGATATTTTGGAAGCATCTTTGGATGTGAAGTCCAGGCTTGACTTCAAAGGCTGCAAGTAGGACTGTATGTAGCAAGAACCATCGTTTTTAACCTGGCAAGTGCATTCTGTGGCAGGACCGATATCAACAACCATGCACCCAGCGTGAAGGCTTCAATTATATTCTGCTACTTTCCAACACCCGGAGTTGACAACCATTTACTAATATCTAGGTAGTTACTCACAGTAACATATATTCATCTTGCGGATGTATGGGCTAATTAAACTGGCAGTCGAAACCTTGCTTGACATTGTGAACCATCCCGTTCAAACCCCCCCACAACGTCGACTCGTGGCGGAGGGTCTAAACACGACTAGCAGGCATTCGATAAATACCACCTTGGTTCGCCATCCAATTATTACAAGGCAAAGAAAATAAACCTCCTCTGTCATTGCTAATTCTGTCCTTTTAATTCCAGCTACAAATATTACTTCAAGTCCCCAATTCACATCCCATCTTCTTTTTGCTTCTACCGCTTGTACTTTCGCCGTCTAGATAATATAGCTTCGCCTGGCTGCTCTACTTAATATTAGTCACTATCGACCTCCCAGTTGCGCCAGTCCGCGAACATAATTCAACGATGGATGATCAGTTCGGCGGCCGCACAGATGACGATCTGTTCTTTGACGAACTAGAGCCGGTGTCTGAAGAAGCTGCTCCAGCCGTCGTCCAGCCGGCTGCCCAAGCACCACAAGAAACCACATCTCAGCCCATTCGAGCTGCCGACGGAGCACCGCCTGTGAACGTGCCATCACCCTCGAACGATGCCTCACCACCAGTGTCGGTCGCCCAAGGCTCCCCAGCGGCACCCGAAACTACAACGGCTCCCGATGTCAAAGATCTCCCTGCGACTACCAAGCCCATCGCCTCCACTGCCCCTCCCGCCAAATCCCTTGCGCAGTCTCGCTGGGCCGACAAGCCACCGCCAAAGCCCAAGGCGGCTCAGAAAGCAACGCCAAAGACTGCCTCACCCGCTCCTCCATCAACATCTACACCACCCCCGAACGCTCCCACTGCTCCGCGCGAGAAGAACCGCCCGGGTCCGGCAGCATCCACTGCCGATATAGCAGCGCGTCTACAATCTGGTGCCAATCCGCGACAGAAGCTCACGGACAGCGAACTTACAGCCAAGATGGAGCAGATGAAGCTAGTTTCGGCTGAAAAGGCGCGCAAGTTCGAAAAGGCTGAAAGGGACGAGAAGCAGCATGCCGAGTCCTACGCCCGTGGCATGGAAGAAGCGCGCAAGAGACGCGCCGAGGACAAAGAGAGGAAGAAGCGCAACGATGAAGACAAGCGGAAATTGGACGACGAGCGAGCCAAAAACCGCGAGCGCAAGCTAAAAGCTATGGGCATGAAGGAAGGCGGATGGGACGAGGGTAAAGAGGCGGCAGCAGAGGAGGAAAGCCGAAGGGGTTTCAAAGGCGCTAATGGTGGCGTGAGGGGGTCGAGAGCGGAAGGTTTGGGAAGTAGCCGATATGCTAGAGGCGGAAGCGGCGACGGCGGTGAACAACCTGACGTGGATCGTTTCCTAGATGACAGACAACGAGGCCGTGGGCGTGGACGAGGTCGAGGAGGCAGAGGAGGCAGAGGCGGACGCGGAGGTTTCGATGGCACAAATCATGCACAGGGCTCAGCACAGCAAGTTCCCAAGGTTGAGGACTTCCCTGCTCTACCGTCAGATGGCGCCAAGTCGGCAGGTTCGACAACCAAACCAGCTGCCATACCGAAACCATACCCACCGCCTGCAATTCCGGCCCCTCCTACGCCGCCAATTGGAGGAGGCAAATGGGATGATGAGATGGAAGCCTTGGATGCAATCAAACAAAGTCAGTCATAGGGCTGTGGTAAAGCGTGCGTGATGGATTGGATACAATAGCTTGTTTTGGAAATAGATCGAAAAAACGGAACTTTATATGACGAGTAACCCGGCTTGCTGTATTACTGCCGTGAACTATGGTCATACAAAGTCACCGCTGGGAAGAAGAAACCGAAATAGAGTCTATCGGATAAAGGGGAAGTGGGGTGTCATATAGTGATAGGTCAACCCGACAAGGTCAACAGTATTCTCTAGACTCAGGTATAAAAGCATCCCATACATGACCAAAAGAGTATCATTTTATCAGCACCGAGTATTATTACAGAACACCACCATACCAGACGCCAAAGTGCTATGCAAACCCTCATGGAAAAAAAATTATAACCAAAGGTGATCGGCTTCCTACCAGCCACCCCGATGTCCTCTGCTGCCTCGACCTCCTCTGAAGCCCCCGGGCCCTCTAGGTCCTCGTGGGCCTCCGTCGTCATCCATGGGAGGGCGGTTGCTGCGATTCTTCATTTCCTTGGGGAATGCCTCGTATGTTTTTCGCATTTGTGCGTATCCCAGGTGCATTTTACCGTAAAAGTGGTCGGCGAGTCGGCGATCATTGTCCAGTCTACTCAGATAAGCTCCACAGACGTCGCAAACTTGGAGTTTCTGATGACCGGAGGGGCCTGACGTGTCTGAGAGTGCTCGCAGCTCCTTCTCGCGCTCCGCCTTGGTCTGCATAGTTTGTCGTACCCGAAAGAGCTCGTCTTGTGCGCGGGATACCTCGGACATGGTGCCTAGGATTTCGACTTCGAGGAGGCCGTTATTGATGGATGAGGTTAATTCTGAAATGCTTTTGAGCTATAAGTCGAGGGTTAGAAGGATGGTTTCTTTGGATTCATTGAAGCGAATATGTCAACAGCGAAGCATAAGATTTGGTCTTACTAGAACATTTGTTTGCCGAATCTCGTCTGGCGTCTTTTCCAGCCTCCTCTGAGCCGCGTCTATCCTGCGATTACAGTCGTCTATGTACTTGAGCAGATCACGCATGTAATCGTACTCAAAGCCTAATTTATGCTTTTCGCGCTCGGGAAGAGATTCGTATTCAAGCTTGAGACCCTCAACATGAACCCTGGGACACTGGCCAATGTCTTGTTTGGTGTTGGTGAATAGGTCGTGGGGACATGTGCCCGCGACGTAAGACCGGCACACTTTCGGATCTGTGAGGGGGAGCTGGGCGCTGCGTGAAGAGTTGGATGAGGCGCCCATCAACTGCTCCAGCAACTTCCTCTGTTCGGCAGCCATGGTGGCGCAAGCTTGGTGGGATGCAGTTCTATTCGCGGGAAGGTAGGTTGTTCGAGGGAGGTGAGCCTTGGCTAGGGAATGCCTCGCTGTGCGTCGTAGATATTTATGAATTGAGCAGTCAACTGTTCGAGAGTGAAGTTGATGCAGATATGCGACGATAGATATGGGCTAGATCTGCTCTGGAAGCAAGCGCATGAGGTTCAATAGGCGTTGTTGTGTAAAAGAGGCAGTACTAATTGGAAGCAAGGTGACTTATTGAACTGACTTCTTTGGAGTATTGCCCACCAGGCTATAATTCTGCCACGGCAGACCGCCCATACTTCTTGAGGAGTTTCCACATCTGCGACAGCCTGGCGGTACCTGTACTGATAGTGGAGTGTTGGCACCTCCCAGCGTCAATGTGGCCTCTGTATATCCCTGATTTGCGGTCTATATCCACTGTAGCTTGTAAGCAGTTTATATTACCACATACGGACAGGCGTCTGAAAGCTGCACTTCGTGACACTTCAACTCGGACACTTTAACACTGGGTCTTTCAATCTTCAACGACGTCGCGTTCGCCACCGCACCTGCGAATTACTTGGCATAATTAATATCTTGGCCAGGGTGAGATGTGAATCGCGGCGACAACTCGATCGTGCCCGTGGCTCGACTCCTCTCTTCCCCAACCCCCCTGAAACCAACCATTGATCTTGTCGACATCACACGCCGATCCTGTCCCTGAGCCACTCACAATGCATAGCATCAGGCTCCTCCTCCTCTTTCTCATACGTGCAATTATTGTTTCTGCGACCGACTACCATGAACAGCTAAACCTACGACCTCTACCTCTATCAGCTCTATTAGCAAGCTTCAATTTCCGATCCAATACCTCCCTAGAAGACTTCGAGTCACAAAACTTCCGCCTCTTCCCACGATCTCTTGGCCAGATCCTACAATTCGCGGGAACTCGAGAGCTCCATCTACGCTTTACTCTAGGAAGATGGAACGCTGAGAGCTGGGGCGCTCGGCCCTGGGATGGCACAAGAGAAGGCGGGACTGGTGTGGAATTGTGGGCTTGGTTGGATGCCGAAACAGATGAAGAAGCGAACGAAAAGTGGCTGACCCTGACCAATGCGCTATCTGGCCTGTTTTGCGCCAGTCTCAACTTCATCGACGAGACAAGAACGATCCGTCCAGCCATGTCATTTAAACCTGAAGGAGACCATCCAAATGGGACCTTGGCCAACACAAGGCTTCTCCATGGCGTCCTGCCCCATGAGGTTGTTTGTACAGAGAATTTGACACCATTCTTGAAGCTATTGCCATGCAAAGGAAAGGCTGGAATAGCGAGTCTCCTAGACGGACACAAACTATTTGATGCGTCCTTCCAGAGCATGGCTATCGATGTTCGCCCTGTATGCCACGCAGACGGCACGTGCAACTTGGAGATGGAGGAAACCATTGATATGGTGCTGGACGTGAATCGGTCCAAGCGGCCTCGTGGTTTGTGCCCTAATTCCATCATCCGTATTCTACTGAGTAACAGGGACAATGGCTAACATAGTACATGGTAGATAATCCCATCCCCAGACCAGTGCCAGGTCATGAGTTGGTTTGCGACACGACGAAATCCTATCACAACGAAGAGACGTGCTTCCCTCTAGACCACCTTGAGGGCCAGGATTGGACACTTTCCCAAGTCTTTGGACGGAGCATGAAAGGAACATGTCCTCTTACAGATCCGGAAATGCCTCCAGTTTGCATGCAGATTCCAGACTCCCGGGGCGTCTTTTCATCTCAGGGCTCACGTGAGGATAAGGGCTCAGATGGCATGTCTCGCTGCTACCACCTGCAGCAGGAATCCGAATTCACTCTAGTACTGACACCTCCAGAAGTCAAGGAGGATGGTTCAAGATCCCCAGACGTCGTCGAACCCGAGACGCCACTGCTGTTTGCCGATCGAAGCTTTACCGGCCATGGCCAGGAGCACGGCGGAGTCCAGGCAATTTTAACTAACCCTGGGGACAACGAAGTTGAGTTCGTATACATGGAATCGCTGCCATGGTTCATGCGCGTATACCTGCACACTCTATCTACTCGCATAACCACTTCAACATCCACCAACACCTCGTCAGATATCATCAAGGAGATATACTATCGCCCCGCACTAGACCGCACAAGAGGAACTCAGCTCGAGTTACTGGTGCGCATTCCGCCGCATTGCACCGTTTTCTTGACGTACGACTTTGAAAAGTCGATTTTGCGGTACACAGAGTACCCACCAGACGCGAACCGTGGTTTCGACGTAGCCGCAGCCGTCATCACCGTGCTGGAACCAAAGGTCATGAACCTTCGTACGACGAGTCTGCTGCTATATTTGCCAACGCCGGATTTCAGCATGCCGTACAACGTCATCATCTTCACTTCCACAACGATCGCGTTGGCGTTTGGCGGCCTGTACAATATATTAGTGCGTCGCTTAGTTGGGGGCGAACGAGGGGCCGACGTCTGCCGCAAAGGCAAAAATACAGAAGCTACTTGGACTACTAAAGGGGAAAAGAAAGAAGACAGACTGAGGGTCGCGGCTGCTACATATATACATGATGAAAACTAAGCACGGGATCGAATAGAAAACGACACATGTGATTCATGATTAATATCCTCCCTCTTTAGTTCCTGGTTTATGGGATGCGGATCACTATTCTAGAATCTAGAAGCAAGGCAGTCGATTGCATTTCCCCGTGTTCAAGCAGCCTTCGTCAGCGTGGTGCGCTTGGAAAGACATTGCCACAAGTTCACCCTTCACATATGAAGTCGTGAGATATCCCACGCACAGACACTAGACAGTGCATTCGTTACCGAAGTTGAAGCCAAAGAATATGGCCATGATTGACACTATTAACATATCTCATCCCATATACAATTCAACACGTCGCTCGCTCCCTCGCCTCAACACCACCCAATGTAAATTTCTTACGCCCCCCAAATCCAACCAGCCAGCTCTCCCCGAGCCTGTATATATACAAAACGTTCCCACACGCGTCTAGCACACATTCTGGGGCACGGTGAAGTCCTCAGTGCGCTTGGATGAGCTGAATTTGGCCTTCTCTCCCAAACCGCGCTTGGCAAAGGCAGTCCACAGCTCGCAGACGTTGCTGCCACCGGTGAGGGCCTTGTCAGCGTCAATGATGGCATCGCGGGCATTGACCATGTTGGGGCTGCAGGGCTGGAGGGCCAGGCCGCCGATGACAAGCTTCATGCTGAGGTAGCGGCCATCAGTGGGGACACCGTTGCTGTCAAACTCGGGGAAGTCCTTGTCGGTCTTGCCATGCTTATCGATGAGGTTCCATAGGACTTCATAGAGGACGGTGGCCCAGATTGTTACGACCGCGTGGACCTCAGCCTGCTGGTTGACGGTGGCGTAGGTGAATGGGTTTGTCTTCAGGTTGGTGGAGTAGGGGAACTGGCGGGATTGCCGGCGGGGTTGTTGGCGACCCATGAGCCGATTGTGTAGTCAGTGTTGCGGTCGTCCGAGGTCTTGATGCGGACGGCGGTGGCCATTGAAGTCGGACCAGCCTTCGCCCATGCCGCCGGGCTCAAGACCGCCGAGGCAGCCTGAGTTGGCGGGCCCTCCAGTCAAACGGGTGGACACTAAGAGACAAGTCAGACATTGTTGTGATGATGCCCAGCGACGCAGTGGTGCAAGGCAAGGTTGGGCATACTTACAGCCATGGGTATACTCGTGTAGGATTACGTTGGCATCGAAGGCGCAGTCTCGGTTGGGGGTCGACTTGGTCCACATGTACATTCTCATGCGTCCAGCCTGGCCATCGGGTGGTGTGGCAAAATTAGCATTGTTTATCCCAGAGCCGTCCTGGGAGTTGAGGATGACAAAATCGCCCCCTCGCGACCTCCCTTGCCGTTGTTGTTGGTCTGGAAGTTGCCGGCCTTCTCGTCGAAGCCAAGGGCGTACAACAAGTCGTGGTACTTGTTCGCCGTTTGTAGTAGAGTTGGGCGATGGAAGCATCGCGGTAGTCGTCCTTGTTGCTCTGGCTGGTCGAGTAGTCGTACTCAAACGTCCGGCTGGGGCTGTTAGGGCGGTAGTTGTTGAGGTATGCGCTGCCGCCGCTGGGGTTCACCTGGGCGATTGCGTTGTTGCCACGGGTGGTGGTGTAGTTTTGCTGGCCGTCGCCGATCCAGGTGAATGGAGAGGCATCCAGAAGCCATGGGTCTTGCACGACCTTGCGGTCACCCTCGGTCGGGTCGTTGATGTCCCAGGGGTAGACCTTGAAGGTGGCAAAGTCGTTCACATAGTCGACGACGCCGTGGACCTCCTCGGAGGAATCTGCGGCAACGTACGTCAGGAGCCAGTTATCCAGGACGTCGGTCTCGACTCGCCAGGTGAGCTTAAGGCTGCCGTCGGCCTTGGTAAAATACACAAGCTTGGCATGAGGGTCGCTGATGGCACCAGTGGTGCCCTCAACGCGGAACTGCTCCGGGGAGCCGGTGCCTTGCTGAGATTGGGCCTTGGCACCCTTGGTGGCGATGGGAAGACCAAGAATATCAACGACGCCGTTGAGAGCCTTGACGGGGTCGGAGAAGTCTCTCTTCTTCAGGGGGCTCTCCTCGGGACCTTGCCCGTGTAGAAGCTATTGCCGTAGGAGAAGACGGTGCCATCTCGGGCAATCTATTTAGATGCCAGTCAGTCTAGAGAACAAATTCATATTCTCGGGTCTCGTGGGCTATTTCCAACGAGTGCAAAGAGAGGGTGTCCTACGTTGACGTTGAAGTCGGCATTGTCAATGTCAATGCCATGGATGGTCTGCTTAAAGTTCACATGGGCGATACCATCAGAGCCAACATAGTGGTCGTCGACGACGCGGAACTCGGCGTCCGTGGCCACAGACTTGACCAGTTCTGTCGCAGTCTCAACATAGTCGCCGCTAATAGAGGCAATCGAAGATTCCTGCTGCGCCTCATCGGAGACGCTGTACTCGGAGAGCACTGGCAGGCGGAACTTCTCAAGGTCGACCCCGCGCTTGGACAGAGGCGACTCGTTGGCATGGCGCCTCTCAGGGTGAGCCTGGACGTTGGCGGCGAGGCCGGTGAGGCCAAGGAGGAGAAGCGACTTCATGGCGCTCTCGGAAATTAATTATATGAGACTATGTGAGGGTGGTAAATAACCAAGAGGCTGTCTGATCATGCAAACTAAGAGTGGAAGGAATTTGTCTCTGCCGGTTGAATCTTCAAATACTGGGCGATCTGGCAGATTTTATATCCCCCAGACCTATACTCCGAAGCATCATCGCCTTGGCAGGCTGGTTCAGGAAGCTTGCCGGCTTCCCGTTTCGTCCAGCCACCAGCTCAACATGGCAAATGGACCTTGGCGATACTCTAGGCGCCCAATCCCTCGTGCCTTATCGTCGGGCTTATTCTTGTCAAAGATCCTCCGAAGCGGACTACACCTCCGCGCGCGCAGAGATACGCTGTAGGTAGGAAAGGGAAGGAGGTCCATCGCCTTGAGGGCAACTAGCTATTGCATCATGGTGTGGTATATTCGCGATGTTGCATCGAAGCACAGCTTGGTCAGGGGGTGCCCTTTTTCGTGCAATTTCCGTGCATGGGTTGGAGTCAATGCGACGCGGTATAGCGCTTATGAGCTCGATTTGTCTGCCGCGGGTTGCAAGCAATACTAGCCCCATTCTTTTGTGAAATGCGTGTCATTGGCGGCTATATACAGCATGCAGATAGTGAGATATAGGCACCATTCATCGGGTATTCATGTGGTTGGTAAACGCCGCCGTCGATATCCGTCGTCGAGCTTCCATGACGGGATTCGCACTGAATATTCTTTTGAGCTGTTTTACAGCCGCGTGTTTATGCTTTTGGATTGCAATTCCTCCACATGATTTATGTCCCCCTCATAGGATCAATAAGGTCGGTGCGTGCCTTGTGTGGCGTGATGGCCAGTTAGGAATCCTTCGGCAGTCAATTTAATCACTGGGTCCAATGCGAACCACTTGCGCGTGTGCATGACAATGCAAACGCTTCCTCGCCAGGCCGCATCGGTATAGCAACCGGGCAATGCCAAGCACGAACAATGGAAGCATATCATTTCGACCTTCCTACCACAGCTTGGATAAAGTCGGCCAAGTAGTTGGCCCGAGGCGCCTCATGACCTCGAAATACCATGGTAATATATGCCCCATCTTCTCGGTGCCGACCAGCGCCACATGTGACTTCTTCGTCGGGCCTAAGCTCCGTACGACGTGAACGCTGAGCATGACTACTGTTTTTACCGTAAGCTAGCTATTTGCCTACCTGCGCAAGCTAATTGATTGCCCCATGCTGTCAGGTCGAGACGCTTCATTCGAGCGGGGAGGTAAGCCAAGAGAAGCAGTCAGACGGAATAGCCATATTCTGTAGCGAAAGTTGGCGCCTTGGCAGTAGAGGCAATGCATCCTCACCAATCGGTATCCAAGGGTGGCTTCTCCGCTCAAACACATCGATCAAGCTTCTCTTTTAGGAATAACCAGGCACCTTAGATGCAGGCTGAATCCTTGCAGGGTGGTCGCAAGGCTACAGGCGACCATGACGAGCAGCAGCCTCTGAAGAAGACGACAGGCTCAATCCCCGCTGCGTGTTATTCACGCTACGCAAGATGCTTAAAACCAAGGTTAATTGGTATTTAACCCTATCTGAGGGGATGAGCTCTAAAAAGGGAGAGGCTCGGCCGGTCCTCCCGTGTGGGGGCTCCGTCTCGTCCGCTGACCTGCCGAATGCGGGTTGGCACTCCGATGGAGCACAACAGACGATGGAACTGTGTTATCTTGCCAAGGCCTTATGCTGTAGTACATGCCTAAGCTGGAAATGTAGTGAGGGAAACAGAGAAGCAAAAAGACGCATCGTCGTCCAACATGATAATTGACACTTGGTCTTGAGAGAAGAAGCTGGCTGGCTCTTTGGGGGGTAGGAGTGTAACATGGCAGCTTCGAAACGGGAAGTTGAGTGGTGGCTAGATTGGCCTTTGAAGAAGCTTACAAATAAGATGTCGTGTTCGAATTTCCCGATCGCATGTTGCAATTGTGCTAGACTGGCTATGGCAGAGTGTGGGGTAGAGACGGACTATAGTTGTATTGTCCGCCGCATGGGGTCAATCTGAGTCCAGGCACCGTGAAAGCTACCAAGTGCCGCATTTGAGAACGGGAGGTCACTTACACAGGGCGTCTATTTGGATTATAGAGACTTCAGCATCGATAGTGGGCTTCTTCTTCCCTCCTTGAGTCAAGGTGGAAAGCAGCAAAGTGTGCCAGGCTGTAAGCTCCATCCCTTTTCTTCCATGAATACGAGGCATCATCCCCGTCTCATCGACTCCCACACCCCGACCACCCTTTCAATAATTATAAGCCAGCTTCCTAAAGGAACTCCAAGCAGCGTTGCATAGCTTCCAACCAGTCGCATGACGTCGTTTCATTCTCACAATACATCTAGTGGAGCTGGCATTTTACGAGGTGGCCGGTAAATGTCGTCCGAAGAGCTATATTTACTTCGGCTCATCTTCACCATCATCTCCGAGAAGGCAGGTATCTCAGTGGCTCAGGTACAGATTGGTCATGAGATAGACTATACCCTGTCCAGAAGGCGGACGAGTACAAGCATACATCATCTCCTTCCCCTCATGATGGTTTATTTTGAAGCGACGGTCTCCGCAGATAGAAGATGGGCTGTTTGATGATTTCCGAAGCATTGTTTTCCCAAGGCAATCATGGGTATTTTTAGCAGCTCTCTATTCGAAGGAAATATTAAAGGAATGTTGCAAATTTAATTTGCAGCTTCATCGTTGCTATCCTCGGTGTTACCAGAGGCGAGCGTCCTTCTGTCCAATCTCATCTTATTTTCCCTCGAAGTTGTAGCATCCTCGATTGATCCCTCTTCCTGAAGTTCAAAAATTTTAAACCAGGCCACTGAAACATTGTGGGCCAACATATAAGCATCTTTCCCTATTAAAGTCCTCGTGGGCTCCCAATGCAATTAAGCCGTCTGGATGCCACTTATCTTCAACCTCACTGGCGGTAAACCAGGCTCAACTAATTAGGACACAATGGCATTGGTAGTTAAATGTCCTCAATACTTTGAAGTTTACAATGGTAATACAGCATACCAAATAACCCGAATTGAAAGCTTCTATTCGTCCAGGAATTCCATCACTCTCATGCAAGGCAAGTCTCGCCAACCTGTCCCAAACTCTCCCTTTCGGATTACCTCTATGTAGATATCGACAGGAGGTTCAGGCATCCACCATGTATGCAATGAAGTTCAATAAATACAAGGGATATGACAGAATCGCTGAGCCTTCTAATAGCCAACCATATATGATCAGAGATTAGTAGCGTGTTCAGCATACAGACTTGGGCCGTTATCCAGAAGGACCTGCCCCTCGGATACAATCTACCACAAAAGCGTGCGTCAACTCGCAGAGTCGTTCGTATCATGAAGAAATCACAGGCCAAATTCCAACAAACGGGGCAAAAGCCTGGATCGTGGCGTCAGTTGTCTACTAGATGTGCTACGGATATTCTGCGAGTTGGGCCACATAACATCTCTCCTTACGGGTATTCAAAACTCCCTAAATAAATACCCAATTTAATATTTACTTCATCCTCGTACGCGCCTGGTCGTGAAATTTGAACCGGGCCCGTCTAGATAAATGATCCTCCAATCTGAAAGCCCATGCTTAGATCCAAAGTCCTCGAACGACTCTTATGCAAGAAGAAACTCCCTAAGCTAACATTAATTGGGATTCCATTATTAATAAACATAATTAATTATCTCGGAGACAAGAAGACAGAACTGAGATAATGTCCATCCCTATCAAGGTCTGTTTTGTCTTATTTCGACTTACCCTAGACCAATAAAACTCTCGCAACGAATATAAATGTGTTCATTTCTGCTTTCAGCCTTCAGCCTTCCCTCCAGCCTTAAATTCATCAATGATGGAATAAAAAAAAAGTTCGAATACTCTCAGAGGATTGTTTTATTCATTGGGCTGAGAACACGTTATATCGCTTGAGTTACCATGTTGAAAGTAGACAGACAAATGACAGGTATTGTAAGAGAACGAAAGGTAAAGAGAAAAAAGTGCAAACTTTCTCATCGTCAAGCTCATAAGTTTCAAGTTGGACAGCAGCTGGCACTGTTGAATAGAGCACGCAGCCTCACTCATGATGGTGATGATCTGACGAAATTGAGACAAAAATAAGATCAAAAAGTATCTATACTTTAAAGGCCATGCTAGCCTAGCCATACTAACAAATACGCAACTACGATGCGTCGATTGAGAAAAGAGCAGAGAGTTGGTAACGGTTTGGCAGTAGTAGTACATCCATCAATGGCATCAAACCAACCCTCCATGTCGTTTCTTTGTGAAGCACCTTGGAGTGCCAAAACAGTGATCGACATTGATAGAACTCTAGCGGCACGATTCACGTCACAAACTCGTGTGACAGACTACAAGCGGGCTTCCCGTGTATGCGTGTAGCAGCAGTGAGCAGAAGTGATGTTGTAGTGTAGCATCTGCTCCGGATTGGATAAGGGATGTGAGACAATACTAACAAAATATATTACCGTAGTTGGAGTGTGAAACTTGCGGGTGCGTGTCTCAAACCGCAAGGTCTGATCACGACGATCAATACTGGTCGCTCTTTGCAAGGTGCAAAAAGCGATTGAATCCTATGCAATTGCGCGACACTCGTTCAAATCCTTACGCTGGAGCGAGCAGTAGCTTGGCAATGACCGTCTGCCTCATCGTGTTTTTCATTCTCATCGTGACATCCTCTGCATGCCAGTGCTAGATGCACTCCATATCAAAATCTGCCGTGAAGTATTGACCTCATGCGGGGGTACGTATGGTACGAGGGGGACAGAGGTGGGCACGGGAATGTATTAGGCACGTGAGAGCGACCAATATATCCAGTGCATCTGCATCACTATCACACAGAGACATCTACAGAGTGGCAACAAACGTCACCAAGTAAAAAGGTTGCATCCAACGCGCAAGCCAGAAAACAGAGCGCGGCTTAGCTCTCGACCGGAATACGAGGCTTCTTTTAGCCTACCCGCAGAGTCACACTCAAGGAACAGCCCCTCCCTCCACACCACTTCGAAGCGCCAACCAGGGGATTCAAATCACACCAAACGGCAGCTACCTAGGCAACGAAAAGCGGAGGCTTGTGCGTGGTGGCGCGTCGCTGGGTCGTCGGGGCGGCAAGGTCTCAATGCAGAGAGAACTTGGGTGGCTTAAGTCTTGTCCGTACTTCGGAGATCGCAGAACTCAGAAGCTGACGTCTCCCAAGCTCGGGGGACTGGCTCATCAATTGGCAGCCCAAGACACCCACCGTGGGTTCGCTGTGGGCATCGGTGATCGCAAGTAGTATCTCTGTTTGTGTCTTTAGCTGGAAACCTGGCAATTGATGCCACTTTGGCGCAGCCGCTTTGCTGATCTCATATGCTTTAGAATTGAGCTGGATGGCCAGTGATGGTATTTCCCCGCCAGCCACGCCCTCACATCAGGCCAAGATTGTCGTCATCTATACTCTGCAAATGAGGCGCCGTGGTTCGCTACGAGGCCAGAGTCTAGACCGACAAGGACAAGTCCAATTAGACCGGCACATACCCGAGACCAGTGCAGGGTCTTTTTATGCTTGGAGATAAGTATTCGGTGGAGTGCAGACCTCCATGTCGCCGGTTTGCTCTGTTTAGCAACTACAATGGCTCTGGGCAGGTTGGAGGCTAGAAGTTCCTAGCCGCTGTGACCGCTATCTTCTATCGGTGAAGTTGATCAGTGAGATGGAGGACTAGGTTCTCCAGGACCTCACTCAAGCGACGTTCCTCCTGTTTCGTCCCGAGCGCTTACAAGAAGTAAGCCAACAAGTAGCGAAGAGTAAACTGATACTTGTGCAATATTTCCATTCCCCTCTGAATGTCTACTCCATAATTCCACCTGGAAATAGGCTCTATATTATGGTGGCATGTGGCCCCAGAACAGGCGAAACGCGATTCAAGTGCGAGGCATTTCCACACATTGAGGCTCTTTGTTTCATGACCTATGCCTATTTGTAGCACAATGCATTATGGGGCTCACCAAGGTTAAAGTAGCGCTTTGGTTGTGACTTCCTGTGGGAAACATCAAAGTGTGAACGCTTGAGTAGAAGCAGGAGCTCCCTTCCCACTACTGGAAGTCACAGGCCTAAACTCGGCTCTTCGGCCTGCCAACATGGTAGCCAACACCTGTGAAGGCAGCTGCTCTGGTAGGAAGTACGGAGTAAACGTACACAAAAACTCAACATCCATTTACAGCCCACTAGAGATTCCCCAGTTTAAAAAAAGAAAAACGCTAGCGGACTAGCAAACGCCTCTATTGTGTCCTCGCAACTACGAAGGGCACTACCAAAGGCACTACCAAAGGCACTACGGGGCACTATCATGGATTCTGAGAGCTAGGAATTGTGGGATGGAGAGGCATGCCATCGATTCTTGCTGAGTGATCCGTTGGGAAAGAGAGTTTTCGCGGTACGGAAGTGTCGGACTCCATCACCATGTTGCCTTCTTTTGCAAGTTTGTATCACAGTTGGGTTCCACCTTGGCCTGTGTATGCGCTTTAGTCTTTCTTGCCCGCCTGGATGGATACTAGGGAAGACTTGGCGGCCTGAGCGATGGAATGTCTCACCGTGCCTGACAAACCAGCCGGACGGCCCAACGCTTGTGACTCGGAATGACTCCTTAACACCACCCTGCTTTGATTTCACATCACAACGTGGGAAAATGACGGTAGAGGTTCCTACTGCCTAATATTACTTCAGTTACCATGCCAAAACAATCCATTTGCCGTAGGGTATGTGGAACATCTCTGTGTGAAGTGGCAATCATAGATCCTTGCGGTCCTATTCGAGAGTTGGGTTGAACTTTGGTTCATTTTTAGAAATTGAAAATGTGAAAAAAAGGTATGCCTACTGAAAGGCCACTCGTCCAAGTTCTCCCATCATTGTTGAACAATATGGCTCTAGGAGCTTTGCTCTGAGAGGCCCATCAGCAATGCCGATATCAACAATGGCGCATAAAAACGGGCTCTTTTGGGTGCCCAAGTAAGGGTGTGAACTTATTGCAGCTTAAGGTTTCGTCTTCGTCGGTGAAGCAGCCCACCGCTCATAGTTACCTGGCGGCTAGGTATCGGTATCACATTTGTGCTGCCGGGCCGTAGGAGGTGCATCCGAAAAGCATATCCTAGGGTGTCTTTTAGGCGTGCATTATGAATTGGCTTGCGACGTGATTGCCGTCGAGCACATGTAGGGTCAGGAGTAGTCGGACACGACGCATCGACCTAAGCAACTAGGTAACACACTACTCCGTAGTCAGGTGGCTAGGCGCAACCATCGGGTCTATCGAACTCGGGGAGAAAGGGACAAAGGCAGTTCGAAGGACAGAGCTGACGCATGCTACGTAACTAGAGCAGAACCAAAAGAGTCGGAGACAGGGGGGCGCGCATAAAACATTGACACGGGCCATGGATATGGGGATGGGAGGAGAACCAATGACGCCGTCGACATCGACCGATAGCTCCGGGGGTGCGCGACGGCCAGATCGGCGGTTTCATCGGTGCACGTCCCCTTTCGTGGAGAATCCCTCACAGTTTGCCTGGATGCTTGACCACGTTGAGGAGTGGCTGACAGGCCCCCCAGCCCAGCCCGCTCCCGAACTGGGCAGGTATTGATTCCTGGTTTGGTGGCTACCTAGCTTCGTCAGGCAAAGGCTCCTCAGTCATCATGGCAACAAAGGATTGCTGATGGACACCATTTCAGGGCGGCCATGCCGTGCTGTACGAAACGCACCTCGTCGGAAACGTGTTTTGTCGTGAGCTGCTCGGAGCTTATTCCGCATAGAAATCCTCTTTGGTAGAATTGGCGCACGACGAACCAGGTTCGTTCAACTTCGAAAGGCAAACATTGAGGCGATGAGGGAAGGAAGTTTTGCAGCCGGCGGCGGTCGCGAGCTGGGTGGTGCTGGGGCCCAGCGTCGGTTCCAGCGCTTTTACGCAGTACAAAGGAATATTACTCACAGCCACCCTCACCACCACACATTGCCGTCTAGTAGCCGTTCTACCCGCCCGCCCAACTTCTCATGCCAACCTCCCATGCCAACCTCCCATGCCAGCCTCCGTACAATGGTTCAGCGGCTTGTTGTTTGTAAAGGGGAGCCATCTAATTTATCAGGACACGGCTTCTCCGGGCTGCAGAATAGATGTTGAATTGCAGGCTGTCATTCCCCTAGATGCATTTATTGCTTGCGGCGCATCTACGGAGCAAAGTCAGGCGACATGGGCCCTGGTAAGCAGCGAGTACCACCGCCATCTATCATAAACATGCCGCCGTTGAAGACTCTCAAGTTGTGTCAAGTGGATTGATTTCCTTGTCGTGTAATTACATCGTACAGCCCCTTCGGCATTCGCATGATTATGCCTCTGCTCCTTCCGCTGTCTTCGACTCATCTGCACCTCCTTGCGCCCATCATGACATATTTCCTGCGGAACACAGGAACCGCAGCAGCCTTATCTTCCACGTAACAAGCAAACTGTCACCCGTCTTCCGAGTTGTGCTCCGCACCGTGGAGCCGGCCAAGACGGCTTGGAGGTTTGCCCGTTAGCGGCTTTCCCTCAAGCCGCTGGAAGGCCATGGCCCAGGTAGCTCGTTAAACTAAACATGGAGAGCGCCATCCATCGACGACCCACCAAGTTCACCTGGCCGATCTCATCGCCCAGCATCCTTGGCTTCGTTGCCTCGGTGGGTTACACACTCCACCGTCCTTGGCAGGCTTTGCAGAACCATGTACATAGTTTGGGAGTCAAGAGGCGACATCGCCAGCCCGAATCAATGATTTGGAAGGTCATCTTGTGCGACTAGTGAGGCTGATAGGGTTACCAACTACTTTCGCGAGTGCAGATTCCCATTCAGCTTTGAAGTACCCGGTGGCTGGTGCAGGCTTGTTCTGTCAGCGGCATTGAACGCGGCATGGTACCGAGAAAACCTCGAGCTCGTTCAAGTGCGTCAAGCAATAGACACCGTGCTAACGACATGACGACGTATGCGCATGCCTCGCTACCTAGATGAAAATTGAAATATCCTTTTCCTACATCATCCCTGACATTTGATACATCACACCACGCAGCCATATGTTCTAGCCTAGCCTCTCTCTGCTCGGGAAGTTTATCTGTCCAGCCTCAAGTTCAATGACCTCACCCTTCCACTCAGGCGCCCAAGAATACGAGCAGTGATGTTGATCGTCCACCACCACACGCCTATGAAAATATCCATTGTTCTGAGCCCACTTGGTGCGATAATCGCAACCCGTAGGACGTATCCAGTCTAGAGTTATATCGCCACGTCCTATTATGACTCGAGAATTCCTTCGCATTTTGTACTTCATCGAGCATGTTTCTTTTCAGTCTTGCTGTCAAGTTTCCACCAGCTTGGAGTACCTCGAACTCAGCCAAGCAGGTACCCCTGCCAGGTACCTACCTTAGACCTAGGCACCCGGCGTGGTCAGTACCAATCGAGCGGCAGCCCATGGACGGGGGGGGAGTCCGCGACCAGCCGGTTGCCACGTCAAGGTTGTTGCCGGGAGAGACTCCTCCGAGCTAGTGTGCATTGCAGCGGGATACCCAACGTACCTTGAAGAGCAAGTACCTGTTGGTGTTGTGCGAGGTGATGCCTCGTGGTGGGAAATACTGACACGCTGCGGCTAGGGAGTTGCACTGATTGGCGTCGTCCTGTCCAGCCACGGCGGGAACTTCAATCTCCAGATTGGATATGAAATCATGAATGCGCCAGAAGTGACATGACGCGTCATAAGTATTCACTCAACGTCACTCGGGTTGGGAGAGAATAAACTTGAGGAACAAGTCTAACCACACCCATATTCCAATATCAGGACCAGCCGCAGGACACCGCTCCACCACGACGTACTTGTACTTCAGTCGCATCTGCAAAGCTAGAGCAGGGCGGTAGCAGTTCAGTCACATCCCAAATCTATCCCATGTCTGCACATCGCCACGTCAACATCAAACCTCAATCAATAGGTTCAACGAACCCTAGAACTAGTGGCAGTCAAAGCCATGTACTGATGATATTCCTATCGCGCATGAACCTAGCATCTCGGAACATACATTGTAGGCGAGCTTGCAACCGCTAATTTGCTTCCCTGTTCGTCCCAGAGGATGCAAGGGCGCTTAACGCTGAGGTGGTTTTTTTTTTTTTTTCTTTTTTTTTTTTGGGGAGTTTTTAGAGTTTTTTTTGGAAGACTAAAAAAATAGAAAGGAGGGAGAGAAGGTTCGAGCAACGATGAAACCAAACTCTCGAGCCCAACAATGGTGGGGGGTGTCTACAGCAACTACTATTGAATATTCTCTGGTTTGGGTTCCAGGGCCAGTTTCTGCCCACATCAAGCGCGTAGCACTAGTGTGCAGGTGGGCTTTACCAGCTGCTGCCAACGAAGTCTGTCACCGTGTCAGGGTGGCTGGCACTCTCACACTGTAATATGTCTGCAATACTCTGTATTCTGTTACAGTGGCTATTTCCGTCCTTGGCTGCTGAGGTGCTAGAGTCCAGTGCTCAAACTAGGGTGGTTTCTGCTAGAACCCTGTATGTTCCCTCCCTTCAAGACGTAGCAAATATTCGCCTGCTTTCTGGCACCACACATGCAACCTGCAAGTTCTCTCCAGGTCCCCTTCCATATCCCCTGAGCAACGTGTGACCATTCAGAGAGAGATGGCTCTGGCTGGGCGGGATACTTCCTTTACAAGTCAGCCACTCACTGCCAAACAAGCTAGCAGTCACACGTGGAGTTCCTCCAGGTTACTTCATCTATCAGTTCTCTGACAGTAAGGAAGACTGCAAATTTATATGAGCCATTCTTCAACGCACATGTCAATACATTTTCCCCAGTGTACGAAGCACTAACGACGACGGCCAACACACGTACACAGTGCTGATGAGTATCTCACGGTATTAAGTGAGCAACTACAACGCACAGGCAAATGGGTAAAGTACTTGATCCATCTCCAAAAGATACATGGGGAGCCCAAGGTAGGCATCGTTAGGTGGAACTGCCTGGCTTCGCCCCTTGAGGCCAGTATCCAGTACGACTGGTTCCTAAACTGTCTACGTCTGTACTCTGGACCCATTTCCTCACTGCCGATATACTGTATGAGAGCCAACCCCCCTCCCTCCCCCCGCTATGCCCACATGTACCTGAAGTATCCAGGTCTGCGGAGTTCAGGTGGGGACGCTATACAATGCACTTCCTGTGTACATGTGCTCCTCGTCGGTCCGTGTCTCGAAGTCTGACATCAGTAATGCTACCTCCGTGACCAACCACCACAACCAGCCCCCCCTACCCTTCCTTGCCTGCCTTCCACCTCTTTACCTTCTCAGTGGACCAACAACCGCCACTCCGACACATCACGATTGTCTTCGAGGAGAAGTCGCTACTAGCCATGTAGCTCTTTATGTTTTGAACTCTCTTGCCTGCCAATTTGTACACTGTTTCTATCTTGGTGCGTTCTCTTGGTGGGGTACTAGCGAGTATAGATAGTAGTCTTTGAATTATACTCGACAACAGTGAACGAGGCGACAAGAAGTCTGCTATGTTTGTTCATACAGGTGTGCATGACTGGCAGAAGGCATCAAAAGAAGTATTTTACGGAGTACACCGTGTGCTGATGGCTTCATGCCCAATCATCTACTACTGCTAGTGGTCTCCATATACAGGCATAGCAGCATCTTTCCCACTAGCACTTCTGTCCTTCTGCATATACAATATACAAAGGCTGATGCCTTTGGTACAAAGAAAGAGGCTGGTCGGAACCTGTTATCCAACAAGGCTGGTCTGGGTCAGACCCAGTTCGGTGGCATGTAGGATGCATAGTCCAATTGCGATGGGTGGATGGATGGATGGATGATATGGACCTCCTTAGGATTTCCCCACCCCCCCCCCTCCCCTTCCTAACGGTCCTCATCAGTGGCATCCGTCCCAGGTCCTGTGCTCATTGTAGACAACAGAGTGGAATATATGAGCAGCCCATCCCCCCAATCCCTCGGGTGTTGATCTTTTCTTTACTCTCTTCCCCCAGTACTACCTACACTTTCGCTCAGCCATTCGATTGCCTCTATCCATCCATCGCTTGGACAGAGCTATCATCCAGTCGCTGGACCGTATTGACCGTTTCGTTTTCGACTTCCACATCTTTCGCTCACACGCAAGAAGACATTGTCATCGCGCTGTGAATTCTGCTTTAAAGAAACACCGTTATAATATACCAAACGCGAAAATGAAGGGATCATTGGCTTTTCTCGGCCTTGCCGCCTCTGCGATGGCCGCGCCTAAGGGTGCTGCTGTCACCGCCGCCATCAAGCCGGATGGCAGCGCCCCAGCCACCTGCCAGGCCTCTCTGGACGGCAAGTTCCAGATCACTGTCGTAAAGGTCACTGAGCCAGCAAAGCGCGATCTTCAGGTCAGTATTCACAATGTCAATTGAGTACGTGCGGCATGTACTGACTTGTTCCTAGAAGAGAGACTGCTCCGACGCCAACACTCTCCAACTGACCCTGGAGAATGGTATTCTCAAGGACGCCCATGACCGTACCGGTTATATCGCCGACAACTACCAGTTCCAGTTCGATGGCCCTCCCCAGGCTGGTGCTCTCTACACCGCTGGCTTCTCCGCCTGCCAAAACGGCTCTCTTGCTCTCGGATCTTCCACCGTATTCTACCAGTGCCTCTCCGGCAGCTTCTACAACCTCTATGATCGCCACTGGGCTGCCCAGTGCGAGCCTATTGAGATTGTGGCCATGCCTTGTGGTGGTGGTAATGGTGGTAACGGTAACAAGGGTGGCGCAAGCCAGATTCCTGATGGTCAGATTCAGGCCCCCAGCGCTCCCCCCGTCACTCAGATCGGTGATGGTCAGATCCAAGCACCTACAAACATTCCTGTCGTCACTCAGATCGGAGACGGTCAAGTCCAGGCACCTACCGGTGCTCCCGTACCCAGATCGGTGATGGCCCAAGTTCAAGCCCCCACTGGCGGTGCCCCCAGTGACCCAGATCAGCGACGGTCAGGTCCAGGCTCCTACTGGTGCTCCCGTCACTCAGATCTCCGACGGCCAAGTCCAGGCTCCTACTGGTGCTCCCGTCACTCAGATCTCCGACGGCCAAGTCCAGGCTCCTACTGGTGCCCCCGTCACTCAGATCTCCGACGGTCAAGTCCAGGCGCCCACTGGCACTGGTGCTCCCGTCAAGCCAACTAGCAGCCCCTCTCAGGTACCTGTCACTGGTGCCCGCTGCCTCATCATTGCCTGCCTCAATTGCTGGGCTCGCCGCTATCTTGGGTGCTGTTCTCTTCCTGTAGGCTGAGAATGCGTCAAGTTGAGTGTTGGCCTTAATTTACAACAGTCAACATTACAACATCAAACGTTGCGCCCGCTGTCTTTTGGATTGTTACGTCACGTCCACTGTCAAGGTCATTTCAGTGCTATAATGTAAACGCGATTTCGCAAATGGACATAATGGAATTGCGGAGGGTAATGAAAATTCCTCTAAGGAATGAATGAAGGATAGGGTGGTAATAATGCTGCATATAGTATCCGGTACAAATTCTACACACCTGATAGTTTTGACATCCCATATGATTGATCATGACACGTACTATCCTATCCTTGAACTGTTAAGTGTGCTGCAGGGGCAAGAGCATATAACAACATCTATCGTGGTTTGGTGTGGCTCATTACGTAAGCGAGCTTTTCGAGGCTGCGGCCCTGCTCCATCTGAGGACGTAGAAATATAATCCCTTACATCCTGTATAACATTGCATCAACCTCTTCATATCACCGAGAAATTATTAGATGAATTAAGCAAAGTACTTCTCTATTCATCAAGAAGGAATTCCTGTCTTTTTTTTCCGTCGTGCCTCTGTGTCTCCTTCAACCGGCCTAGTGAACTGCCACAGGTTCTCAACAACCAAGCAACATGTCAGAATACTGGAAATCGACGCCTAAGTACTGGTGCAAGCACTGTTCGTGCTATGTTCGTGACACCAAACTCGAAAAACAGAACCATGAGGCAACGGGTAAACATCAAGGTGCCTTGAAACGTTTTCTCCGCGACCTCCATCGCGGGCATGAGCGCCAAGAGCGTGACAAGGAACGGGCACAGCAGGAAATTGCCAGACTCAATGGAATCGTTAGCTCAAGTGACTCACCGGCATCATCTGCACTCAAACCTCAGAAGACTTATCCAGTCATTCGATCCTCACAACCGGGGGAGCCCCAGCTCAAGAGGCAACGAGAGCAGCTTGCAGAACTCGGTGTCGCGATGCCAAGCGATTTTCGACCAGAGATGGCGATGCCAGGCGAATGGACGGTGACAAGTACACGGGTCATCGATGAGGATTCATTTCAGAAGGATCAGAGTAAGGTTGAAGCTAAAGCTTTAGGAGCAAGGAAACGTGAAGAGACAGAAGATGAACGGGAGGAAAATGAAGCAATTGGGGCACTCTTCAAAAGGCCACGAAGATGGGGCAATGACTCCAAAATGATACCGCAGGAAGAGGATGAAGAACTAGATGCCTTGCTGAGCAAGTCAGTGCGTCCAGTCTCACCGAATGCATCCAGTTTCAAGAGAGGGGTACCGGCCGGCGAGATCGATGAAGAGGGGGGGACGGTTGACCATCATGCTTTGAATTCAAAGCAGGGAGAACTTAACATCAAACCAGAACCAGCTGACACACCTGGAAGCAGTCTAGCAGATATTCCTTCTGAACGAGTGCCTGGTAGTCCTGGTCGGTCGCCGAAAATCGAGAGAGATGATGGAGAAGGGATGGCTGCTGCAGTGGTATTCAAGAGAAGGAAGCCCAAGGGCCTCCGCTCCAAATGATACACAGCCAAATCTGAGTTTTATGGTTTGATTTGTACATGACCTTGTTGGCCCCGTATTGGTTGTATATACTGCACATGTCAATTTTGAAGATGCGCAAGCCCAATTCCGACTTCTTGACTTTGTATACATATATATTTAAAGCAAGACTGCATACTACCAAACCTGGAGCAGAAGGCTGTATTCCTGAGGAGGGTTTTGTCCCAGTACTGCATTGCATCATTCCCCCTTAGAGGACACCAAACAACGACAGCTTCCTTTTTTTTTTACCGCAGCCAACTTAACAACAGCAATTTAGAGAAAATCGAACCATTAACAATGTATCATAAAATATATACCTGTCAATGTTCCCACATTGTATAACATGATAAGATGTCCACATTAGGCCTCGAGCCTCTGCGGCCTCTTTTTCGAGTCCCCCCACTGACCACCGTTTCTCGACAAATCCGTGAAGTCCATGTGAAAGCCTATAGCAACAGCTTCCCCACCTTGAAGTGGGATGTCGCAGGAGGACATGCCTCAAGCCGCGTTGGTGGGGTTTACGTGGACTAGGAAAGAATTCTTGCCTTGCTCAAATATGGCGTCAGCGATTGGGCTGCATATCTGACGTTGTACTCCTCATCTTAGCCCCAACGATAATAGGCAGGGCATTGGCATTCCTCTCACTTCACTCTACTCTGCCACAGCCATTCAATATACCATTTGAATCTTGCAACCGACACATTTACCATGGCTTCTAACCCCCCCCGCGCAATGCTGCACCCTCGGCACCCTCCACGAGTATGCAACATCTCCCAGTCTCCTGTTTTACCCCTCCCAGGGCCTTGAAACCTACCAAGGTTCACAGGAGGGCTATGCTTTCATGGTACTTTTGCCAAGGCGCTCTCGGCGCATCTGGCAAGCTAGATATGGGACTCAAGCTGACAGAATTCACGGCACAGAGGTGAGCCCTCGGGCAAGATAACAAAAATCGATGGCGGAATCGAAGCCTACCTTGCCACTCCCGCCGATAGCGGAGTCAAGAAAGACTTTGGCATCCTCTATATTCCCGATGTGATTGGTATTTGGCAGAACAGCAAACTCATGGCCGATAACTATGCTGCAAGGGGATATACCACACTCGTCCTCGATGTGTTCAACGGCGACCCTGTCAAGCTGAATCGCCCTGATGGCTTCGACTTTATGGCCTGGCTGACAAAGGGTTCTGACGGCAATAACCCCCATACTGCCGAATACGTTGACCCGATCATCGTCGCAGGTATTAAGGCGCTTAAGGGCCTTGGTATCAAGAAGATCGGTGCTGTCGGGTACTGCTTCGGCGCCAAGGTGAGCCTCTTTCTTATTCAGCCTTATTTCCTCGCATCTCACTACGCCGATCGCGCTAGCTTACATGTTTTACTCTCTGTTTAGTACGTTGTACGCCACTACAAGAACGGTATTGATGTTGGATTTCTGGCTCACCCTTCATTTGTTGAGGAGGAAGAGCTGGCAGCCATTTCTGGCCCGTTGTCTATTGCTGCAGCCGAAACGGATTCTATCTTCACAACGGAACAGCGCCACAAGTCCGAAGAAATCCTCATCAAGACCAAACAGCCGTATCAGATTACCTTGTTCTCGGGCGTAGAGCACGGTTTCGCAGTTCGTGGAGACCCCAAGGTCAGGCTACAAAAGTTTGCCAAGGAACAGGCGTTCTTGCAGGCCGTGACGTGGTTTGACGAGTTCTTGGTGAATTCTTAGCTGTCGATTGCTTCTTTTTCGGACTGCTGTAGTTAATAAATCCATGGCCTAATAGCACATGTTGCTTAGCCGCTGAAGACAAATTCACTGTTCGCTCGGTGTTAATATTCAAGACAAGCATTGTCCCACACATGAGTAACAACGGTTAATTATGCTTGTTATACTAACGCAAGTCAAGGGCATTCCAGTATTGAAAAAGCCAGGCGACAATATAGATTGCGTAGAGAACCAATAAAAATACCATATAGTATATCCTGGAGATCCGATGTGGAAGAGGAAAAAAATCCCCCAGCGTAAGATATAACTGACTACCAGTTTTGAGTGGATTGAATATATTCAACCGCTGCACCAGCGAACCCCGGAAATGGACACAGTAAACAAATCGCTAGCTTTTTTTTTTTTTTAACCTAGTTATCTACTCTATTCCATATCTACTCTTCCACCAGTCTTTGCTGGTTGCACCCAGTCACAAAGCGTGATTATGAGAAGCACTTCAAGTCCAGGGTAGTGTGGCTCTAACCACTTACGCCACATATAACAAGCCACGGCTCCAAAAAACGTGGCAAATGCCCAGGGGAACGACAGCACGAGGAAATCTCACCTCAACATTGTTGTCCTCCGCCAGAAGCGATCCTTCGAAGTCTAGCCTCGTGCGTCGTAGACATCACTGTTCGAAATCAGAATGCATTTTTATAAAACCAGCGATGGCAGCAACCGCAAATACCACCGACCCTCGTTCCTCAGCTCCAACACCACCTACTAGTGACACCCGTGTCTCCGGCCAGTCTCCATCCTCGTTGTCCGTAGCTGCGAAAGCAACACCTCCGATCGCCGCTTATAATGAGTCCAAGGATTCCGATAGTCATGCCAAGAGGGGAGAAAGCCCTGCCAGGGGTCGGCCCAAGACCGCAGCGACAGGCCCTAGTCCACGCGATGAGAAAAGGGACCATTGCGCTGACAAGGACAAGGCTGTGAAAAGCACTGGTGGGGACAGCACGGTCAAGAAAGCCTCAAGTCATGATAATGTTCAACGGCTTTCTGCGTCAGAGATGCACGAGCTTACGAGCTCGCCTGACTCTTTGCCAATCGCTCCGGCACCACCGCAACGAAATTTTATCGATCAAGAACAAGCTTCGGGCTTTGCAGAACATCGAAACGCCGTACGCCAAGGTGCGATGCCGCACCATGACTTCAATAGCCCCGATACCCTCCAGCCAAACGGGGTCGCAGAAGAAACTCATAGTGAGTATCCTTGGACGACAAGAAACGCTGTCCGTCAACCGCGGCCTTCACCAAGAACACTATCGACGCCGCCAACTTCCCGAGTGCCACCCTCTGTAGATTGGCCGCTTTACTCGTCATCACCAAGACGCTTCTCATTCAACCCCATCGTGCGGCCAACCCCGAGCCCTATCCATTCTAGTATGACAAATGGATGTGTGAACGGTTCCACATCCTCTCCCGCGATAGAATCGGGCCAAACAAGTACCTCCAGCCAGCCCAACATACATTTAACACCCACTCCAATGTCGCGACCTCCATCACCAATCCTACCTATTATTCCAATCCCCCCCATGTCTCTACCAACTCACCTCCAGCTCGAATTGGCTGCGCAGCAACCAAGTCCACTCTACATCCACCAGCCTCACTCCAACGACATGCCTTACGAATCTAGCGCTGTGAAGTTTGAGCGACTAAAAAACGTGCTTCTTATCCCCACATATCTTGAACGAACATTGTATTTTGGTGCCCTCGCGTGCTTGGATGCATGGCTATATACATTTACTATTCTACCCATCCGTTTCATTCTAGCGTTGACAGTACTTGTCAAGTGGTGGGCGTACATTGTCGTGAAAGAGGTGAAGTGGTTGGTTGGGTTTGTATGGAGTGGTATAGGCCGACTTCGACAACGGAGCCGTAGTGGCCCCTTTAGCTCTCAAGACGATGTCTCGAGAGGGGAAAGGATACGAAGCTCGAGCGGCACTAACGAAGCATCTCTTGAACCTGACGGAAGGTCCATAGTACGCGATAGGCCAGGAGGTCAGCGGCCGCAGTTGCGTAGCGACGGCAAGCATGGAAGGGCGTCTTTTGAGACTCGCACGAATGGCGCTAGGTCGGGTCTATTTCATCACCGAAGAACAAAATCGACGCCATCCACGCTGTCGACTTTTCACAAAGCGGATCTGCTACAAGGTGCTGTCATCATCTGTAGTTCGCTTGCTCTGATGACGTTAGATGCCAGTCGAATGTATCATTTCATTCGAGCGCAATCTGCCATCAAGCTATATGTTATTTACAACATCCTCGAAGTTGGGGACAGGCTTCTCTCCGCGTTGGGCCAAGACATTCTTGAGTGTCTATTCAGCAACGAAACATTATCCCGCAACTCGTCTGGACGCTCAAAGATTATTCTACCTCTGGGCATGTTTCTGCTCACTCTAGGCTATAACTGTCTGCACTCGATTGCCCTGTACTACCAAGTCATCACGCTCAATGTCGCCGTCAACTCGTATTCGAACGCGCTTCTGACGCTGCTTTTGTCCAACCAATTTGTGGAGATAAAGAGCACTGTCTTCAAACGCTTCGAGAAGGACAACCTATTTCAGCTAACTTGTGCTGATATTGTGGAGCGATTCCACCTCTGGATTATGCTCCTTATCATTGGTATGCGGAATGTGGTCGAAGTTGGCGGCCTATCTGTTCCCGGTGCAGGACTTGATACGGGCGATACTGACGGCTCAGCTGCTACCCCTTTACATCACCCTTCCATCCTACCTCACAGCTTTACCGTTCTTCCTTCATGGATTATGTCGGGAGAGGTCTTATCTCCGTTCCTGATAGTCATCGGTAGTGAGATGCTTGTTGATACAATCAAGCATGCCTATGTTACCAAATTTAACAATATCAAGCCTTCCTTCTACGCTAGAACCCTTGACATACTCTGCAAGGACTACTACACAAATGTAAGTATCAAGCGTGGCATGAGCACATTTTCTCTCCCTTCTACCTTCAAGCCAGTGCACGGTTGCTAATAGTGAGGTAGGCATTTGTCACCACCCACTCTGACGCGGAGACTGGGATTGGCCGTCATTCCACTGTCGTGTCTGTTCATCCGGGCGTCTATCCAAACCTATCACATGTTTCTTTCTACGCATCTGTCGATGCCGCTACCGCAGTCTACACAAACATCTCTGACTGAGGAGTCTGCCGTCCCATCCTCGCCAGCCATGATGGCCGCACTCAATCGGTTTGACACCCTCATTCGAGACTCGCTTGGTCGTGCCACATATGGGTATCCATACGGGTCGCCTCTAAACTCTCGTCCGTGGTATGCCTGGACGTCGGACGACTTCATAGCCGCCTTGACCATGGTAGTTGTATTCTTCATTGTGTTTCTTGTACTTTTAATTCTCAAGCTCCTGCTCGGTATGCTACTTCTACATTACGCACGAAATCGCTACGCCAAGATGAAACATAAGGAGACTCTAGTGGCCCGTGGCAAGGCAGAGCGCGAGACATACGATACCACGGGAAGGAGAGTTGGTGGGCGAGGAGAAGTTGAAGTAGGGGAGGATCGACAACGCTGGATTCATGCCGATCCATCTGAGGGGTTGAAGGACTCTAAACCCCTGGTGGTAAGCGAACCAATGGGGGGGACAAGCAGAAAAAGGTCATCGATTCCGATTACAACGGCGTTTATAGATACGAGATGGCGGCAAAACGCATATGGTAGGTAGCCAGGCATCCTCTAATGTATCAGTTGCTCGTGGCACTTCGTCAATGCCCCCCTGAGTTATTATTGCTTGGGTTCTAGTTGCCTTGTTTTGGGTCCCCGATGCGGACTCGTGAACGTCTATCCCACTATTCCTATACACCAACGTGAGGCGACCGTGGACAGAGAGGATTTAAAGGCTCATACAAATCTCACCACAACCATGTCATATAATGCACAGGAAAGCACAACATCGTGGAGCTAGCCTACCGTACGTTGTGCGCACATTTTGAGTCCTGGTGCTATAAGATACTAAGAAACAAGTCTCCAACTCTCTTCCCCTTATAAGCTAGGCTAAGGGTAATCAGCTAAGGGCCACTCAAACCAACGAATTGATCCAACATCACGGGCTGCCATCGTGTTGCTGGGACTAGGTTTGCCTCGTCAACTTGACCGCGCCACCTCTCTTTCTTGCGGCATCGTAGAGGCCTTGAATATCGCGTTTCCACTGCTGCACATTGGGACGAAGGATGCGTCGATCATATGTATAAAGGCCATTCACCTCACCCTCGACATCGGTGGTCTGCGTCCAGACGCCACCGCTGCAAGCAAAGCGCTCGACTTGCTCGGTAAACTCTCGGAAGAGAACGCTAGCACGGTAGTTATAGATTTCGAGGTTATCGTTGAGTTCGTACGTTTGGTTGATGGCGTTGATGGCTTGCTGAACATTCCAGAGACTGTGATATAGAGGGTTAGCTAGATCAGACGAATGTATGATAGGTACATTAGGTCTAGGGGTTCGCTTACTGTTCTATTGAGATATTGTGTCCAATTCCACCAAATTCACCTTGGAATCCAATACGATCGGGGTCGTACGGAGCCGAGGCTATGGAGTAGAAAGGAGTTCCACACTGAGGGTTCGCGTAATGGTGGTTATCCTATTTGCCTTGCTTTAGCCTTCTTCAACAGTCTAATAGTGCATGCGACTGAAATGCAAGGGCCAGTTTTACCGAGAAATCACCAAAGCCATGGTCATTCCATCCCGTTACGGAGTCAATGAGCCTCGTCGGATCGAGCTTGCGGACCACCTTTGTGAGTGCTTCCTCAGGGTAAGGTGGATTGCGTAGTTGGCCCCAACCTTCGTTATAAATGACCTAGTAATGACAAAGAGAAAGTAACACAAAGTTAGCCACAACCTTATCTTTCTTGGACAGAGATAATACATACCCAGGTGACAATAGAGGGGTAGCTCTTGTGCTCGTTGATCAGTAGCTCGAGCTGGCGCTGGAACTCCTGTTGTTGAGCCGGATTCGGAAGACGGCTTGAGTCATCCGGTAGACTTGGCATATCCTGGATGACCATCAAGCCCAGCATATCGCAAGCTTGATAAAACAGATCTGGCTCAACTTTAATCTATGGGGAGGAAGAGAAGGTTTGTGTAAGCAGGATGTCCAAACAGTATGAGACTCTAGTGTTGCGGAATGTGGAATTGGAAGAACTTGCATGTTTTCGGACCATGTTAAAGCCCAAGCCCTTGAGCATCTTCAGGTCATATATCATGGCCTCCTTGTTCGGGGGTGTGTAAAGTCCATCTGGCCAAAACCCCTGGTCGAGAGTGCCGAACATGAAGACAAATTTATCGTTCAGCAGAGGTCTCTCAATACCATTAACTGCACCGCGTGAGATGGTACGGAAGCCGGTATAGCTTGATACCTCGTCTTCCTCCAATGTGATTTCAATGTTGTACAGGGTTGGAGAGTCTGGGGACCACAACTTGGGCGAATGGACGTTGAATTTGAACTCGGTGTCTGATTTACCGGATCCAGCGGCTATTCTATGGCCACGGGGATCTAATACAGTTGCACGGACATCCACTGTCTTCTTTTCCGAGCTATGTGCCGTAATGATGACTGAAAAGACAGTGTTAGTATATTGAAGGTTAACGGTTTCAATTAGAGGGTTATATGCAGCATCAATGTGATGACACTCATACCTGTTCCATCCATGCCTGCGGCAACGTCTAGTTGTGTGATGTGATTTGAAGGCACGCTCTCAAGCCACACGGTCTGCCATATGCCAGAGCAGGCGCGATACCAAATGTGTCTTGGGTTCTCGTCTGTTTTCCCACAGGGATCACATCCGAGTCCGTCGGGTCGTGCACAAATGTCAAGCTGCGTGAACATGTATCAGCGCAATGAAGAAGACGGATTAAACTGGAGGCTATTTGAAGGAAAGGAAGGGCCTTTTGACGGTGTTGCTCACGAAGAAGACACAGCAGCATGATCCGCTCACTCACAGCTTGTTCTTTTGGCCGAATTTGACATGCATTGTGATATCAATACTAAAGCGGAAATATCCACCAACATGCGCTCCTGCCTGAACACCATTGACGAAGACCGTAGCTTCGTAGTCCACGGCCTCAAAGTTCAGGACTATCGACTTACCATTCCATTGCTTGGGCACTTCGAACGTGGTTTCAAACCACATGTCGGTAATATTCAGTTTCTGGATCCCAGAGAGACCGCTCTCAATACAGGAGGGGATGAGTACCTCCCGTTCCAGCTTGCCTGTAGGCAGATTATTCGGGTCTAGAGCACCAGGAGCGGCTTGCCAGGTCCAGAGCCCATTGAGGTTCAGCCAGTCCTTCCGGCGAAGCTGAGGCCGCGGGTGCTCTGGCCAGGCATGAGTACCGACACGATATGTCCAATCAGTGTCTAGGGGAGGTGTTTGAACTTTGTAGGGGATGGGGATTCTGGAGTCGACAGTGGCCGCATCAATATTGGCTGCTGTGAGAAGGAGTGCCAGAGCACCGTTGCTCAGGGGTGAGATGAAGAAACGCATGTTTAGTGGTAAGTGAGTTTTTGAACGAAAACCACAGTTCTTCTCCTTCTCTATTCTTATATTTCTATCAATCACACCAGGGGGGAGGGGGGCAGGGCTCGAGCATTTTATATCGTCGACGAACAACTGGTTGCCAATCGGGTGGTCCGCCCTTTCTTGTCGGGCTTCGACTCAAGTCCCGAAGCCAGCACCTGTATCAAGGTACAAAGGCTAATATGCTATTGCATGGCATTGCCAAATACGACCCTGACTAGCGACAACGATGCCAACATCAAGGACCCAATTTTGGCCAACGTCAACTCTGCTCACCTTTCAACAGATGCATTGCTGTAGATCTCTTGCCATCTCGTCCCCACCCCTCTTTTCCCCGCTTGATAGGTGGGAGCGAGGGGGTGATTAACTACGCAGTATTACTACGTACGGATGAATGAAGCCCATCGCTCTTCCAAGTGGTGTTGAGTAGTACGAGTTAAGCTCATCATCGGCAAGGTATATGCAGCTTCGTTTGTCCATGACGCTTGGGGAAAGTGCGGGGTTGGGGGCGTCTCCCTGTTGTGTTGGCTTGTAATGGACCGAGTTTTGAGAGCTCTTTGGGCGAGACTCTCATGAGCATCTTCCCCAAGGATTGGAGGACCAGACAAACGACTGTTTAGAGAGCCACCACTTGCGCCTCGGTAGTAAAAGAGAGTCTTTAGCTAGCAGACCAGCAAACAAGGGAGAAAATAAACAGTGGCCAAATCCATTCATTCCCTTCGAGACCATATCTACCTGTAACCCATGGCTATTGCAAAATCAATCACATAGGTAATTAAAGCAGTTTTAACCTCAAGTAGTCGGTGGCTCATGAGTTACATGCATCCACACGGAGGTTCTTCACTGCATCGCTCAATCACAGTCCCGTTTACTCCAACTCCAACACGGTATCAAGTGGTAGCAAGGTATGACTTACAACCCAAGAAGGCCCTCTTTTCGCCTACTCGCATCTTCACTTCAATGGCTATCTGAGTAGCTCACTCTTCTAGACATTTCTGTTCTAGATAAGCTTACTATCATGCATCTTCTATCCAGGTTGGAGGCTTATGTGTAACCCTGCACCAAGTAGCGATGCCACCATAAGGTCGAACCAAATGGCAGTACGCGCCTCCCTCCAGACAGAACTAGTCCTCAACCAGCCATGCAACTCTGTCACAGCTTAGCAAGTTTACCAGATGCTTCCCTCATGGCTACGGGGTGGTAGTGGTACGGGTGAGTGATACACCTTTCCCAGCCGGCAACGTGACACTACGTAGCCTAGGCACTCGTGTTAAATTTCCCCTCTTCAACGTCAGCAATGGTTGGTGCGCTTGTACGTTTGTCGACTCTTCCATTATCAGAGCGGTTGACAGAGGTGCGAGCTAACTGACAAATGGGTCCAACTCGGAATTATTAATTGATCATTGGCAAGGCCCTAAACGTACGGTTGCTAAAAATATGCATAAAGACAAACGATAGTGGAATATATCTACCTACATATGCAGTGGAAGGGTTCACTTTGGTAGGATTCATGTAAACTAACCGTGACGAGCATCAGGTAATATTTATCATTCAAACCTAATCTGCGTAGGAAGACTCCGGCGAATAAGATTAACTATCCAGCTACCAAATAATCCAGCGAGACACCGATAACTCCATATCCAGTATATGCGAGAGAATAATCCGCCGTTCTTACTATAGAGTATATGTAGATATGACTTGTAAAGATATCGCAAGTTGGCTCACACGCAATGAAGCATGGACGACGGACGTAACCGCCTGTCCCTCGCTCTAATCCTTCCCTACTATCAACCACCAGGCGAGATATATTCTCTCATCAACTCACTATAAGTTCGCTGTTGATCATATATTTCATTTTGGTATCAACTCCAGATATGCGCCTGAGCCAATTCCTGATCTCATCAAAGCTGTCAATCATTTCTTCGTATCCTCGTCTCCGATGCACATTAACCTATCAGTTTCCACATCATCTATTTTAATCATCTCGTCTAATGCGAAACGCTGGCCAATTCCAATAGTTTCGGGTTGTTCGACAACAGATCAGGCTTTGCTTTGTAAAGTAAATGCACGGTCTGGCGTAGAGTATCACGTGTGCTCGGCTCTAATTGTTCTTCCGGTGGACTCATGACCTTCTCAAAAATGTTGACTAAATTTGGTGTTTGTTGTTGAACCGTCTCGTTGGATTGTTCATCTAGTAGAAGAATTAGTTAAAACATTTCATCAAAGTAAAGTGTTGGAGGGACAATGATTGTGCTGGAGTTGGGGTTTTGCACGGGCTGCCACGTACAAAGCTTGTAAATGCAATGATAAATTGGCTCATTCTCTTCGTAGTCTTCCTGGAGTGGGAGAACAGCAACCACTGCAGGTAACGCCTGTGCCACGAAACCGCTGTCTGGGTTCTTTGTCATCATGCGACCACAAGCAGCCGGCAACATTATCTGTCATACGCATTTCACGTAGCGATAACAACGGCTCGAGTTTCTCCCACAGTTGTGGGAACAAGGGTATGGTTTTTGACGTATCTGCCGAATTCAAAACCAGCAATCCGATGGCATAAGCGGCATTCGATTTAGCCAAAGCGTCCAGATCCGAAAGTCGTCGGGCCAGCGCTTGACCGAGTGATTCAGTGTACGGGGTGACCGCATCACCAAGGTATTTTGTAATTTCCGCCAGAGTGCCCACTGCCGTAGAGCGGTTGCAAGTCTTCGTTCGAGCTTGCTAGACGGAGAATTGGCTTCTCAAAATTTTCCACAACTCGCCAAAAGATGGACCTAGTGCTGCAGCTAGACCAACTACTACATCAAGAGCAGTGTCAATAACTAGCCAGTCATACTCAGACGATCCGGCGTCCAGCTCCTGTTCCTCTTCTTCATCACCAAGATCCTGCTGACATGGGTGAGAGCGGGTGATGATTAAGCTCACAGCTGACACGATTTCTTGCAGCAATCCATCTTTGGAAACCAGGATAGCAGGACCACAAGCCTTGAGAGTAGCAGCAATATTCCGGTTGATGTCGGTGATGACAGATCTACATTGCAATTAATAAATTTGTCAGGCCATAAATGCAAGAAGTGTTGAAATATTTGGCAGAATCAGAAGTAGATAAGACGTTTTCTCAGCAACCGCAATGCGTCTGAGTGAGCTGGGTATAACGCGAGGTATTCATCATGCAAATAAAAACAAAGATTTCAGGAGCGTGACCGAAAAAAAAAATTGACGTACCGTTCGCTGTCTTCCGCCCAGATACTCATTGTTGCTTTATGAAGGGCTTGGCCGATATTAACAATGGAGTCCGGCGGTGTTGGCTTGGGAGGCATGCCGGGCTCCCACTTGACACCAGCACTCTCCTCCCAAACCTGGAAAACACGTGCGTAAATTCGCCAGAGGGGTGGAAATAGCGGTTTTGCGGCAGCCGCCATATGTATGCTCAGCAAAGGGAGCAACCTTTGCGATAGTTTCATCGACGTACTTTTCGAGATTACTACTGTTGCATGAGTTTGAGATAACATCACCAAGCACATCGAGCGCAATTTCCTGTTCGAGTGCAACGGCAGTGACGGCATCGATATCTTCAATATTTTCGATGTCATCCCACTCATCCTCACCACCGGCGGCAATGGTGGCATCGTCCTGACTCTCGGGAACCTTTACTTTGACCCGCTTCCCACCGATAACCAATGCACCATTGTCAAGTTGGCTGGGGTCGATACCAGGAAGCTCAATTTCTTCTTCTTCAAGCTCCAGCGAGGCGAAAACGCCTTTGAACACGCCTTCGAGAAAATGGTCAAACTGCTCATGATAAACCTTGGAAAGATTAGACCATAGAATGAAGCTAGTCTCTTTCAGTCTAGGGTTGTCCAGGTGTAATGCCTCTTCGCTTGCTTTCATCAGATCCATTACATATGGCTGGAAAGCTTCAGGTCCTACAGCCATGGCAATGCGGCCCAAACTATCGCATGTCGAGCTTCTCAGATCCATTGCCTCATCGTTATCCTTGATGGTAACATACTTTCCTAAAGTACTCATGACATCCTGAAAGTATGGTTGGAAAGCTTTCTCCATGGATGACGCTATGGCACCAATCGCAGATGCTGCGGCAGCTTGCACTCCATAATCTTCATGGTCCAAGAGCTTGATCATTGGTCCAATCAAATTGGGACCATATTGGGCCATGATTTTGGTATCGATGCCGTCTCCAAACGTGTCTAACGCACCGCAAGCACAGCGAATGATGCTAATGTTTTTCTTGTCCGATGGGCCATGAGAAGCTGCCTCTAGATTTTTCAGGACTGCAGATATGATTTGCTCATGATGTGACGCCATTTCGTCCGCCATCTCTTCGGCAAGATGTATGAGGCCAACCAAAGCCGCATGCCTCACCAGACCGTCAGAGTCACAAAGAAGACTGATGATAGTTGGCAGAAGAGGTTGAATCTGAGTGGAAATGAAGTCAGGGGCGCCTTCAGCAGCGTTACCAAGTGCGAGAATGCCCGCCATGCGGTAGCGGGGATCTTGGTGAGTGGCGAATATTGTGAACTGTTCTAAGAGAGGCACGATAACCTGTCGCGGGGGCATTTCATTGGCTAGCTGATCGATCAAGCTAATAGCTGTACGAGCAGGCGACATGTCTTCTTCGTCTTCTGAATCAAGATCAATTACGATATGCATCGCCTTGACCATCATTTGCGAAGCGACGTCCTTCATGGCTTGAATCTTCATGCGACGGTAGCAAACGCATTGAATGAGGAACCCAAGAGCTTGGGTACGTGCGTCATCTTCAGCATCCGTATTGCTCGCTAGGTCAATCATGAACTCAAGAAGGTCTCGCAAGTGAACAGATAGGAAAGCGGGATCGTAACTAATGAAGGAATGAAAAACGTCGAATACAGTCTTATAGCTCTCTTCATCACCAGCTTCAACGGTGGCCTTGAGGATGTTGACCATACCAGGAAGAAAGCCTTGCGTGGCACTAAGAGCTTGTGGGTCTTCTTCGGGCTCAACGATCATTAAAATAGCGCCAATGGCCCGAACAATGTTGATACGGACTTCCTTACTCTCTGGATCATCGATCCTGGACTGAAAAAGTTGGAGCAGCTGGTGAGTGTGGTCGCTAAAGTGTGTGGGGTCATCCTCAAGCATGGCATACAAGAGAAAGGATCCAACCTCACGAGCAACAACGTGGTCGCTCTGATTAAGAGGTATAATTTGCTTCAGCAACTCGTCACCGTCGCCCTGCTCCATATCAATACCAACGATTCCTGCGATTAAACGGGCTAGTGAATGGCGGTTCGCTGCAGAGCTCTCTTTCAGACTACCGTCAAGGAGGTGAGAACGGGCGAGCTGTCGCTTCTCGTCTGGCGTCTTCAACCAATGCTTGGGTACCAAGCGGAGTGCCTGAACCGAAGCAAGCTGTCGAACCCCTCCATCTTCGTGTGTCAGGGTAATTTCGATGAGCAACAGGAGAGACTCAGGTTGGGAATAGTAGTTTTTCTGCAGTTCAGCGGTTACCGCCTTGACCTGCTCCGTGTTGGCTGTCGAAATCTTAGCAATCTTTCATCTTAAGTCGTCGCAGGATAAGTTAGAATGGCACGTACGGACTTGGCTGCCCTGCAGCAGCTGGGCAAGTTTGTCCTTATCCATATTGCTACTGGAGTCTGTCAGTTGTTGGTGACGATAAAATATTGAGGGGACAAGTCAGGGTTGTGAAAAAAAATTTGCCTAGAAGTCCCTAGAAAAATAAAATGAGGTGGCCCCGCACATGGAGGGGCTCATAGGGCGGTAGGAGCCTGGTGAGTTGCAAGGGCAGAAGTCCCCCATTGCTTGGGATCACAAGGCAAGGCAGCTAGCTAATTAAGCCAACCAATCCCTTACTAGCTCACTAGCCTACACCAAGGAAGGCCAAAACCCAATACTTTTAAACCATAATAATCAATAAAATAATAAAGAATATACTTTAAACCCTTATAGGGCTATCTTAACTCTTAGTCTAGTAATATAAAGATTTTACTAAATTTCTAGTAATTTTTAATTAATTATTTACTTCTTTAATAATAATAGTAATAATAATAATAATAATAGTTAGCTTATTAACTTACGCGAGTCTTATTTTATGGCTAGGCTATATTATAGAGCTCTAAAATATAAATTTAATTACTATTAGGTTATTCTTCTTCTCTATCTAGTTATTACTCTTATAAGTAGATAAATCTCTATCTACTACTTATATATAAATAATAAATTAAGGTTTTCTTACTTTTATAATACTTTACTAATATATTTATTTTAATATAAACTCTCTTTTCTTTATAATATTACTTAGCTTAATTAAATAGAGAAATATTTATAAAATAATCTATTAAAGCTATACTCTTTCCTTATAAGAGCTATTAATATTATAAAAAGAATAATTAAATATAGAAAATAATAAGAAATAAATAATTAAACTTTTCTTTTAATTTAAATATTTTATAATTTAGTAAAATAAGATTTTTGTAAGGGGGAAAACCTAGTACTGAGGGGTAACACGTGATAATTAGGAGTAGTGCTAGGTTCCCTATTGTTTAGCTATGCCTTAGGGAAGTTTTCCCTAAGTATAAGTTTTGATAATAGAATATCTCCATCTTCACTCCTACCTAACTGTGGCTTTGCTAATAGTACAATTATCCCTTATAATTTATATTTACTTAAGCTTATAATAATATAATTATTTAATTATTTAATTTATTATTTAAGACTTTATAATAATATAAAAAGAAAATTCTTAAATAGTAAAATGAAAAATCAAAAAATTCTGTACTCACCAAAATCTAATTTATTTAAAAAGGGCCCTATGCTATATAACTATATAAAATCTTTACTTATGATTAGAGATTACTAATAATAATTTGAAATTTATTAGTAGAATTAAGTACTAAACTATAATAATTACTTTCTTTATTATACCCATTTTATACCCATGTATAGTTACTTTAAAAACGCATTATTGACTTACAATATTATCTCAAATATTACACGTAAGTAATATAATCTTTAATTTTTAAATAACTATTTTAAGCATAACTTAAATTAGAAAATAATTATTTATTACTTGCTATATGTATCATTTCGTAAACATCTAATTATTATATATAAGCTTATTATAACAATTGCTAAAGACTTATAATAAAGATAATATTAATAGTAAGTTCTTTAAAGCGCTAATAAGTTATTTATTATTATAAATTTATTATTTATATTTAACTAATAAATAAATAATATTTTATTATAAAAAGTATATTAACTTTAATAAAGAAAAATATAATTTCTAAAGATAATAACTTTAATAAATATTTAAAATAAAATAAATTATAAAGAAAAAATATTAATAAAGAGATTACTCTCTAGCTCTTTAAATACTTATAATAAAACTTATTAATTAAGGGAATAAAAATAAAAATAAAGATAAAGAATAATTTATTATAAGTTATATTTATTTATTTTAATATTTTTAAAGCTTAATTTCTTTATTTTACTATATATAAATATTAGTATCTCTTTATTAAATAATAATATCTTTCTATCAGGAGCCAAATGGGCTAATTAGGCTATAGGTACCTGAGGTAGGAATTTCTAGCTAGGTAGCCTCAAAAACACAGGAGTACTTAATTATAGTAGAGAGATAAGAGCTAACTTATATAATAATCAAGCAGTAGTAAGATAGTAAGGAGGTTATTATATATATACTATAAGCTTATTATAAGTTTCTAGCTACCTAGCTTACTAACTTTTACTTCTTAGTAATAACTTATTTTCTAAATCTAATACTTTCTTTTTATTTTTCTCTTTTTTATTTATTTATTTTTTAATTTTAATTTTTACTTTATTTATATTTATTAATACTTTTAATATTTATTTTAATATTCTCTTTATTATAATATTTATAAAATTATTTTCTTTTATTATTTATTAAATTTTATTTACTTTATTTTTTTATAGTTTTTATTTTAATATTATTAAAGTAATTATTAATTATTTTTCTTATTATTATATTTAATTATGTAAATTATATTAAAAGTTATTAATTATTATAAATTTTGCTTATAAATATTAATTATATAACTTTTCTATATTAAGATAGAGAGAACACACAGATAACCCAACTACCAGGCAGGCCCCAACGGAATACCATACTCGTAGGAACTCAAGAGTCACAGACTTGTAAGTCGTGATAAGGGAGCTATTAATAGTTCTAATTAATATAATAATATATATTTTTATTTAATTAAATAGGTTATTATAATAATATACTTAATTAAGAGGTATTAAATAGTTAATTTTAAGAATAATAATAATAATAAAGAAGAGTATACTATTCTAGCTATAGTGATATTACTATTTATATTAATACCTGGGAATTCATATAACTAAGACTACTATCTCTAAGAGCGAGTCTTATCCTCTATCTTAATATATCTTAAAGATAAATTAATATAAAGTCTAGTAATTACTATTTATTATTTTTCTTTTCTTAGCTATAGTAAAATTAATATTATTTTAATATTCTTATTATATAATTATATATTATTTTACTAGTTTAATAAGAGTAAATTATAATTTCTTTATACTTTTAATATTAAAATACTATATCTTTTATTATCTAGTTTTCTTTATTAATTAATAATAATTCTTATTTTATACTCTTTGTTTATTTTTACTATATAATTATATTAAAAGTACTTATACTTAATTAGCTAAATATAAATTAGAAAGATTTCTTTTATCTAAAGATAATAATAATCTATTTAGTCTCTCTTTTCTTTATTTAAATATATAAATATTAAACCTTAGGCACCCAGTATAGTGGTTTAACTACTGTGATTAGAAGCTCCCAGCGGGCACTGACCCCTGTAAGCTCCACTGTGGCAAGTATCCTATAGTAGTTATATAACCTATATAACCTACTGTGGCAAAATACATTAGCACAAGATATCCACTATAACCCGAAGCTTCCAGCAAGTATAACCTACTATTATAAGAGTTAGATAGATATAAATAGAGCTCTATTTCCCTTAGGATAGTTTTTAGAAAAATAACTTTAATATACTTACTTTTTTATTCTATATCTATTACTAGAATAAGATTAGTTCTCTATAGTTCCTTAATATTCTTATATCTTATATTTTATCTCTTTTTATAAGGATTTCTTTATCTTTATAAGGTTATTTATTTCTTTATAAAAGGGATTTTCTCTATATAACCTATAAGCTAGTTATAGTGCATAGTCTCTACCTTATAGAGGGTATTTACCCTAGACTCCCTAGTTTATACCTTAAATTTATATCTTCTAATAATAAGTAATAATATTATAATAGCTAGAATAGTATACTCTTCTTTATTATTATTATTATTATTTCTTAACATTAACTATTTAATATCTCTTTATTAAGTATATTATTAAGATAATTTATTTAATTAAATAAAAATATATATTATAATATTAATTAGAGCAGTAATAGTTCTCTTATTATAACTTATAAGTTTATAACTCTTGAGTTACTATAAGTATAGTATTCTATTGAGCTTGTTATAGTAATTAAGTTATATATATATTCCTCTCTATCTTAATATAGATTTATAGAACTTAATATAAGTAATAATATTATAATAACTAGAAAGATATACTTTTCTTTATTATTATTATTTATTATTATTATCTTATTATTATTATTATTATTATTATTATTCTTATTATTATTATTATTATTCTTCTTATTCATTATTATTATTATTAGATTCTTGATTAGTATTATATTAGTATTATTATTATTATGATTCTTATTATTACTTTATGAGTATTCTTATTATTAATATATTTATTATTATTAGTCATTATATTATTTCCCTAAAATTAATAGCTTATATCTCTTTACTACGTATAGTATTCTTAATAAAGTACGATCTCTACTTAAATTAAACTCTTGAATTCCATACGGGTATAGTAATATGTGTTGGGCCTGCTGGGTAGTTGGGTTTATATGTGTGTTCTCTCTATCTCTAAGTTAATATGGAGTTTTATACTCCGTAGGCAACACCATGATGGATTAATTATTACATACTAAGAAGCTACCCCTATGATATATTAAAATTATTCAGTATTCCATTTAAGTTACCAGATAGGATGATTCCTTGAGCGCAGGACGCTAGTAAGGGTTCATGTGATATAAAGACGGTGACTGCGGCTGTTCAGAGGTCGAATGATAACCATCACACGTACGGAGTACTGCAATTATGCGCTTGAACCCTCGAAAAGCAGTTAAAAATGGGCACTAAATATAAGAATACCTACTGTATCTTCAAAGCACAGGGGGGTAATATGACGCACCGTAAGACAAAGGTTGTGTCAATGTAATATAGACTAGCTATCAAATGTGTCCTGAACCTCAATGCTACATTCACAGCTGCTCTTGCCTTTATACTAGTACAAATATTAGGTAAGAAATATATTAGTGGAAGATTTGACATCGGCGCGCGTTGGCCTCTATGTGATGGTCAGAAACCTTGTCATTTTGACATGATAGCGATCATTTGCAGATACGCAGAGCAAATCTGCCAGCGAAGCCCAGTTACGGCATATTCTTCAACGATAGTGACGAGAATTTATGAGCAATTCAGCTATTGGGAGTCAATTTTTCTCTCAGTATCCTTTCTATCGGCCGCGTGGATTTACTGCTATCTAGATATATCAACTGCTCAGTCTTCTAACATGCCCCGGTTATATCACACTAAGTCTAGGACAGGATGTGCACGGTGTAGAGCTCGGCGAGTTAAGGTGATTTCAATTCGAATTCGTAACTGGGGATTTATATCTCAAATAACTGACATTAGAGCAGTGCGATGAAAGTCGCCCCGTTTGTGTAGCTTTATTGCTGACTTGGTCCGTGTTCAAATACTGACCTTGAAGATAATAGCGAAACTGTGCTAGGCATCAAGTCGAGTGCATTTATGACCGTCAAGCCGATAGTAACCAAAGTGCAAGCCCGGCTTCCAATTCCTCACCTCCAACATGTCTATCAAGCGCATCCCGCTCGCCAAGCCCGCCGATCTTGATGTAAATGGTGGTGCCTTTGTATGGGCCGAGAGTCGCCAACGCCGTCAGAGAGAACTCTACCTATTGCATTACTTCACCGCTGAAGTCTGCGCTACTCTTCCCGGGAAAGCTCGGCGCGTCTGGATGGTGGACGTGCCGCAAATGGCAATGGACTATGAGCCACTTCTCAATGCCATCCTGGCCCTCACCATTCTCTTCATGGCTTCGACAGGATACCTGGGCCCCCTTTCACTTGATAGCCTCGTTGACGTATCGAGCGCAGTATCTCGAAGGCGACACTTCAAGAGCACCGGAGGGCCCTCGGGGCGTTAAATAAGCGGATTGCTGACGCTGCAAGTTTTACATCTATCTTGCTGTCCATCGATGCTATGGCCAATTTACAAGAGCGTTCGCTTCAGCCTTATCAACCCCCCATTCAATGGCTGAAGATGTGCAAAGGAGTTATGAATGTCTTCAGGGTGACGATGGATATTCTTCGTCACGATGCTGATGCCAAAATCAATATCCTATCTGAGAATAGCGCCTCTGTTATCGAGCCGTCTATCGTCTTTTGTGAAGCTAATCGAGCCAAGTTTTCCTATTTGCTGGAGCGGTGCAATGGCGAAACAGAGGACGATACTGACAATGAAGCATATGTGAATACCGTTAGCTATATTGGCGCCATATTAACAGCTCAAGAAACGGGAGAGCATGTTTCAGCCATTCATCGGAGGCTCATGATCTTCCCTATTCTTTTCCCAGCACGTTTTATAGACCTTCTCGGTCTTAAAAAACCGCGTGCCCTCATTATCCTAGCACATTTTTTTGCAGTGGCATCAAGCTGTAGTACGTCATGGTGGATTGGCGCCAGCCCAGCAAGGGAAGTGCAGGCTATTGCTATCTATCTTAGCACAGAGTGGCAGCGTTTGATGGCTTGGCCGCTACAAATGGTCCAGAAACAGGTGTTCACTTGAAACAATATAATCCACACATGGCGGCTCATGAGTCTCTAGACCTAGGAATAATATTTTCTCTGGCATCAACCATTAATCGAAAAGCCACATGATAGTCTTACTTAATTTAGAATATAAAAAGGATAATAGTTAGAAAATGTTTCACAACAATAAGCAAGCCCTATTTAAGTCTTATATGGTACATTAAGTCTACCCCTTCATTGAGAAAATTGGAAAAAAGTTTACATATATTCGAGTCCAAGACATTCCAACGCAAGTAGTTTGTTCGTCCTAAGTTCGTATTAATACTAAGCTACCCTGCTATTTAAAATAGGCGAAACGAATATTACATTACACAACATCTAACATTGCTAGCATAATGAGCAGCTTAGCTATTTTATCTCACTACGAATACATGTACCAACCAACCTTGCCACCTGAATAGTACAGTATTAATGCTGAAAGACAGGTAATGATACATCAAGATATATAGGGGTATATCTAAGTTGACGTATCTCTTAGACGCATTTGCAAGCCGAGGGGAAGATGAGTCGCCTAGGCAAAGTAGCTTTTCCACAATACACCTTCTAAGTCTTCCAATTGTTCCGAGGTGAAGTACTGCCAAAAAGGAGTCAGCATATCTCAGTCCACATTCAAATTTCCTCCCTAGAGGATACTCACTTTTTGATCCGCAACCCAACTGTCTTGCCTTGTCTTTTTAAACTCGCTCAGGATAGCCTTCGTTGCCTTACCAACAACACCGGGATCGCCTGCAGCGCGGCGAGCCAGAGTCGCCAGCACTTCTGGCATCCATTCTGGCGGCGGCGTTGCATAGGGAAAGGCCTCAACCAACGCGCCAAGGCCAAGGACAGCTGCGTGACGCCGCACTATCTGTTTATGAACATCCACAGGAGTCTCTGTACCCAGCAGCTTCCGTCCGCGCTTAGGCATCGGGTTCTCCACCAATTCCTTTTCAAAACGGTCTTTGAGGTACGCGATTATCGGATCACGCACTTGACGCGGTGAGCATCGAATCATTCCAGCTAACGTTGTTGATGCGCAGGAGCGAACCTCGAGTTGTGGATCACTGAGCATATCGGACACAGCCGTGAAGAGCAGTTCACGTTGAGCTTTTTTGGTTAGAAAAATCCGGCGGAAGTAAATGACTTGCATATTCACCAGTGCGCGAAGGCGCTGATGCCAACTCGCTGCTGTGCGACCTATTTTGATAAGTCCATTGATGAAATTGGCGTCCTCGCCGTCTCGGAAAGGCACATTTGGCAAGTGACGATAAACATGATAGGCAATTCTCATAAGCTCAGGGTCCTCTTTTACATCCATCATATGGAGAAGTTGAGTCATGAAAAGATCCGAAAAGAAGGGTACAAGTTGACTACATTCGTGTGATGATAGTGTGCAGTCCAGCCACATTAGGACAGTCTTCGAACCACATGTATATGCCGACTGTGTTTGTTGGCCCGGAACACGCTCTTGACGCCATGCCTCAAGCCGAGCAAACACATCTTTCATTGTGGCAGAGAGCTCTTCACTCGGCCAATAAGGTTGAAGCCCGATCGATGACGCATTTTTGTTAGCTTTTAGAAGCTTTGAAACATTTTCGAAAGACTCATGATATCGTGTCTTATATATAACAGACAGAACACGCCCGATTGCTTCTCGAACAGCCTTGTAAGGGTGGTCAAGATGTAATAAAAGATCATCCAAAATGGGCTCTACAGGACGGAAATGCCAACCGCCATCTGCAACGATGAACTCTAGCAGCTGAAGTTTTGACGACTCTTTAAACGCAGCATTCGATGACATGTCGAGTCGAAATGAGCGCAACTTGTCCACAATCTCATGAGAACGCCTGGGATCTTTCGAGTCGAGTATCAGATGAAGACAGGTTAGCCAATAAGGTAGGTTTTCCGGTGTAAGGCTATCTTCAAATATGCCCAGCATCATGGGAGCTGCGAATGCCCAAACGCGATTCCGAATTTCGGGTGGGTCATCGCCGGATCCAGCCAAGAGTGCCCCAAGGATTTCTGAAGTCGCACGATGCTGATGTTTATCATTACCATCACCATAGAGCTCTCTTGTCAATTCTTCGACATCCTCCAATGTGATAACAGTCTTGCCATAGTGCATCAAGTCGAACACGTGCATTAGAAGATAGACGTTGCTCATGCGAAACCTGTCTGTTGAGTTGTCTCTCGGCTCCTGTTTGAGATATTCGAAGCATTTGAGGAGCCACTCCCTGTCCAGTATTCTGCCTATCTGCTCTCTGACTGAGTTCTCAACACTATCGTACGCATCGAATGGTACCGGCCGTGCTTCGGACGCTGTGAAGGATTTGCCCCATACAAGCCATCCAGGGTGGTCAGAGTCAACCATGTACTCAGCCTCCTGTGGCTTTTCAAATGCACCCAAGAATTTCTGAGTATAGCTATCATCGCCTTTCACCACCTCTATAGTGATTTTATTTCTATCAGTAACCTCTTTCCCCACCAAGTAGTTGTGATAATCATGTCCATACACCGCTCGCATGTCAATCGCGGTAAAGATGGAGGTGAAGGCATTGAGGTAATATCCTCTGAGTCCTGGGTGGGCATCATTTGTGCCATGCGCAACGAGATCCACGAACTCTGAAGGGGCAATATTCTCAAAGCGCAAGCTCAGATTCGTCGCAAAGATAGCGCACCGCGTCGCAATTTTCCAATGTGCTCCGGTTGCTTTCCTCGTCAGCTCCAGTCCCAGCGATGCCTTTGAATCCTCAACTTTCTTCCGGCGTTGCAAAATTACTCGATGCCTAGAATCGATTGCAGGTTGAACATTTTCTGTCGGCTTTATGGATGTAATAGTACCATCGTCAACGAGGATTGTCCTCTCCAGTGGTTTCCCAAACTCAATCAAAGAATACAAAGCCGATGAACCCAAGGTTTGTATAGACGGTTTGTCGATGCCTGCTGTTTCGATATAAAGGCGCATTGCCTCTGGAGCAAATCTCCAGTCCTTCAGCAAGGTTCTCATTAGAGATGTGAAAAAGAGCGTATATAAACCACCTTTAATGCGATCATGGTCGTTGGAATCGATGGCTGTCCGGAGGCCTTGCAGCACCACAGGAATGACCAAAGGCTTGCCTCCTATCAGGGATTTGAGTGAGGAATCTTGGGCACTCTGCGCAACGCGGCGAACATCTGCGTATAAAGACAGGCATGATTCCGCTATGTCGAGCAAAAGGCGCTTGTCCAAGTCGCCTTTTTGTCTAGCAGAAGCGTTGTGTTTCATGCGCAACATATGGTATGCCTCTGCCCGTTTGATAAGCAAAGGGCGGGGGTAGACCTTCCGTAATCCCTTAATTTTGAAAGCAGCTATGTCCGCTTTGTACAGTCGTAAATGCCTTTCCAGTGGATGAGCTGATCGTTCAATACCAACGTCCGTGATCCAGGTCCTATGGGCGGAATAAAGAGCTGTAAAAACAGTTTCACATCGTCTTTCTGTTTGTCAAATAGGAATGAATGCGTTCGTGTCAGTAAGTGTCCGAGGTCTTCCCGAAGTTCGTGGATACGGGCGTAGATGACACTGTCAGAATTGAGGGCGTAGCCAGCTTCGTAGCGGAACTGGGGTCGTAGCTCCTCCTCATCACCAACCTCGGCGAGCGAATCGTCATCCGTTAAGGGCTCGTGAGATGTCGTACTAGCACTTTCGACTCCATCTGTCATATTGTGATCTTTACTAGACGCTCGCTTTGTGGTCGAAACATCGTAGCCATACCAAGATGTGATCAGTCGGATTTGCATGCATCAGCCTCGAGACTTCATCGGACCACTCCTTATCTTTTCCATTCCTGCTGACAGGAGGGTTGTCACTCATTAAAAGCTCCAACTGCTCTGAGGCAGATTTAGACTGGGAAGCGAAAAGTTCCACAGCAAACTCGATTTCCGCAGGTGAAGGATGGTGCCACCGAATAGTCAATTGTGATGGCGACGTGGCTTTGCCCCAGTCAACAACATCAACTCCTCTCATCATGATCTCGGGCTCATACAGATTGTGATCAATTGGGTACGTGTGGGTTAGATTCAACAGAAGATGGTGAATGAAGTTTGACACGAGAATGGTTGGCAACCCGCGACATTTCTCTTGCATAAATTCTGCAATACCGAGAAGCTCACTCTTGTAAACCAAAACTTCGCGACCCACATGCACCACTGACATTGCTAACATGCTTATATGCCAAACCAAGGCGCGATCACGAGGTAGATAATCGGTACCGCTCGTCCGATCAGAAGCCGCATTGTTGTTTGTGATTTCATTTCGTATATTCACGACTAGCATGGGAATGAAGACTTTCAGTGTCTTCCGAGGATTCACTTTGCAGAGTGCATTCAAAATCCAAGCCATTGCATCGCGAGCTTGATGCACAACATGACTTGATACGAACTTGGCGATTTTTTCCAAGGCCATGTCAAAAAGTTCAGGTGATAATGATGCAAAAAGGGGAGATAGTGCAGCTGGCAGTGCGTTGACCACGTTGTCCTCTGGAGTACCTCCTCGTACTTGGTTGGCATCTGGAAGGTTCTCCAAAAGTGTAAAAACTTTCCCAAGGAGGGTAAGTATGAATTCACTAAAGCCTGCAGTCGAGGATCGCAGAATGTCGGCTTCCTCTTCATCGGTGAGTTCCGACTGGTAATCAACACTAACATTCTGGCCATCGCGTTCCATGCGGTCCATCTCTCTTTGCACCCACTGCATCGCCAAAGTTGTGTCATGGATATGGCTGTTCTCTTTTGTCAATTGGACGATGGGAATACTATAAGCAACACTCTGTATAAAATTGAGAGTATACTGGGTCTTGTTAAGATCGTTCGCATCGATACCGGGAAGTGCCAAGGCTAAGAGGGCCGTTATATGGCAACGATAGCCCTTTAACTTTGACATGAGGTTGGCAATCATCTGCAGACCATTGAGGCTAGATGTGGTTCTATGAACCTCAACTAAGCCCTGAAGACTAGGGTAGAATTGCTGCAGGGCTCCTGGGAGAATCACATCCGGTTCTAGGTACGCTAACCCCTGAAGGGCATTATAGTAGCAACTAGATACCCGGCTACTCTTTGAGAACAGTCCCATAAAGGTTATCTCCTTTAGTGCTTTTACGAAGCGTCTCTTCAAAGCACCGTTGATCATACGGTCTAGTGGAATATCGAGCTCTCCGCTCTGCTCCCGATTCCAACGGGAGACAAAAGCGTCTGTTAGGAATAGAGTGAGTTGGCCGAGCATCGTTGCCCATGAGCCCTGGTTCGACGGATGGAAAAAGGTATCAATCGACTCCACAAGTCCTTCCAGGCTGGATAGAATGGAATCTGGTCTCTCCATGCACATTGGAGAGAGAGAGCTGACTATACACCGAGCCATCATGTATGCAACAGGGTTTCTCTTTTTATCTTTCTCCATATACATGCCAGCCCCTGAAAGATAATCAAGAGGAGTATATGGCGAGTTGGCTTGCCCGACGGGGATTTGAGTAAGGCGTAGTATTGCTGTAAAGATTAGATCAGATTGCTCCTTCGTAAACACGCCATATTCCGCAAATGGTATATGAGAGCAATGCAAATGATCTCTAGCAATTCGTGAAAGCAAGTCAATAAAGGACATATCGACAACCTTAGACCGACTCATGATGGACCACAAGTGGAAAAGAGTAGGAAAATAGTCACTAGGCTGAGACATAAGTTCCGAAGGTGGCGCAGGATGACTGGGTAGCAGAGCGTTGAGAGCACCAACAACAATGAATGCATTGGGCAACTCGTTGACACTGAAATAAGGAAGAAACTCCTCGAGTATGGCGGGGCGCTGTTTTGGATCGAAATAAGTATGAGCATGCGAGCACAACTTCAGAAGCTGTTTGGCTGAGCGTCTTCTGCTACTCTGGTGGGAGGGAGCTTCAGATGGAAAGACCCAAGACTTGATCTCATTCCAAAGGGGTCTCCAGTCGAGTATCAAATCTTCTCCTGGTTTTAAATAGTGATTTTTTCTGCGAATCAGTTAGGTTATCATACAGAGAAGGACGACTCCAGGACCTGGCCAAATAAGAAGGCTGCGTGAGTGGACATATGCGTGCATACCTTGTAAGGCTCATAACCATACGCAGAAAACGATCTGCAGCTGTGGGCTCAAGCCCGGGAGTCAGGGCCAACAGGTAGTATAACTTCGTCAATCTCGCTCTGAGGTCTCTAGTCATCTCGAATTTAAGATTCAGCCACCCCTGTAACTCTCTTGTCCAGTGCAGAGCACCATGGGAGAAATCCTCCGCTTGAATCGCAATGTACAGCTGCTTAAGAATCTCTCTGAGGGCACCATCGCGCTGTGTATCCTCTTCAACTTCAAAGGGGAGATGCTCGAAGTAGGCAAATGTTCTTAGGCGGTATCGCTTCTTGTCGCTGTCATCAGACTGGCACATGGGGCGCCGGGTGATGTCGCTCTCGAGATAGGCTCAAAAGAGGTGAAACTTGTTATATAGGTAGCTGCCGATGCAGCAGAGAGCGCTGGAGGGGATCCATCCTGAACAGAGCCAGCAATGTCCTCCATTTCAGACGAGAAAAACTTGGGTTCCCACAGGGCAGATGTGATAGCGTCTCAAGTAGACACTGATGAAGGAATTAGCTCAGCTTCGGAGTTTGACGTGCTGCAAGGTTGGCAATTCCTATCGTTGAGATGGGTCGAGAGAGATGGTATAAAGAGGGAACGAATGAGCAATGCAGAACCTAAACTTGGCGAGAGATGACGGATGTCACTGTATCTATCGATATCTACCGATGGAACACCAAGGAGCCAATATTACCAACAGCTAGGAAACCCGATAGTGAATAACCACGCAGGGAAGATATGTCAAAACTGACATGCGTTGGCAGTCAAGGTGATGCCGACAGGTTGCGTGGAATCACAGATGCCTAGCTACTGATGTACCTACCCAGGTAAATTAGTTAGTGTAGGTGGGTAGGTACCTTAAGGTAGCTACGGAGTAGATATGATCTGTAGCTAAACTTTGAAACCTATTTAAGTAAGGTACCGTTGTTGTAGGTAGCTTCCACTTTAGCCTAATCCGTAGGAGTTAGGGGCTAGAGCAAAATTAGTTTCCTTAAAGTCCTAGCTTTTTCGAGGGCCTTAAAACGACTGGGCTTATATTAATAATACACTTCACATCTTTAATAGTTACTTGAGTATTAAATATAATAAGTTAATTATTATAATTAATTGATTATAAAAACTGCTTTATAGGTAAAAAGTATGATAATTCAATATCACTAGTGAGTGTACTTTAGGTTTGAAGAAGTAAGCTTTGTTAAATATTATACTATGGAGTACACTAACTGTTTTAAAAAATGTAAGTGGAAGATATTTTCAAGCTCAGATAAATATTTGATTTAATATTTAATTTCTAAATAGCAACCTCTGAAGAATATAAAAAATATGTTGTTTCTCCCCCCAAAAAATATATCAAATTTACGGTATTATTAATATACTGGGTTATTGAATATCTTTTCCAGGTAAATATCTGTTTCGTTTTAGGCAAGCACCATAGACAATCCGGTTGTCGTAGTCATCCAGTATGATGTCAAACGGCAGCCGGCTTTATTACAGGCTAAGACGTCGTCTGAATAGTGCTGTTTTTCAACCCCGAGGAACCGCGTTTTATCATTACCACTATCCCCCTGTATCTGGACTCAACAAGTGCTGCGATAGGCATCATCCCCGTGATCGCACCGAAAGCATCATACACAGCCAGCCTAGGCAAAGGCGACATGTAAGAGCTCTGTCAATACAGATCAAGCCAAAAACTCCGACCCTCTACCATGCAGATGAACGACCTGTCTTGCGTGGTGTTCAAAAAGTGGGAACCACAACAAGCAACAAACATCCGAGACGCAATCCATCCGGCACATCAACCGACGACCAGGCCTTGAAGGAATGCGGCTTCATTTCATCCCCGACTCTTCAGAACAAGTCACTAGCGTCTTATGAAGTCATTCGCTACGGATCGGATGAGACCCTTGTTACAGCAGCATCAAAGATGGAGCTACACCAGATGAACACTGCGAAGGCTTTCTTCGAACATGTCCCCCGTTTCTTGTATTCAGCCGAGTCCCTTTCCCACCATAACTACAACAGCCATACCCCAGAGGTTGTCATCCTTGGCGCATCGAATGTTGGCAAATCGACTTTTCTCAATACTTTGGTCAACAAATCTTCAATCGCTCGGGTAAGTCCATGCCCAGGTAAAACCACACTAGTGAACGCATACGGTGTTGGTCCACGTCCCAAGGTCCTACAAACCCCCCATCGGAAGGGAACTGTGCCACCGAATCATAGCTTAATTCTCGTCGATACCCCCGGCTATGGGTTCAAGAGTCAGGCGAGCTGGGGCGATTCAGTCTTGGATTATATCGAGAGAAGAAAAACCTTATGCGGGGCTGTTCTGCTCTTGTCGACAGAAAAAAAACTATTAGCAGAGGACATATGGATGCTAGGAAAGCTTGCCCAGTTCAATATGCGGACAATTATAGTACTAACTAAAGCAGACAAGTGTCGCAATGATTGGCCCACAAAATGCACAGCTCTAGCTGCATCTATTCAAACTGAGCTTTGGACTAAACAAAGTATGTTTCGTAATACAGCGCAGAAGAGAGGGAACTGGATGCCAGAGATGTATATTACTGCCGTAGGAAAGAAACAGAGCAAGAGAATAGGCAATGGGGGCGGTATGGGGGCTGTTAAAAAGGGCATCCTAGAAATGGCAGGTTTCAGTCTGCGGGACGGTCTCAGCAAACAGGATGGAGCAGCCACTTACGTTGGGCAGGTGGTACCGTTTCACGAGGTTCCGTGGAAAATTTGAGTTAAATAGAGCAACAGCTTAAGTAGATATCGGTGCAATACAAATGTAATTACGATGTATATAAGACACATCGAATGTTCAGACTTTATTGAAGCCTTGACATCGCTTCTTACAGGAAGTTATATAGCACTGGGAAGTATGATAGACTACAGACAACATTCTTCCAATATTCTCAAGAAAGCAGCACGAAATCATCTAAATTTATCAGAGGTACATTCCGATTTCGAGAGTATAGGAATTTCTACAGACTGTATGCCACATATACAGCTGATATATTGAAATGCCTATTAAGTACGGCGTATTGAGTGCCTCAGTTTTTCAGCACCTTTGACGTCCAAGAGATTCTTAACTTTCTTTAATCTCGCCCATCTTTCTTTCTCCTTGACAAGTTGCTGGTTTTCAATCTCCTTGTCCTCATATGCACAGCATAGATTTCGACTAGTATCGCTAGACATGGAATCGAAGGATCCAGATCCACAGTCAGCCGCCCTCGCAGACGAGGGTAGATTTTGTCCGCTTAGGTATTGTGTTGCTGGAGCCTTCAATGCGCTACCATACACTCGCCTCAAGTTAGCATCGTTGTTTATTGTCTGAATCAGGATTCTCCATGCTGGTGCATTGGCGTTGTCGGTTGGTGACTGGTCACTTCTCCTTTGAAAGCAATGATTCCTCCAAGGGCAAAAAAATCGATGTTCACGTATCGGATCCAAGTGACCCATTGGAGCTGGCGCAAGGATTTGGCAGCCTTTACCGACTTCTTTGACTTCTTTAGCCTTGAACATCCATAGTCCTAAGCGTCTCAGACATGTGTGGCAAGAGATAGAATTCGCTACAGCCCCAATACGCACGTTGGAGAGACCCTGCCAGCCGGTCAATGCCAACGCCAGTGCTGCAAGATTTGTAGTACCAGCGGTAGAGATTCTGTCACCTGGAATTTCTACTTCAGGGTCAACAGAAACAAAAAAGTTTACGGGAAGTTTCATGGTAAGTTGATCCAATTCGATGTTTTCAGGAAACCGTATATTGTGTTCGGCTGGAAGGAAGGATTCTCTGGCGTAAAGCTCCGCGTACCGAAGTTTGAGAGACGAGAGGACTGACTGCGTGTTCGCAAAAGATACACGCAGTAAATTATCTAGAAATAGCGACATCAGTCAATACACCGCGAACATGGATAAGTCCAGGGAAATATGAAGAAGGGCTAACAAAGGGTGACAAACGTACCGTCGCAGCCACGGGACTTCCATGGGCAGTTCTGCTGGTGGGCAGTAGTCATGAGTTCGTAGTATTTCGTTTGTAAAGCAACTTCTGCGAACCTGTAAGCTGACTGCCTCCCACTAAAGCCCCATATCTTACTGGTTCTTTCAGATGTTCCAGCAGCTCCTTCTTGGCCACCTATTTCTTCATGTGTAGGTTGAAGCTTAACGAGAAGCTCACGACGGCAGAGAACACATCGGACTGTTTCCTTTCCCTGACAAACCCAACCTCTCTTGGCCCATTCTACTTCGTTCACTTCGTCTGGCTTTGGAGTCCAATTTGTCATGCTTTGAAAAGTTCCAAGTCGAAGAAGCAGCTCCTCACGCTCCCCTGGACAGTATCTAGCTGACGGTTCTCCTTGCCCTGATATACAAGATACAGTGCTCGCATGTGGAACGAGTGCCGTATGATGTAGAGTCTGAACTCGAGGTCCATGGGGTGGTGAAAGGGATTCATTTAAAGCTAGACGTTGACGTTTTTTGAAAGGAGAGTCATTGCCCTTGGTACTATGTATTCGATGTCCGTCATCCATACAATCAAGAACGACCTTATCAGATGTCACTTGAGAGCTGTGCAGCCCTTGGAGCAGCTCGCTGAGTTTGCGCTTTGTCGTATGCATAATCCAGGATAGATTGAAGAAGTATCTGGTTTCAGTGTGGTGTACTCATGTCGCCAAACAATATACAGCCAACCTAACATTCAGGTGTCCGAAGGGAGTGACATATATGTACATGTACCAAACTAGTTCACGCAGTAAAGTAATCGGCCTAACCAGCCAGTCTGCAAGCACCTCCTGCCCCCCTGCCTAAGGCCTCTGTGGAACGAAAATATATTTAACATGTATAATCTCCTATTCGCACTAAAATAAATATATATATAAATATTTTTAGGAAAAAAAAACATTAGCATTAAGACTATAAACTAGTATAAAGCTTTGTAGTACTTGAATATAATAGTTAGATATAGTAAGTATAAAATTATTTTACTTTAGTACCTTAAGAAAAAGTAGAAAAAGTATATAGAAAAGTATATATTTTTTATAGTACTTACTAATAGAGTAAAAAGTTATTATATAATTATAATCTAATATTAAGTATACTTTAACTCTAAAGTTTCTTAAGAAAGTATTAACTATAATAAACTAGCCCTAGAGTATATTACAAGTAGGTGTTAATTCTTATATTTGTTAAACCTTAGGCACCCAGCAAAGTGGTTTAACTGCTGTGATTAGAAGCTCCCAGCGGACACTAACCCCTGTAAGCTCCACTGTGGCAAGAATCCTATAGTGGTCATATGACCTATACAACCCAACGTGGCAAAATACGTTAGCACAAGATATCCACTATAACCCGAAGCTTCTAGTAGGTATAACCTATTATTATAAGGGTTAGATAGGTATAAATAGAGCCCTATTTCCCTTAGGATAGTTTTTAGAATAACTTCAATATACTCACTTTTCTATCCGATATCTATTACTAGAATCAGATTAGTTCTATCAGGGGCCAAACGGGCCAATTGGGCCGGAGGTGCCTGAGGCAGGAATTTCTAGTCAGGCAGCCTCAAAAACGCGGGGGCGCATGACTATAGTGGAAGGACAAGGACCAACTTATATAATAATCGAGCGGTAGCGAGATAGCGAGGTCGTTGTGCATATAGTGCGAGTCCGCTGCGAGTTCTAGCTACCTAGCTTACTAACTTTTACTCCTTAGTAATAACCTATTTTCTAAATCTAATAAGTTCCCTGTAGTTCTCTAATATTCTTATATCTTATATTTTATCTCTCTTTATAAGGATTTTTTACCTTTATAAGGTTATTTATTTCTTTATAAGAGGGATTTTCTCTATATAACCTGTGAGCTAGTTATTGTATATATTCCCTACCTTGTAGAAGGTGTTTATCATAGACTCCCTAGTCTATACCTTAGACCTATATCTTCTAATAATATTGATATACTTAAAGAAGATTCTCTTTAAATAAGGGGAAGAAGTTTCCTTCTTACTATAGCTAATTATTATCTATACTTAAGCTCTCTATTCTAAAGATAACTTAAGCTAAAGCTCAAGTTTATAATATTAACTTATTATTTATTACTTGATTAATAATATTATACTCTTTATAATAAACTAGCTCTAGAGTATATTATAAATAAGTGTAAATTCTTATATTAATATATTTAAAGAAGAAAATTCTCTTTAAGTAAAGAGAATAAGTTTTCTCTTTACTATAGATAAGTATAGTTTATACTTAGCTCCTTATTTAAAAATAACTTAAGCTAAAGCTTAATTTTATAATATAAACTAAGGTTTTCTTACTTTTATAATATCTTACTAATTTATCTATTTTAATACTCTTTAATATAAAATTCTTTAATATATTATTATAGAATAATTATTAATTTATTAATATAATATTATTATATCTCTTATTATTATAGTGATATAATTATTATAAAATAAATTCTTTAAATAAATTTATTATTTTTATAGCTTATTTTATAAAATTTGCGTTTATTATTATTTAGCTAAATTAAGTAAATATATTTAATATTATATTAAAATTAAACTATATATTTTAACTACTAGTACTTTTTAAATCTTACTAGATTTATTATAATTTACTATAAGAGCTTCTCCTTTTAATAAAGTAAGCTCTCTTAACTAATAAAGTACTAGATTATTATTAATATACTAATAAGTATTAGAATAAATAGTGAGATAGAGAATAAGACTTACTTCTAGAGATAGTACTCTCTAGTTATATGAATTTATAAAGCTTAATACAAGTAATAGTATTATAATAACTAGAAAGATATACTCTTCTATATTATTATTATTATTTCTTAAAATTAACTATTTAATATCTTTTTAGTAAGTATATTATTGTAATAATCTATTTAATTAAATAATAATAATATATATTACTATATTAATTAGAACTATTAATTATTCTCTTATTATAATTAATAAATCTATAAATCTATAAATCTTATACTCCTATAAAGTCTAGTATTCTATTAGACCTACCTAGTAGTTAAGTTATATATATATATTCTCTCTATCTCAATAGATTAGTAAGGTATTATAGAAGTAGGGAAAAATATAAGAGAGCTAGATATATAGAAATCTAGTAAATTACTAGTAATACCCTAGGTTATATAAAGAGAATAACTAGTAGAGAGTATAGAGAAGTATTATTATAATTATTTAATATATAAAAACTTAGGGAATATTTAGGGAAGCCTTTATTAATTAAATAAGAATAAATAAGAAGAAGTATAGAGAATCTTAGAGAAATGACCTTAAGCTTTAGTTTTAAAATAGAGAGAGATCTACTTTAGTACTTACCTAGCTTATATTTATAATTACTAGTATAAAAAAACCTTAGTTTATTACTTATAAGTAGTAAATAGAGATTTACTTACTTATAAAAGTAATTACTAGATAAAGAAGAAGAATAACTTATTAATAATTAAATTTATACTTTAGAGCTTTACAATATATCTTAGTTATAAAATAAAAACTTATATAAATTAATTAGGTAACTAATATTAATTAATATATAATAATAATAATAATAATAATAATAATAATAATAATAATAATAATAATAATAATATAATAATAATAATAATAATAATAATAATAATAATAATAATAATATAATAATAATAATAATAATAATAATAATAATAATAATAATAATAATAATAATAATAATAATAATAATAATAATAATAATAATAAGTATATTTTCTAGTTATTTATATTAAATTCTAGTTACTTATATAATTAGAATTATTATCTCTAGATATAAGTCTTATTCTCTATCTTATTATACTTATAGAATTAAGATTTATTAGCTTATATAAGCTTTAACATATAAAGTATAAATTAAGGAGATTTATATAGTAAATGGAAATAGCTCTTATATAAGTAGTTAGCAGGCAGAACCACTGGTGTATGTGGTTGACTTCCGGCGAAGGCAGGGTGTTAAGATCAGTTCAGCCTCGGACGTTGCAGCAGAGGTTTCAGATACAATTACCGGCCAAGCGGATGGCAAACTAATGCTATACGCCAAAGGAGATATGGCAACTGATGCTGCAATATATGATCCGGTCACACCTTATTATGAAGAGAGGTCTTGATGTTTTCCTTCGGCACTCCTTAAGTTCATCTATGGCCTCGTCGTTGCCTCCGATTCGACTTAATGACCGCGAACGACAGTTACGTCGCTTGCTCATTGCCGTTGCTAAATCTATTGACAAAGCCGGTCATGTTGGTCAGCCGGTTGTTCTGCGCTGGGCCGGTGGATGGGTGAGAGACAGACTGCTTGGGGTGGAGAGCAATGACATTGATGTCGCTATCAATGCCATGACTGGCGTCCAATTTGCTGAGGTGATGTGCAAGTACTGTGATACAGAATCGGCTATTGAAAGTCACGGGATTGGCACTGATGACATCGGAAATTTACATAATGTGGCGCGAAATCCGGATAAATCTAAGCATCTCGAGACGGCTATGGTAAGAATGTTTGGACTAGATATTGACTTTGTCAACTTGCGAAAGGAAACCTATGTCCAAGATAGCCGCAATCCGCTTATGGAGTTTGGAACAGCTGAGGAGGATGCTTTACGTCGCGATGCAACGATCAACGCACTCTTTTACAATTTAAACACGGAAAGCGTTGAGGACTTTACAGGTGGTGAAGCTGATCTGGCTGCTGGGCTCGTTAGGACTCCTCTTGACCCATATCAGACTTTCATGGATGATCCATTACGCGTGCTACGCTTGGTACGATTTGCAAGTCGGTTCTCATTTGTTATTGATCCTGAAACAGAACGCGTCATGGCTCATCAAGAGGTCCTGGCCGCTCTTAAGGCCAAAGTCAGTCGTGAGCGAGTCGGGATAGAACTAGAGAAGATGCTTAAAGGTTGGTGCTTTCTATTTCCGTAATAGTGTTGCTATTTCTCGATGTTCCATTCATCACTCCCTGTGCCGGTTGCAACACTCCGCTGACAGTATTTTCTTACAAGGCCCCTATCCTCAAAAATCATTGGAACTGTTGGATAGAGTTGGCCTATATCACGCCGTCTTCACGGATCCTATGCTTGACCACATTTCAGTGCCAAACACTTCACGCTGGCATACTGCATACGATTGTCTTGACGACTTGATGAAGAATAACACCCGTGGCTCAGTTGCTGAATTTCTGGTCCGAGGTGACGATGCAACCTATGTGGCTTGGAATCTGGCTGCTGTGAGTCCATGGATGACAGTCAAATATCTTCCAGGACTTGTACAGAAAAACAATTCACTCGCGCTGGCCGCCAAAATTGCACGAGAGGGTTTCAAGGCACCGAATAAATTGACCAGTATTATAACGGCCTCTCAGCGGCACCGTGCAGAGATAAATCGCTTGAAAATTGCAGTGTGTAAACGGGAGCTGTGCATTCATGATCGTGGTTCATTTGGGATGGCCATTCGAAGATGGGAGGCAAATGGTGGATCCTGGAGGCTACAAGTCTTATGCACACTGCTCACTGATGCTATGGAGCAGCTTGAGATTTGGCCAGGACTTCAAAAACAACGTGAGTTATCTACTGGGTATTGGCACCGGGTACAACTTCAAGCTAATGAGAGTGCTTGTAACACAGCTGCGTACGACTTCATCCTCGGATGGGAGGCATTCTTAAACCACCTTGAAGAATTAGATGTTTGCAATGCTCCAACGTTGAAGCCACTTCTCGACGGCCGTGGCCTAGCTGAGGCTCTTGGAATCAAACCTGGAAAATGGACAGGCAAGGCATTGGATGTTTGCATGGAATGGCAACTACGTCATCCAGAGGCAAGTGGCCCCTCTGGGGCTGTACAGGAAGTTCGAGGACGTAGTGTAGAGCTTGAAATACCACTATAGACATATATATTCGGCACCCTCCTTCCTATACTTAGCTTAGCTTAAATTAATTTAATTTAACTTAATTTAGTATATTTAACTTAATTTAGCTTAATTTTAATAGTAATATCTTTTTTCCTATTTAGAATATATTTATAACTTTTATATTCTTTATAAAATCTAACTTTCTAAATTTAGAAATATTTTAAGATCTCTTTAAGTAAGTACTCTTAAAGATCTTTCTCTTTATAATTTAAAATATATTTCTCTATATTAATAAGCCTAAATTAAAGATAGTACTCTTTAAGCTATTTTTCTTATAATACTTTTATTAAACTATCAATAAGATATAAAATAGAACTTACTTCTAGAGATAATAATCTCTAGTTATATAAATTTAGAGAACTTAATATAAGTAATAGTATTATAATAGCTAGAAAGATATACTCCTTATTATTATTATTATTATTTCTTAACTTATAAAAATATAAAAAGTCACATAATTAGTACTTATAAGTAAAATTTATAATATAATAAATAGCTTTAATATAATTTATATAATTAAATATATATTTATTTAAATTATTAAATAACTTAAACTATTTTTAATAAAGATAATAATATATATAAATAATTTTTCTTTATTTTAATATATTATATAATTAGATATAATAATAAAGAAATAACTAATAATTAATTTAATAAGATTAAAATAAGATTAAAAATAAAGAATAAGTAAATAATAAAAAGAAAAATAAAGAGACAAGTATTATTATTTAATAAAGAGATATTAATATTTATAAGTAGTAAAATAAGAAAATTAAACTTTTAAAGAGTATTAAAATAAGTAAATATAGCTTATAGTAAATTATTCTTTATTTTTATTCTTATTTTTATTTTCTTAATTAATAAAATCTTATTATAAATATTTAAAGAGTTAAAGAGTAATCTTTTTATTAGTATTTTTCTTTTTTTTATTATTTATTTTATTTAAATTATTATTAAAGTTATTACTTTTAATAATTATATTCTTATTATTAAAATTAATATACTCTTTATAATAAAGTATTATTTATTTATTACCTAGAATTATAAATTAATAAATTATATAAATAATAAATAAACTTTTTAGAGCTCTAGAGAACTTATTATAATAGTATTTTTATTATAAGTCTTTAGAAATTTTATAATAAGCTTATATATAATAATTAAATTATAAAAATATAAGTTTAAGTATAAATAATTACTATTATATAATTTAAATAAATATTAAAATAATTATTTAAAAGTTAAGTACTAAAATAGTAATTTAATAATTAAAAGAACTTATATTATTTAATATAATATTTAAAATAATAATAACCTTTTAAATTAAAATTATAATATTTACTTAAAGTACTCTTCTCTTATTTATAAGTAAAATAAAAGTAAGAATACTTTAAGTAAAGTACTTTTTAAGTAATATTATATATATAAACTATAAAATAATAATTTAAAAATTAAATAAGTAATAATAATAAAATAATAAAATTTGCAATACTTAATAAATAATAATATTTAAAAACTAGGAAATTACTCTCTTTATATATATATTTAATAGCTTTTAAAAAAATAGATAATATTATAAAATAATAATAAAAAGTATAATTATTATTTTTATTATTTTAAAAATAATATATTTTAAATTATTATTACTAATATATAATAATAATAAATAGATATTTATATATTATATAAATAATATAATAGACTAGCCCTAGGGTATATTATAGATAGATATTAATTCTTATATTAATATACTTAAAGAAGAAGATTCTTTAAAATAAATAGAAAATAAGTTCTCCCTTTACTATAGCTAAGTATAGTCTATATTTAAGCTCCTTACTCTAAGAATAACCTAAGCTAAAGCTTAAGTCTATAATATACCTCCCTACTAATAATATACCCCTAAGTTATATATAAACTATTTTTAAATATAGAATATCTCTAGAGTATTAATATAATATTAGTAAAATATTAATATTATTATCTCTCTATAAATATAGTCTATATATTTTATTTATCTTCTTAGTAATATTACTTTACTATTTTATTTCTCTTCTTACTTTTTCTTATTTTTCTTTTTTTTAATTTTATAATTTATATTATATTTTTATAATTTCTAAATTATTTTATTACCTCTTTATTATAATATTTAGTAATAATAATAACCTATTTTAAAAAGCTAATAATAAGAATATCCTTATTATTATATTATTATTCTTTAATTTATGAATTATAAGAGTTTTATATTTATTTTAAATATACTTTATTAATATTTAGTAATTAAGAAAATAAGCTATAAGTAGTTATTTAATTAAAAGAGATTTAGATAATAAAGCTAATAAGTTAGCTAAGTAAATTTTAAAAATATTTTTTTATATATAGTGCTTTATATAAACTAAAGAGACTAAGTATATATTTAATAATAGTAAAGAATATAAAGCTTATTAAATTAAGTATATTAAATATAAGTAAATTAAATATTTATATATTATTAATCTAGCTCTTTATTATATTTTAAAAGAACTTTAAAAAACTACTACTTAAAGTAAGTATATTTTAACTTTTATCTTAAAAGAAGATTAAGAGTATACTAAAGTTAATTATAAAATTAACTCTTATATTTTTAGAAGTTAGAAAGATATTTAAATAAATATTATAAACTACTTAATTAAATATTTATATTATATATTTTATATATATTTAAGTACTTATTAGTCTTACTTTACTTACTATATTTATATTATTTATTACTCTTTTTCTAAGAAATAATACTTTAATTTTAATAAATTAGTAATTAATACTTATATTATTCTAATATAATATTAATATTATATAATAATAGTAGCTATAAGTAATATAAGTTATTTTATTATTTATATAAAGTAGTTAAATTATAATATAAAAAACTAGTACTTTAAATAAAAAATTAAAATTATTAGCTATATATATTCTTTTTATTTCTTTTTCTAACTTAATATTAACTATTTTCTTAAGTAATATTAAAATATAATTAAATATATTTAAATTAAATATAAAGATACTTATAAAGAGTATAATATAGCTATTATTAATTAAATTAATTAAATATTAAATTAAATAATAGAGTTCTTTTATATATAGATTATTATTTTATAAGTTTTTATTACTAGTTTTATTATTAATAATTTACCTTTATTAATATAGCTAATATATTTATATTATTTAATTATAATATTCTCTCTTTTTATATATAATATTATTATAAAAGCCTAGTAAACTTTAAAGAATTTAGAATTAAATTTAAAAAAATTATTAAAAAGTAAAAAAGTAGCCCTTATTATTATTATAAAATAATAAAAATAATAAAAATTATAGTACTAGAAGAAATACTTATAAAAATAAGCTTATATTAAGTAATCTCTTATAATATTTAAATAGCTAGTTTAGAGATTTTTTAAATAAAGTTACTTTAATATTTATATATATATAAATTATTATTATTTTATATATATCTTTATTTCTTCTTAAATTTTTATAATATTAAAGTATTTATAAAGTAATCTAGAGATTTTTATATAAAGATATTATACTTTTTTTATTTAATTAATATATTATATTTATTTTTTTACTTTTATATATTCTTTATAACTAAAATTTTCTTAATATAATATTTCTTTATAAATATTTTATTATTAGAAAAGAGAATTTATATTAAACTTAAGTAAAAATTTAAAAGGATTTATAAAAATAGTAAATTAATAATAATATATTTAATAAAGTCTATATAGAAAATTAAGTAAATCTCCTTAAATATATTAAATTAAATTATAAAGAGTATAAAGATTATTATAATTATATATTTTATATAAAGCTAATTAAGTTTTTAACTTAAGTAATTTAATTTAATATTTTAAAAAGAGAGCTATATTTTATTATTTATTTAGGAGTATTTTACTAGATATTTTAAATTATTTATTATATTTTATTAATATTATTATATAAAAGCTATTATAGCTTATATTAATTTTATATTTTTATATAAATAAGCTAAAAACTAGATTATATAACTTTTTAATAATATATAACTAATTTAGGAGATATTTATAAGCTAAATATAATTAAATAAATTATCTATATATTAAATTAATATTAATATTAAACTTATTTAGAAGTTTATTTAAGCTTACTTTTATAATAAAGAATATTTTATTATTTATAAAGAGCTAGTAGAAAGATAAGTATATTAATTAATTAAGCTATAAGAAGAATATAAATATATAAAATTATTTAAATTTTCTAATTTATATATTTTATATATTATTTATTTATAAATAATAAGCTATTAATAATTAATTTACTTTAATTAAAGTATATAAAATAATTTAAAATTACTTTATTTAATTTAACTTATAATTATTAATAATTTAATTAGAAAATCTTTAAAAATATTATTAAATATTCTAAAATTATTTTATATATATATTTACTAATATAAATATTATTACTTTTAATTATATATACTTTATTAGCTAGTTTATAATAATTATTAAGTAATATAAATTATTTAGATTTTTTATTAATAAATTAATTATAAAATTAATTAAAATTTATTATTAAAATTAGTTTAATATAAATAATAATTATAAGAAGCTTTAATACTAGTAATAGAAGATATAGCTATTATAGTAATAGTAGTTTTAAATAAACTATTTAATATTTATAAATATATTATTTTAATAATATTTATAATAAAGAAAATAGAATATATTATTATAGCTTAAATAGTTTATTATATACTTTTTATAAAAATTTCTAATTTTAAATTATTATTATTATTTTTAAATTAAAGTAAATAAGCTATTTAAATAATTTAAATTTAATATAAAAAGCTATAAAGTACTTATTACCTTTAATAACTTAAATTTAGTAAAATATAAAGTATATATTAAGTTTAATAAATTAGTATACTTTAAAGAGAGAGTATAGAGTTTCTTTAATAAAGAGTAGTAAGTAGTAATTTTATTTAATAACTCTATTAAAAGTATAGTAATTTATATAAAACTATTAATTATCTTTTAATTTATATATAAAGAGAACTAGTATTATTATTAATAATATATTTATTTAAATCTAGTCTTTATTTATTAAATTAGTAATTTATTATTAAAGCTTAAGTAAATAATTATATAATATATTATAAAGAGAGTTTTAAAGTAAGTTTAAAGAGTAATTATTTTAATTTTTTTATAAATATATATAATAATTAAAAGTACTTTAATATAATAATAATTTAAAAGTTTTCTTTTTATTAAAGAGATTTATAAAATTATAAACTTTATATAAAAGCTTAGTAAAAAATATTAATTTAAAGTTCTTTTTATTTAAAATAAATATTAAATATAAATTATTTATTATAATAATAATTATTATTATAAGTTTATAAATACTAGTTATTATAAAGAATATTAAAAAAATAGCTATTTTAATTTTCTTTAAGTAATTATAATATATAAAGAGTTTATAATTTTTTAAATTATAAATAAAGTAAAATATTAAATAAATTTCTTTATAATAAAATTATTTACTTTCTTTATTATTAGTTTATTATAATTTATAAAGAGTTAGATAATATAATAATATAGCTAGAGTAAGCTTAAAATAATATTTTTTATTAAGCTTAAGATAATATAAAATAAAACTAGGTAATATTAACTATTTAAATTTAATATATAATAAGCTACTTTAAAATTTACTATCTTTATTATACTCTTATTATTATATTAAATATATATAATTAAAAGAGTATAAAGATTTATAAATTAAATTTCTATATTATTTATTTACTTATTTATATTATAATAATTATAATTAGAATTTACTTAAATATTAATAAATCTTAAGTTATTAAAAAAATTAAAATTATAAATAAAAGTCTATTTATTTTAGTTTTTATTTTTTATATTTTTTTAATATAATAATATAATATAAAGAGATAATATAAAGTAAATATTAAAGTAGCCTTTATATAGAACTTAATTTAAAAGTAATATATTTTTCTCTTTATTAATATTAAATAAGGCCTTTACTTTAGCTATACCTAAGATTTTAATAAAAATTAGATATTTAAAGAGACTTATAAAGTAATTATAAATAATATATTTATAAAAATTATAATATATATAAATATTGCTAGCTTTATATTTTTAAAAGATATTTTAAGTAATTTTAAATAATATAATATAGAGTATTATTTTTCTATTTTATTAAATTAATAAAATTAGATTATTATTTTTTATTCTTTATTTTTTATAATTATATATTTATTATATTAATATTAAATATTATTATATTATTATTATTATCTTAAGCTATAGTTAAGGCTTATAAAGCTAGGATCTTATATTACTTATAGAATCTCTCTTCTAGTTAATAGAATTTAATATTTATAATAATATTATAATAAAGATTAATTATTTTTATATAATTATCCTATAGGATTCTTTATTTTAGATTATATTCTCTTATTTTCTTAGAGAGTAAGTACTAGAGATATATTAACTTAATATTATTATTTTAAGTAAGGCCTCTTACTATTACTAAATTCTATTTAAATTATATATAGAAACTAGAGAATAACTTATTATGTCCTTATTTTAGATATTTAAGTTTAATTTAAGTAATTTTCTATTAATAAGAATTATTAAAAATAGTTCTAAAGTAATTAAAAAATACTAATAAGTCTTTTATTTTTATTATATTATTTACTTTATAATAAGCTATTATTTAAGATTATATTATTATAAAGAGATTTTATTATAAGAATATAAATTAATTCTTTATAATTTTTATAAAAACTATATTAATATATAACTTATATATTATAATAATCTTCTATATCTAGAAGGTTATATAGTGTCTTTTTATATAGCTCTCTAATTAGAAGTAGCTTCTTTATATAACTAGAGAGTAGTAGTAGTAAAGTAGCTATAAATTAAACTAGGCTTATAAAAGTAATATTAAATTATTAAGTAAGCTAGGCCTTAATTTCTTTCTATTAAGTAATTAATTTAGCTTATTAGCTCTATAGTTAATTAACTTAATTTTTTATAACTTCTTATATTTAATTAGTTTATTTTATAAAGTAAGAGATAGAATTAGAAGTTACTTTCTTTATTAATATATTTTTCTTTTAAAGTAGTTTATATTTTTAAAGATTTAATATTATTAATTAAAGTATATTAATTATAATAAACTAGCTTTAGGGTATATTATAAGTAAATATTAATTTTTATATTAATATATTTAAAGAAGAAGATTCTTTAAAATAAATAGAAAATAAGTTCTCTCTTTACTATAGCTAAGTATAGTCTATACTTAAGCTCTTTACTCTAAGAATAACCTAAGCTAAAGCTTAAGTTTATAATAATAGCTATATTTATTTAAATTAATTTTTATTTTATTTATTTCTATTTAAATATTCTCTATTATATTATTATAAAGCCCTTAATAATAAATTAGATAATTAAGTAATTATATTATTATAAGTTTAAGTAAATATATAACTTTACTTTATTAAATTATAAAGTATTTAAACTTAAAAAGAAAAGTTTAATTATTTATTTCTTATTATTCTTTATATTTAATTAATTCTCTTATAAAATTAATTGTATTTATAAGTAAAAATTATAGTCTTAATAGATTATTTAATATATATTTCCTTATTTAATTAAGATAAGTAATATTATAAAGAAAAGATAGTTTATATTAAAATAAATAAATTAATAAGATATTATAAAAGTAAAAAAAACCTTATTTTATTATTTATATAAGTAGTAAATAGAGATTTACTTACTTATAAGAGTAGTAACTAGATAGAGAATAAGAATAACTTAAATAAATTAAATCTATATTTTAGAGGTCTATAGTATAGCTAAGTTATAAAGTAAGACTTATATAAGTTAGTAAGCTAACTTATAATAAGTTTTATAAAAGAATTTTAAGAATAAAACTCTTATAGCTAGATATAATTAATATATTATTAATAAGGTAGTAAGAAATTAGTAGCTATATTATAAATTATATAAAATAATTAAGTTGAAAAAACTAAATTAAGAAGTTACTTTTATATTAATTAAATTTTAGAGATAGCTACTTTATAGCTACTCTATAGCAAGATAGTCTTAGTTAATTAGAAAGCTATTAAGATAGAGAATAAGACTTACTCTTAGAAATAGTAGTCTTATATTATATATATTCCTAGAACTTAATATAAGTAGTAATAATAATAAAGAAGAGTATATCATTCTAGCTATTATAATATTACTATTTATATTAAGTTCTAGAGATCTATATAACTAAGACCGCTATCTCTAAGAGCAAGTCTTATTCTCTATCTCACTACTCTTTATTATCTTTAAGTACTTTAGTAAATATAATTTACTCTAGTATCTTTAACTCTTTCTTATTCTTATTAAAGTACTACTATATTATAAATTAGTAGTAAACTAGTAGTAAAATAATAATAAGATAATATCTATATTAGTAATTGTTAAACCTTAGGCACCCAGCATAGTGGTTTGACTGCTGTGATTAGAAGCTTCCAGCGGGCACTGACCCCTGTAAGCTCCACTGTGGCAAGAACCCTATAGTGGTCATATGACCTATATAACCCACTGTGGCAAATATATCAGCACAAGATATCCACTATAACCCGAAGCTTCCAGCGGGTGTAACCCGCTGTAATAAGGGTTAGATAGGTATAAATAGAGCCCTATTTCCCTTAGGATAGTTTTATATAACAACTTCAATACACTCACTTTTCTATCCTATACCTATTACTAGAATAAGATTAGTCCCCTGTAGTTCCCTGATATCTTTATATCTTGTATTTTATCCCTCTTTATAAGGATTTTTTATCTATATAAGGTTATTTATTCCTTTATAAGAGGGATTTCCCTTACCCAACCTGTGAGCTAGTTACAACGCATATTCCCTGCCTTGCGGAAGGTGTCTACCCTAGACTCCCTAGTCTATGCCTCAGACCTATACCTTCTAATAGTAATAGAGATAATAGTTTTAATAAGAGCTTATAGATAGTTTATAGCTTTATGAGCTAGTTAATTATATAATTTTCTATAGTAATATTGGGAGTTAAACTAACTAATTAGACTATAGGTACTTAAGGCAAGAATTTCTAGATAGGTAGTCTTAAAAATATAGAGATATAAAGTAGTAATAAAAAGATAAGAACTAATTTATATAATAATTAAGAGATAGTAAAATAGTAAGGAGATTATTATATATATATAGTAAGCTTATTATAAGTTCCTAGCTACTTAGCTTAGTAACTTTCACTTCTTAGTAATAATCTATTTTCTTGATTTAATAAGTAAGTCTCTTTAAATTATTACTAAAGAGTAGTAATTATAATAAGGCTTATTAATAAAGTAATAAAAACTTTTCTACTAATAGTAAATTACTAAGTAATATAATATTATATAATATAAAATAAGACTTACTAATATATTAATTATTTAATTAACTAGGAGAGCTTACTTTATAAAGAGAGATCTTTATAATAAATTATAATAAACTTAATTTAAAATTTTACTTTATATTATTATTATTATTATCATTATTATTATTATTATTATTATTATTATATTATCTATTATCTATAGGAGGTAAAATATATAATATATCTATAGATAATAATAGAGAAAAAACTATATTAAAGCTAGATAAAAATCTCTATATAGTACTTTATTTAGGCCTAGGTTAAGTATATTATAAATATATAGTAAATTTAATAACTAAGCTAATATTACTACTTAACTTACTTTTTATTAAAAAAAGATATTTTTAAGAGAAAAGATAAGCTTAGCTTTAATATAAATATAATATAATTTAATAATTATAAATAATATTTTAATACTAGCTAATAAGAAGTTATAGTAATTAGTTATTATTATTATAATATTAAATTTATTATAATAATAATAAACTCTTTTATATTTACATTCTTACTTCTTTCTTCTTTCTTTAAGCTTATTATATATAACAAATTGCTTTTTTTAATTTTAAAAGTTATATTTACTATTTAAAATTAATATAAATTAAGATTATTAATAAAATAGTAATATTAATTTTAAAATAATAATAATAATATAAATAACTATTTAATTTTCAAATTAATTTATTTTTTATTTAAATTAATTAAAAGTAATTAATATAACTTTTAAATATTTCTTTAAAAATAAACTTATAAGAGTTTATTATAATCTTTATAATTATATATTAAATATTAACTTTATTTTTAAAAAAAAGAAAAACTAATATTAAAAAAGAAATAAAAAAGAGAAATTAAATAAAATAATAAAAATAGCCTTTTAAAATATTAAATTTTATTAATATAATATTATTAAAAATATAATAATTAATATTTTTATAATTTTTAAAAAGTATTTTATAATATTAATATATTAAAATAGCTTATATTTATAATAAAAGTACTAGTAAATTAGTTAAATTATTAATTCTTTTTTATAATATTTTAAATTCCTTAAGCTTTAGTTTAAAAGAGAGAGAAGGAGAAATAGAAGGAGAAGAAATAAAAGAAAAGAGAGATAATAAAAATAAGCTTTATTATAATTAAAGTCTAGAAATATATTAAAGAAAATAATATTTCTATTAATTTTAATAACTTCTAGGTAGTAATTAATATAAGTAAATAATAAGTTTTTTCTTTTTAAATAAAAAAAGATTTTTCTTAAATATTTAAATAATTACTTTTAGCTATTTAAAGATTTAGAGCTAGTAAAAGTTTTATAAAAATTCTAGTTTTTTTTTCTTTATTTAGCTTTATTATTAAAAAGAATTAGAAAATAAAATAAAGTTCTAGAAATTATATTATAATATATTTTACTATTTATAATTTCTCTAGAGTTATTATAAAGTTAATATAAAACTATAATAAGTTTTATAATAATATTTTTTTATATTAAATTATTAATAATAAAAAATAATATAATAAATTATTTTCTTTTTAAATTTATAATAATAATAAAGTAAAAGTACTTTAAAAACTTATAAAAAGAGAAACTTTCTTAATTTATATAATTTAATTTTATTTAAATAAATAAAGAGCTTTAATACTTTTTAAAGTTTTTATAAAGAGCTATAATAACTTTTTAAAATATTTTAAATTTTTATTAATTATTTTAAAATTAAAATATTTTTTATATTAAAGCTATTTTATTATATTTATTTTAGTTTTTTTTAATTTTAAGTAATAGTTTATTATATTACTTTCTTATTATTTAATTAAAAGCTCTAGCTAGTTTTTTATTTTACTAGCTCTTTAAAAGAAGACTTTATTTAATATTTTTAATAATAGTAAATTTATATTTAATATATTATTAAGTAATTAATTATTAAATTAATATTACTTCTTTATTACTTTTTATATAATTCTAAAACTAGATAGTATAATAATTAAAGTAGAGATTTAGTAAGAGAGTTTTTATTTTTATATAAAGAGTTTATATTAAAGTTATTTTAAAAGTATTAATAATTATTTTAAAGACCTAGTTTTAAAGTAATTAAAGTACTATCACTAGTTTATATAGTTTCTTACTTCTCTTTATTAATTAATAAAATATATTATTTCTATAGAAAGTAATTAATTTTATGATTTAATTATAAATAAGATATATAGCTCTAAAGTAAATACTTTATATATTTAATATAATTATAGTAAAGGTCTTTATTTAGTATTTAATATAGCTTTTAAGGTTCGTAATATATAATTTCTAGTTAAACTTTTTATAGAGAATTACTTTAAGGAAGTAATTAGATTTTTAAAGTTTAATTTATATATTACAAAGTTAGATATATTAGAGAGCTAGGCTATAGGTTCTAATAAAGTATATTAAATATACTTTTTTATTTTTAAAGGTTATTCTAATTCTAGTAGCTTACTAGGATACTACCTTCTATATAGCTTTAAGTTATTACTTTATAATAATTATATTATTATAATAATAAGTTAATAATTAGTAAATAAAAAATTATAATATTTTATATACTTTAGAGATAGTAATAGTAATAAGTAAAGAGAATTTTATATTAAAGAAAGTTAATATTATTAAATAAAGAAGATTTAATATTATATTAGTAAATTAATAACTATTTTATAATAATCTACTAGAGAGTTTTATATAAAGAAGTAATTATATTATTAAATAGAGAAAAACATTATAAATTTAATTACTATTAATAATAAAATAATAATAAGTAACTTAAGAGATTTATATTATGAAGATAAAGATAAGTAATTTAAAATATTTAAATTAAATATCTATTACTAAGTTAATAATAGCTTTATAGCTAGATAATATATATTTAATATTAAAGCTATAGTAAGTAAATAAAGCTACTTATAATATTAAATAAAGCTTATAAAGAAAGAAAGTAAGAGAACAAATTAATTACTATAAGAGAAGTAACTTATATATAAAGAATCTAGCTATTATATAATAATTACTTATAATAAGAGTTTTTCTTATTAATATATATTTTATTTAATTAAATAAGTTATTATAATAATATACTTAGTAAAGAAATATTAAATAATTAATTTTAAGAAATAATAATAATAATAATAATAATAATAATAATAATAATAATAATAATAATAATAATAATAATAATAATAATAATAATAATAATAATAATAATAATAATAATAATAATAATAATAATAATAAAGAGTATATTTTTCTAGTTATTATAATACTATTTCTTATATTAAGTTTTATAAATTTATATAACTGGAGATTATTATCTCTAGAAGTAAATCTCATTCTTTATCTTAATATAAAGAGATAAAAAGCAGCTAATTTTTTATTCAAGATTATATAAATAGCATATATTAGAAGAGTATTTATAATATAGTAACTAGAGAAAGTACTAGATATAATATATTACTATAATCTAGTAGTAAATTAAGATATAGTTATTATATTAAAGAGAGACTTATTAGAGACTAAATGAACTAATTAAGTTATAAGTACTTAAAGTAGAGATTTCTAATTAAGTAGCCTTAAAAATATAGAGATATATAATAGTAAAAGAATAATAAGAAACTAACTTATATAATAATTAAGAGATAGTAAGATAGTAAGGAGGTTACTACAAATATATTCTAAACTTACTATAAGTTCCTAGCTATCTAGCTTACTAACTTTTACTTCTTAGTAATAATCTATTTTCTTAATTTAATAATTATTTAAGAATTTAAATTATCTATATATACTAGGCTTAACTAGAGTAGTTTAATATATAACTTTCTACTACTATATATAAGGCTTATATTCACTATTTTAATTATATATTATCAAAACGCCTCTCATTTTATATAAAAAGTCTTCAGTTTAATATATATTAACCTGCTCTATGTAGGACTTAAAGTGGAGTCCAAATCTAGCGGTTCGTCAAGCCTCTACAGTTGGCCGTTCGTGCTGCATTTTTTCCACGCCCATACGTACGTAATAGGCATCCCCGCACCGTGGAGGGGTACTTGAAAATTTCAATGCCATAGAATTTACTTCTAATAATATTTTAACCCCAACTTTCAACTTACCTCTCATTACTGCTCTAGTTACATGTGACATCTATTTGCTAGCAGTGTATCCTCAGTAACTTGTTTGCATTACCTGGCTTCCCTACTGCGATGACCAGCGTCCATACAACAAGTGCTCGGGCAACCGGGACGGTCGGGTCGCACCCGTACACCTGCAATAGTTGCCAAGTTGCGTATCGCAATAATGATTTACAAAAGAATCATATGAAAAGCGACTGGCAGTATGCAAAATGTGCTCTACAAACAAGGTGAACAGCTAAAACTGATGTTTTGCCATAGTCGTTACAATTTGAAGCGCCGTGTGGCGTCGTTGCCCCCGATCTCAACTGAAGTTTTTACGGAAAAGGTTCTTTCGGCTCGTGCCGCTTCTTCCGCCGAGGCTAACAAGGCATATTTCGAGAGATCCTGTGGCACCTGTAACAAGACATACTACAGTCAGAATGCCTATCAAAATCATCTGTCAAGTCAAAAACATAAACTTAACGATCTCGCTGGGGCCTCAGCTCAAGACGACGAAATCAGGTCCTCTGTGTCCTCGACTTTTTCTCTTGGAGATCCGTGTGTGGTGCCCAACTCCATCGTTGGGTCCGACATTGAAGTGGATTTTAACCAGGTTATTGACACTCTGCAAAAGTCCAAAGTTCCAAAGCAGTGTTCGCCTAGTAGCAAATCGCCCCAAGCCAGCGCCAAGATAAAGACTGGCCCAGAAACAAATGCTGAAAACAACACATCATCAATCGGTATAGGTTCAGCTGCGAAAGATCCTGACTTGAACGCGCAGTCTTGTATTTTCTGCAACTACGAGTCTCCAACCGTCGCCCTCAACACTCATCACATGGAACGCTTTCATGGCATGTTTGTTCCTGAGAAACCTTATCTCACAGACTTGGAAGGGCTGATCAAGCATCTCCAAAATCAAGTTGCCAAGTATCACCAGTGTCTCTTCTGTAGGAAAGTGACAACGAGTATCTTCGGAATACAAACTCACATGCGTGACAAAGGTCACTGCAAGATTCCATATGCAACTGAGGAAGATCAACTAATGATTGGCGATTTCTATGATTTCAGAAGTACATATTCCGATGACCAAGAAACAGAGTCAGTCAATTACTCCGAAGAAGAACAACAAGGATTGAAATATCCACATACTCTAGTTCAGTCAAAGGACTATAGTGACCGGACTTTGGCAGGAGAAGGTGAAAGAGAAGACGCCGACGGCTGGGAAACAGATAGCTCTGAATCGTCTCTTGATTCGGCAGATTTGACAGCAGTCCCTGCCGAGGGCCACATCCATCAAATCGAGCGCCTCAGTCAACACCATCACCACTCCCACCACGACCCACGACAACGCCACCAGGTAGACGGGTGGCATTCGCATGCTCACAAGCATACTCATGCTGCATTCTACGACGATTATGAGTTACATCTGCCATCAGGGAAGTCAGTGGGACATCGATCTCTTAACAGATACTATCGCCAAAATCTTCACAATTATCCCACTCCAGAGGAGAAGACACTACGTCAAGCTATTGAAGCATCAGGATCAGATGATATGGATAGTGATGGTGAAGGGCGAGTGACTCTGAGAAAAGGACATGACCACAAAGTTGTCCCTCGTGGCGAGAAAGGGCTCGCTGGGGTCTCAGAAGAAAAGAAACGGCGCGTGCGCAATTCTCTTCAAAGAGGACGGGACTTGGAACAGTCTCGTACTAAACGAAATGATATGGCGTACGGAACACGACTGAACAATCATAAATCGTATTACTACCGCTTCCAGGGAGGTGGTTAAGTCATATAAATTATGAGAATGATTAGATTATATATCATGCCTATTTTATATTGAGTGGTGGATCACAGCCCAACCACATAGTCACATGTTATAACTGGTTAACTGCGTATAATCTTCTCTATTTTGTTCTTGCCCCATACCCCCCCCCCACCCTGCTAGGATACCTAGGTAGAGTTGAATTAATATTCATTTAAAAAAGATTAAGCTGGGAAAAAAATCAGACTTATTACTACACTTATTTATATTAGCGCTACAGTAATAGCTAAAATATAATTATCTAGTTTTTTAAAAAAATTAAATAAAAAAAAAAGAGTAATATCAGTTTATACTAAAGGAAAAGTTTAATTATACTAAGGAAAAGGAAACTACTTTATATAGTATTACTAAATTACTACTACTACTAATATATAAAGTAATTCTAGAGATAAAATAAGTTAATTATATATATAAAAGAGAGATTAATTAATAAAAGAGTTCTTAAGTTATTAATATAGAGTAAGTATTTCTTCTATTTAGAATCTACAGTTCTTACCTTTTTATAAAATATAATAAATATAAGGAAAAGTATATTACTATTAATATATAATAAATAAGGTATGATAAATTATAGAGTATAGAATACTCTCTATTATAAATATATAGTATATATATATCTATATAGAAATATCTACTTAAATTTAGCTATTCTTAGAAAAATAAGCCTATGATACTCTTACTTTTTATATCTAACTATACTAAATAGTAATAATTACATTACTTTACTAGCTATTATATAAGAATCTTAATATCTTACTATATTATTAGTATATATAAATATTACTAGACTCTAGTAATAAATTATTTTATTTACTTTTATTAATATTTAACTTATTAAATAGCTAATTAATATTTTAAATAAAATATTACTAATAACTAAGATAATAAATTAATTATACTTACTTAATTTATTATAGCTTATTAATATAATAAACTAGCTCTAGAGTATATTATAAATAGATATTAATTATTATATTAATATACTTAAAGAAGATTCTTCTTTAATAAGAAAATAAGTTCTCTTCTTAATGTAGCTAATTATAATCTATACTTAAGCTCCTTATTCTAAGAATAACCTAAGCTAAAGCTTAAATCTATAATATATTTCCTTACTAATAATATACCCTTAACTTAATTATAGAATATATTTAATATATAATATTTATAAATAATAATAAGATATTAATATATTATCTTTTAATAAATATAGTCTATATATTTTATTTACTTTCTTAATAATATTACTTTACTATCTTACTTTACTTTCTACATTTTCTCTTTCTTTTTTTATTTAATTTTATAATTTACATTAACTTTATATATATATTATATTTTTATTTTATTTTTTATTATAATATCTAGTAATTATAATAACTTATTTAAAGAGATTAATAATAAGAAAGTCTTTATTATTAAATTATTATTTATTATATTAAGTACTATAGGAATTCTACTCTTATTTTAAATATACTTTACTAATATTTTAGTAATTTAAAAAAATTATAAATAATTATCTAGTTAAAGAGAATTTGAATAATAAAGTTAATAAGCTAGTTAAATGGATTTTAAAAAAAATTATATATAAAGTATTTTATATAAATTAAAGAAACTAAGTATATTCTTAATAATAATAAAAAGTATAAAGCTTATTAAACTAAGTATATTAAATATAAGTAAATTAAGTATTTATATATTACTAATCTAGTTCTTTATTATACTTCAAAGAATTTATGAAAAGCTATTATTAGAGATAAGTATATTTTAGCTCTAGCTTAGAAGAAAATTAAAAGTATACTAGAGTTAATTATAAAATTAACTTTAATATTTTTAAAGGTTAGAAAGATATTTAAATAAGTACTTTAAGTTACTTAATTAAATATTTATATTATATACTTTATATATACTTAAATATTTATTAAAATCTCTTTATTTACTATTCTTATATTATTTACTACTTTCTTCTTTAATAATAATATTTTAATTTTAGTAAATTAGTAATTAATACTTATATTATTTTAATATACTACTAGTACTTTATAATAATAATAAATATAAGTAATATAAAATATTAATACTTTAAATAATAAATTTAAAATACTAGTTATAAGTATTTTATTTTAATATTTATTTCTTACTTAATATTAATAATTTTCTTTAAATAATATTAAATAAAATAAAATATTATTAAATTAAATATAAAAATATTTATAAAAAGTATAATATAATTATTATTACTTAAATTAATTAAATATTAAGCTAAATAATAAAGTTTTTTATATATAAACTATTACTTTATAAGCTTTTATTATTTATTTTATATATTCTCTTATTTCTCTTTAAACTTCTAAAGTACTAGAGTATTTATAAAATAATCTAAGAGTTTTTATATAAGAATATTATAGTTTTTCTATTTTACTAGTATATTATATTTTTCTCCTTAGCTTTATATATTCTTTATTATTAATATTTTCTTAATATAATATTTCTTTATTAATATTTTATTATTTAAAAAGAGAATTTATATTAAATTTAAATAAGAGTTTAAAGAACTTATAAAGTAGTAAATTAATAATAATATATTTAATAAAATTAATATAGAAAATTAAGTAACTATTTTTAAATATATTAAATTAAATTATAAAGAGTATAGGATTTATTATAATTTTATATTATAAAGAGAGAGTTATATTTTATTACTTATTTAAATATTTTTTATTAAAATATTTAAATAATTTATTATTTCCTATTAATATTATTATATAAAAGCTATTATAATTTATATTAATTTTATATTTTTATAAAAGTAAGCTAGAAATTAAATAATATAACCTTTTAATAATATATAATTAGTTTAGGAGATATTTATAAGTTAAATATAATTAAGAAAATTATCTATATACTAAATTAAGTTAATATTAAATTTATTTAAGAGTTTATTTAAGCTTATTTTTATTATAAAGAATATTCTATTATTTAAAAAGAGCTAATAAAAAGTAAATATATTAACTAGTTAAGTTATAAGAAGAATATATAAATATATAAAACTACTTAAACTTCTTAATTTATATATTTTATATTATTATTTATTTATAAATAATATATTATTAATAATAATTAATTTACTTTAAATAGTATATATAAAGTAATTTAAAAACTACTTTATTTAATTTAAGCTATAGTTATTAATAATCTAATTAAAAAATTCTTAAAAATATTACTAAATATCTTAGAATTATTTTATATATATATCTACTAATATAAATATTATTACTTCTAATTAGATATATTTATTAATTAATTTATAATAACTATAAAATAATATAAATTATTAAGTTTTTTAATTAATAAATTAATTATAAAATCTATTAAAATTTATTATTAAAACTAGTTTAATATAAATAGTAGTTATAAGAGACTTTAGTACTAGTAATAAGAGATATAGCTATTATAATAATAATAGTTTTAAATAAATTACTTAATATTTATAAATATACTATTTTAATTATATTAATAATAAAGAAGATAAAATATATTATTATAACTTAGGTAATTTATTATTTATAATTTATAAACTCTCTATATTATTATTATTATTAATAGTTATTATATTAATAATTATAAGTAATCTCTATATATTAATATTTTATATATATTAATAATATAATTTAAAATTTATTTTTAAATAACTATAAAGATAAGGAATTTTTATAAGCTTTACTATACTACTATTAAATATATCTAGTATATTATATTTTCTTAGATATCTTAATTTTAAAGAGCTTATAAGTAGATATTTATAAATAGTATTAGTATTATTATAAAATTAAATTCTTTTAAGGAGAGCTAGAGATCTAGAGGCCTAGATATTATTTATATATCTTTAAGTAAAATTATAACTAAATATAGAACTTACTTAGCTTATTCTATAATATTTACTTCTTATTTATAATAAGAAAGTATATTTAAATATTTAATTTAAAAACTAAATTAAAAATTTTAAATCAAAATTAAAATATAAAAATAACTTAATTTAATATATTTAATATATTTAATATTATATAAAGCTATATAAAGTATTTTAAATTCTTATAATTAATAAAGATAATAAATAAGTTATATATATTTAAAGTTCTAATATTTAAATTTTAAAGTAAAAAATAATTATTATAAGCTCTTTATTATAAATTATATAATTTTATTTTACTAATATTTATTAAATAAAGTATATTATTCTTCTTATATTATAATAAGTAACTTTTTAATATAATTTTTAAATAGCTTATTTTAAAAGTAATAGTTTTTATAAAATTTTATTAAATAAAAGTTAAATATAAAATAAATATATATTTTAATTATTTAAATATTAGATTTTCTTTAACTTTTTAATAAAATATATTAATAAAATTAATAATATAAAAGAGATTTAAAATAAAATCTTAATAGAAATTAATAAAACTAAAGAAATTATAAACTTTATATATTTATTATAAAAATTCTTAATTTTAATTACTATTATTTTTTCTATATTAAAGTAAATAAAAACTCTTACTTTAATAATATATTTTAAATATTTTACTTTTTTTATAATAAATATATATTTATTAATATTAATATATAAACTAATATTATTAAATTAACTAAGAATTATATATACTTTCTTTATATAATTAACTTAAATATTCTTTAAATAAATTAAAATATTATTTAAATATATAATAGTAAAATTACTTAGAGAGCTCTTTAAAGATTTATTTATATATCTTTAGAATATAATTAATATTTTTATTAAGCTAAAGAGATAAATAAGCTATTTAAATAATTTAAATTTAATATAAAAAATAATAAATACTCTTTACTTTTAGTAATATAAATTTAATAAAATATAAAATATATTAAGTTTAATAAACTAGTATTCTTTAAATAAAGAGTATAAAATCTATTTAATAAAAAGTAATAAATAATAATTTTATTAAAAATATAATAATTTATAGAAAACTACTAACTATCTCCTAGTTTATATATAAGTAGAACTAGTACTATAACTAATAATATACTTACTTAAATCTAGTTTTTATTTATAAAGTTAATAATTTATTTTTAAACTTAAATAAGTAATTATATAATATATTATAAAGAGAGCTTTAAGATAAGTTTAGTAAGTATTTATTTTAGTTTTTTATAAGTATATATAGTAATTAGAGATATTATTAGAATAGATAGATTAGCAAGGTATTATAGAAGTAGGAAAACCTTAGTCTACTGCTTATATAAGCAGTAGATAGAGGTTTACTTACTCGCAAGAGTAGTAACTAGATAGAGATAATAAGAATAACCTAAATAGATTAAATCTACATTTTAGAGCTCCAAGGTATAGCCAAGCTATAAAGCAGGACTCGCGCGAGTTAGCAAGCTAACCTATAGATATTATAATATAAAGATTATTTAAAGGCTTTTTTTTATTAAAGAGATTAGTAAAGTTATAAACTTTATAAAGAAATTAAATAAAAAATAATAGTTAAATATTCTCTTTAAATAAAGTAAATAATAATTATAAGTTATTTATTATTATAAAAAATATTAAAAAGAAAAAAGAGAATAATAATTTTAACTCTCTTTGGATTATTATTATATAAAAAAAGGCTATAATTTTTTTATTATAAGTATTAAATAAAATAATAATATAGTTAAAGTAAGTTTAAAATAATATCTCTTACTAGGCCTAAAATAATATAAAATAGAACTAGATAGTATTAATTATTTAAATTAAATATATAATAAGCTATTTAAAAGATTTACTATCTTTATTATATTTTTATTATTATATTAAGTATATGTAATTAAAGAAATATAAAGGTTTTTAAATTAAGTTTTTATATTATTTATTTACTTATTATATTATAGTAATTATAACTTAATTTAATTTAAATATCTAGAAACCTTAAATTATTAAAGAGAATTAGAATTATAAATAGTAATTTATTTATTTTAATATTAATTTTTTATATTTTCTTTAATATAATAATATAATATAAAGAAATAATAAGAAGTAAATATTAATATAGCTCTTATATAAAATTTAGTTTAAAAGTATATTATTTCTCTCTTTATTAATATTTAATAAAGTTTCTACTTTAACTATATCTAGGACCTTAATAAATACTAGGTATTTTAGGAAATCTATAGAATAATTATAGATAATATATTTATTAAAGCTATAGTATATATAAGTACTACTAGCTCTATATTTTTTAAAAATATCTTAAATAATATAGGTAATATAATATAAAACATTATTCTTCTATCTTACTTAATTAATAAAATTAAGTTAATATTCTCTATTTTTTAATTTTTAAGATTATATACCTACTATATTAATCTTAGATATTATTATATTACTCTCCTTATTTTAAATTTTATTTTATAAGTAGTTAATTTAATTTATTAATTTTATAATTAGTTAACTTAATTCTTTATAATATTCTATATTTTATTAATTTATTATATAAAATTAGAAATAAAATTAGAAGCTATTTCTTTTATTAGTATATTATTCTCTTAAAGTAACTTATATTACTAGAATTTTAATATTATTACTTAAAGTATATTAATTATAATAAACTAGCCTTAGGGTATATTATAAATAAGTATTAATTATTATATTAATATATTTAAAGAAGATTTTTTCTTTAATAAGAAAATAAAGTTCTCCTTTTAATATAGCTAATTATAGTATATACTTAAGCTCTCTATTCTAAGAATAACTTAAGCTAAAGCTTAAGTCTATAATAATTAATATATTTATAATATTACTATATAATAAGCTAAGTTATATATATTTAGCTACTTTAATAATAACTAGGTAATTAAATTAAGTAGTTTAATAAATTATAAAAAAATATAAAGATATATTAAATATAAATTTAAATACTTAATTTTTAAAATTAAAGCTTCTTTTTTTTAAAATTAAATTTTAATTAAAATTTTATAATTTAGTAGCTTATAAAATAAGAAAGTATAAATATTAAAAATATAATTATAAATTAAAATTATTATTTTATAATTAACTTAAAATAAACTCTAGTAAGATATATTAAGTATATTTTATTATATTTAAAGATTATTTTAACTTTAGTAATTTATTAAATTAAATTCTTATATATAATTTTAAATTAAACTTTTATTCTTTTTAAATTTTAATTAATTATAAGAATATTTATATTATTTATAAAGTTAATAATAATAATTTTTACTTTCTAAAGTATTATAAAATGTAATAAGAAAGAGAATAAATAAAATAAAAGATAATATAAACTTTTATAAAATAATTATTTTAAGGAAAGTTTAAATAAAGATTTTTTTTAATTTAGAGATATATTATATATAAGTTAAGCTAAAAGTAAAGAAAATATAAGAGTTATAATAATAATTCTAGGAGGAAGAGTTTATTAAGTAAGTATTTATAGTCTATTAAATTAAAGATATATATAAAGTTAAATAAAAAATAAAGCTAAGTTATTATAATATTTATATATTGATAATATATTAAAATATATGTGAAATTTAAGTTAATTATAATTATAAGCTTTAAGAAATCTAGTTAAAATTATATTAAATTTTATAATTAAATATTTATAAAGATATTATTAATATTATCTATTATAATTACTTAAATAATAAATATTAATTCATCTCTTAACTGGAGATAAAGTAATAATATATTATATATATCTTTTAATAGTAATAAGAAGAAGTATTAAGTAAAAATAATAATTTTATTTCCAAGGATTTTAATAAAAAAGAGGCTATTTTAATTTAGTAATAGAACTTATAATAATTTTAATATAATATTATTATATTATTTAAATTATTACTTAAAGGCTTAGAAAACTTCTAAAATTATCAATAATATTTAGTATATATTTTTAAAGATAGTTTATATACCTTAGCTATATATTAATTTTAATATATTTTTAAACTAGCAAGATATTACTAGCTTATTACTGATTTTATATATAAATAACATTATCTAGTCTATTTATATTATTATTATAATATTAAAAGCCTATTATATAAGTTCTAAGTAATTATATTATATTTTCAATATTATATTAAATAAAAAGGTATTTTAAATAACTTTTATTTTAATTAATTAATAGCTTTATTAAAAAAATCATTTTAATTAAAGAAAGCTTATTAAAATAAATTCTAGCTCATTTCTTTATTTCTTTCTAATCAAGAGTATATTATTAAAATAGTAATAATATAGAAATATTAGTTTTAATAAGAAAAAATAGATAATATATTAGAGATACTCTCTTTTAGAGAAGCTAGATTCTAATTTTATATAATAAAATTCACTTCTCTTATACTAATAGCTTTCTCTAGAATTATATTAGTTACTTTCTTTAAGACTATACTAGCTACTTTCTCTAGGATTATACTTATTATAGTAGGTAAGTTATTTTATATTAAATATTAAACTAATTTTAAAAGTTATATTATTCTTTACTTAAATATATTATAATATATAGTTCAAGCTATTAAAATTATAATCTATATTTATATATTAAGCTACTAACTTAAGAGTACTTTATATAAAGTTAAGTATATTATAATAATATTTATAATATTATTAATTTTAAAGGCTTTTATTATATAATGAATTAACTTCTTTAATAATTAGGAAATAAATAATTAAAGTTAATTATAAGATAGCTTTAAATTAACTTGATATTTTCTTTACTCTAGTAATAAAAATATAATTTATTATAGTAATCTTTAGGAGAAGTATATTAATATTATTCAAGATATTCTTTAATTAAATTCTCTTTATAAATATTATAAATAAGAGTTAAAAGATAGTTATATTTTTTAAAAAAATTAGGTTATTTAACTTTTATTTAGAGATTTTACTATTATTATAATAATGAAAATAAGAACTATATTATTACTAGGTAGATATTAAATTAAAAATATATTAAATTTACTATAAGTAATATTTACTATTTAAATAGTTTTCTAATATAATTTATTATTAATATTACTTAGAGTATTTTATAATTTAAATAATTATTTTAAAATTAATTTAAAGATAATATATCTTTAAATAAAATATAGAAAAAAAGAAGTTTATAAAGAGAAAGGCTATTGCTATTATTATACAGTTTTAAAGTCTTCATATACATATTTTAAAAAATACTAATATCTTAAAGAAACTTATTTATTATAGTAATAATTATATTAATTATTTATTTTTAAATATAGATTTTTATTTCTATATTTAGAGTAAGTTTATTATATATTTATAAATACTTTAACCTCTAGGAGCTAGGGAGCTATAGCTTAGAGACCTAGAGTTAATAATAAGGAAGTAAGACTAGTAATTATATTATATATCTCAAGTTCTTTAAAGTTAATAAGAAATTAGCTTATCTTTAATATAATATTAATATAATTAAAGTATTATATTTGTATATTTTATAAGTAATAGTAATCAAGCTCTAGATTATAATTCTGAAAGTTAATATCTATTAGCTTTGTACTTATATTAATAACTGAAGGTTAATATATTCTTCTATTTAAAGTAAGTTAAGTCTAAGGATATTAAAAATAGTATTAAAATTAAATTTAAAAATTAATTTAGCTAAAAGTAAGCTATTTTCTTTCTATACTAATAATATTTATTTATTTAATATTAGTATAAGGATAATAAAAATATATTAATAAATTAGAATAGTTAAGATTGTAAGAGATATATAAATACTATATAGTAATTAAATAATAACTTTATAATATAAGGAAGTTATATATAAAATATTATACTAAAGAATATATTAATATAAAGCTTAAGAATAACAATCTTATACTTCTATAAATTAAATATATTAACTTTAAGTAATTTAGTAAAAAGTTAATTATAAAATATTTAAACTTATTAAAGATTATAATTAAATCTTTAAATTAAATTTATTAAAAGTTTATAAATTTATATTATATTTTTAATTTTAATATTTGTTAAACCTTAGGCACCCAGCATAGTGGTTTGACTGCTGTGATTAGAAGCTCCCAGCGGGCACTGACCCCTGTAAGCTCCACTGCGCAAGGATCCTATAGTGGTCATATGACCTATATAACCCACTGTGGCAAAAATACGTCAGCACAAGATATCCACTATAACCCGAAGCTTCCAGCAGGCATAACCTACTATTATAAGGGTTAGATAGGTATAAATAGAGCCCTATTTCCCTTAGGATAGTTTTTAACAACAACTTTAATATACTCACTTTTCTATCCTATATCTATTACTAGAATAAGATTAGTCCCCTGTGGTTCCCTGATATTCTTATATCTTGTATTTTATCTCTCTTTATAAGGATTTCTTACCTTTATAAGGTTATTTATTCCTTTATAAGAGAGATTTCCCTTATATAACCTGCGAGCTAGTTACAGCGCATATTCCCTACCTTGCAGAAGGTGTCTACCCTAGACTCCCTAGTCTATGCCTCAGACCTATACCTTCTAATAATATTTATAAAATATAAAGATAATATTTTAACTATAAAATATAAAAATATAGGTATTTTATTAATATAAATTACTAAAATATATAAATAAAATACCTTAATTATAATATTATACTATTATTATCATTATATTATTATTTATTATCTACCAAGAGTAAAATATAAAGTATATCTATAAATAAAAATAAGGAAAAAACTATATAAGAGCTAGATAAAAATCTCTATATAGTACTCTATTTAGACCTAAGTTAAGTATACTCTAAGTATATAATAAATTAAATAACTAGGTTAATATAACTATCTAGCCTACTTTCTATTAAGAGAAGAGAGTTTTTAAGAAGATTTAAAGAGAGAGAGAGACTTAGCTTTAATATAAATATAGTATAATTTAATAATAATAATAATAATAATAATAATCTAGCTATTATTTCTTATTATCTTTAAATACTTTAGTAAATATAACTTACTTTAATATTAATAGATCTTTATTATCTTTTAAAAAAAAATTATTATATAAAGAGTTAATAATAAATAAATAACAAAAAGTATTAATATTAATATATGTTATTATACTTCTAAGAAGAGTTTAAATATAATTTATAGTTTTAAAAGCTAATAAATTATAGATTTTTCTATATAATAAACTTAAGCTTTAGCTCAAGTTATTATTAGTAAGAGAGGAATATATATATAGTCTATATATAGGCTATATATAAGACTAAGTATTTAGAGAAAGAAGAACTTTCTCTAGGTAATTTATAACTCCCTCCTTAAGTATATTAATATTATAATTAATATATATTTATAGTATTACTAGAGCTAGTTTACTATACTCTATACTTACTAAATTTAATTACTTTAAATATTTAAAGAAAGTATATAACTAAAATCTCTATAATAATTTTCTATATAATTAATTTATTAATTACTTTCTTTAATTTATTTTTTAAGTAATTATTTCTTTTAAAGTATCTTATACTTACTCTTTATATATAAATATAAATAATATAGTATTTATAAAATAAATATATATATATTTACAGTATAAGAGAGCTAGATATATAGAAGCTTAGTAAATTATTAGTAATATCTCTAGTTATATTAAGGGAATAACTAGTAGATAGCGCAGAGGAGTATTACTATTACTATCTAATATATAGAGGCCTAAGGAATCTTTAGTATAGCTCTTTATATTAAAAAGGGGATAAATAAGGAGAAGTATAGAGAATTTTAGAAGAAAACCTCAAGCTTTAGTTTTAAAATAGAGAGATCTACCTTAATATCTATCTAGCTTATATTTATAAACTACTATATATAAAATAATTAATTTTAATTAAGTTTTAAATATAACTAAAGTACTTTATAAACTAAATAGTAGTTATTTTATACTTGTAAGTTAATTAATTAAATTACTAAAATTACTATATTTCTTATTAAATTATTTATTTAAATTTACAATTATTATTTTAGTACTATTAAAAATTATTCTATATCAAGTTATTTATATTAACCTCAATATCTTTATCTTTACTTTTTAATATATTTTTCATTTTATATATTCTTTTACTTTCATTATTGAAGTAAAGGTCCCCCTATACCGTTGGCGTTGAATATCATAAATGTTATTAATGGAGTAGAAGGGATATCCAGGGAATGCCCCATTATTCCTCGGTCGATTTGCACTCTTCATAATATGGTGTAAATGTAGGGCAGTACCCCTTGCTACCCAGCTCCGCCATTTTTTTTCCACCTCGGACTCTCTCCAAAGCCTACATAGCTTTACGCTAGAGCTAAATGTAGTCATGGTGTAAGTCGTTGTATCGGTCAAAGTAGGATACATATCTCCACGCTGTTGAGACTCCATAATTTTGTCCCACGTGTCTTCTTGCATGGATTCGAGAAGCAATTCCTCGTCAATTTGCACTATTTTATCTATCGAGGCGGAAAAAATCTGGCCCCTAAGTCCAATGACCTTCGATAGGTGCCGTGGTTGCGGTTTGGAGAATCTCACAAAGGGCTGGCCATCTGCAGTCGCACATAACCTAGGCGGAAAAACGGGTCTCTTGAGTCTGGGGTGGCTGATTGGGTGACACCATTTGACATATGTGTTGATTGTTGGTTGCGGACACCCAATGTTCCACATGGGTTGTACGGTATGCTAGATAACCTGAAAAAAGATGTTCTGGGGAGAGGGTGTTGAGGATTGCGAATTACTGTAAATTTGCCAAGAGACTCTTTCACTAGAGAGTTGTTCAAGACATTCAGAACCTGGCCACAAATTAGCCCCTGATTAAGGGAGTTGCTTAATATAACCTCGGCCATGCCTTGTAGCCATCCATCATTGCTGAAAATATAACTCTCAGGCTGGTGTACGTCCTGTGCCTGACGAAGCTCTTTCTAACATAAGCAATGAGTGCATGCCGAAGCTCCAAACGTTGACAGACATCTTGGGGGAAAGGAATCTTTAAAGAAGATCGAAGTATAGCGCGATATAGGAAGACTACAGCTAAACGGTGTTGCGAAGAATGGGTAACAGTTTGTGCCAGTCGAATCATCATCTTATGTGATGTAATTCTACTAGGTTGATAGGTCTTAGAATGTAGGTATGTAGAAGACGAAAAGGGAGTGAGTTTATAAATTAAGCTATGCCAGTTACAGAGTACAAATATGTGAAAAATTAATAAGGTATATCTAGATTACATATATACATATAAGGCTTTTTTATCTAGAACTTTTGCATCCAATTTCTAGAAAATAAAAATATAACTACTAATGTAAATAACTATTAATATATAAAAACTAATATACAAATAGTTCATAAAGTTTATCTATAACTATAAATATTTCTAAATTAATAATTAATTATAATATTAATTTTATAATAAATCTCTATATATTATAAAACAATAGAAAGATATTAATATATTTATAAAAGATAATATATATTTATATTAATGTTTTATTAACTTCAAATATTACTATTATTATTATTACTATTATTTGCTTATTTAATTATATAAAGTAAAATATATAATAGATTTATAAATAATAATAGAGGAAAAACTATATAAATACTAGATAAAAACCTTTATATAATACTTTACTTGGATTTAAATTAAATAAATAATAAATTAAATAGCTAAGCTAATATAAATATATAGCTTATTTCTTATTAAGAGAGAGTTATAAGAGGTAATTAATATCTTACTTTAGAGCACATTCTTGATTATATTATAGATTTGATTATTTCAACCTTTTACTTACTTGGTAAAATATAAAGAGAGAGAGAAGAACTAGCTTTAATATATATATAGTATAATTAAGTAATAATAAATAATATTAAATATTAATTAGTAAAAATTATAATAATAATAGATTTATTTATATTTTTTTTCTTTAAGCTTATTATATAAAATAAATTACTATTCTAATACTAGAGATTATATTTATTAATTTAAATAAATATTAATTTAAATTACTAATAAAATAGTAATATTATTTTTAAAATAGTAATAATAAAATAAGTAATTACTTATTCTTTAATTAGCTTATTTATTATATTTATTAGCTAGGAGAAATTAATATATCTTTACTTTAATAAAGAGATTATACAAGCTTATTATAGGTTTTATAGTAGTATAATAAATATTAATTATATTTTTAAAGAAGAAAAAGTAATAAAAATTTAAGTTATTTAATATTATATTTATAATATAAAAGTAAATCTCTTAATTTATTATTATTATTATTATTATACTATCTATTACCTACAAGAGATGAAATATATAGTATATCTATAGCTATATAGTATACTATTTAGGCCTAAGTTAGGTATACTATAAGTATATAATAGATTAGATAGCTAGGCTAGTGTAATCTAGCTTACTTCTTATTAAAGGGGGGTAAGGGAATTCTAGAGATAGAGAGACTTAGCCTTAGAATAGATATAGTATAGTATAATAAGTATAGGTAATATTATAATACTAGCTAGTAAGAGATTATAGTACTTAGTAGTTATTATTATAATATTAGATCTATTATAATAATAATAATCTCTTACTTATATTAAGATAGAGAGAATATATATATAACCTAACTACTAGATAGGCGCAGTAGAATACTATACTTTATAGAAACTTAAGAGTTATAAACTTATAAGTTATAATAAGAGAACTATTAATAGTTCTAATTAGTATAATAATATATAGTTTTATTTAATTAAATAGGCTATTATAGTTATAGACTTAATAAAGAGATATTAAATAGTTAATTTTAAGAAATAATAATAATAATAATAAAGAAGAGTATACTATTCTAGCTATTATAATATTACTACTTATATCAAGTTCTAAGAACCTATATAATATAAGACTGCTATCTCTAAGGGTAAGTCTTATTCTCTATCTTAATATATCTACTCTCTTTTCTCTCTCTTCCTTATTTAAGTTTATTATATCTAGTAAAATTATCTTTCTAATCTAAAGATTATATTTCTTATTTAGAGTTAATATAATTAGAGTTACTAATATAGTAATAATATTATAATAGCTAGAATAGTATACTCTTCTTATTATTACTATTATTTCTTTATATTAACTATTTAATATCTCTTTATTAAGTATATTATTATAATAACTTATTTAATTAAATAAAAACATATATTAATTATAACTATTAATAGTCCTCTTATTATAGTTAATAAATCTATAACTCTTAAGTTTCTATAAAGTATAGTATTCTATTATACCTACTTAGTAGTTAGGTTATATATATATATTCTCTTTATCTTAATAGTAATATAAGTATTATAAACTTAAGCTTTAGCTTAGGTTATCCTTAGAGTAAGGAGCTTAAATATAAACTATACTTAGCTATAGTAAAAGGAGAACTTATTTTCTATTATCTTAAAGAATCTTCTTCTTTAAATATATTAATATAAAATTAATATTTATTTATAATATACTCTAAAGCTAGTTTATTATAGTTAATATATTTTAAATAATAATATTAAATTTCTAAGAGTATAAGTTACTTTAAGAGGAAAATATATTAATAGAGAAAGTAATTTCTAATTCTATCTCCTACTTAATAAAATAAATTAATTAAATATAAGAAATTATAAAGAACTAAGTTAACTAATTATAAAGTTAGTAAATTAAATTAATTATTTAATAAAAAGAGTTTAAAATTTAGCTTACTTAATAGTTTAGTATTATTTTAATTAATCTAGTTTAACTCTTAGCTATTTTACTAATATTATACTCTAATTACTTAAAGAAGCTACTTCTAATTAAAGAGTTATATAAAGAGAATTATATAATCTTCTAAATATAAAAGATTATTATAATATATAAATTATATATTAATATAATTTTTATAAAAATTATAAAAAACTAATTTATATTTTTATAATAAAATCTCTTTATAATAATATAATTTTAAATAATAGCTTATTATAAGATAAGTAATATAATAAAATAAAAGATTTATTAGTATTTTTAATTATTTTAAAACTATTTTTAATAATTCTTATTAAAAAGAAATTACTTAAATTAAATTTAAATATTTAAAATAAAGATATAATAAATTATTCTCTAGCTTCTATATATAATTTAAATAAAAATTAATAATAATAGAGAGCCTTACTTAAGATAATAGTACTAAGTTAATATATCTCTAGTACTTACTTTTTAAGAAAATAAGAGAGTATAATTTAAAATAAAGGATCTTATAAAATAATTATATAAAGATAATTAACTTTTATTATAATATTATTATAAATATTAAATTCTACTAATTAAAAAAGAGATTCTATAAGTAATATAAGACTCTAGCTTTATAAGTCTTATCTCTAGCTTAAGGTAATAATAATAATATAATAATATCTAATATTAATATAGTAAGTATATAATTATAAAAATTAAGAAATAAAGAATAATAATCTAACTTTATTAATTTAGTAAAATAAAAGAATAATACTTTATATTATATTATCTAAATTATTTAAAATATTCTTTAAAAATATAAAGCTAGTAATATTTATATATATTAAAATTTTTATAAATATATTATTTATAATTATCTTATAAGTTTTTCTAAATATCTAGTTTTTATTAAAGTCCTAGATATAGCTAAAGTAAAGGCTTTATTTAATATTAATAAGAAGAAAAATATATTATTTTTAAATTAAATCTTATATAATAGCTACTTTAATATTTACTTTATATTACTTTTTTATATTATATTATTATATTAAAGAAAATATAAAAATAAGAGCTAAGATAAATAAATTTTTATTTATAATTCTAGTTCTTTTTAATAACTTAGGATTTATTAATATCTAAGTAAATTCTAATTATAATTATTATAATATAGTAAATAAATAAATAATATAAAAACTTAACTTATAAATCTTTATACTCTTTTAGCTATATATATTTAATATAGTAATAAGAGTATAATAAAGATAGTAAATCTCTAAAGTAATTTACTATATAATAAATTTAAATAATTAATATTACTTAGTTTTATTTTATATTATTTTAAACTTAATAAAGAATATTATATTAAATTTTAGAATCTTTATAATAGAGAGAGCAAGCCTGCCCTTAGCTAAATTAATCCCTAAAATAAAATCTAATATTATTTTTAAAATCCTTAGGCCTAACTTACCCTAGGTATAATAGTATATTAGCCCTAAGCTACTAGTATAGGCACTAAGCTAATAGATATTAATTCTAGGCGCTGCGGCCTAGAATATAGCTACTATAACCTATAGAATATATAAATATATTATATAAATTGCGCCTATACTAATACTATAGTAAAAGTAGGCCGCCCCCCTACTAACCCCTAAGAACTTGAAATTTATAATAAAATTACTAGCCTTACTTCCCTATTATTAATCCCAGGCCTCTAGGCCACAGCCCTCTAGCTCTTAGAGCTTAATATATTATAAATATATAGCAAACCCGCCCTATATATAGAGATAAGGACCTATATAAAGAACTAAATAACTAATATAATTACTACTATAATAAGTAAGACTCTTTAACTTACTAGTACTCTTAAAGTGCCCCTAGGATAGCCTTAAAGCTATATAGTAATAGTAGTAGTATTCTCTTTTATAAACTCCCCCTTCCCTAAACCCTATTTAAAATTAAGCTAACTCTAAATTAAATATAAAATAATTATTTAAACTAGAGATACTCTAGTTAATATTAAAAATAGATTATATTAAAAAGTTATTTAAGTAGTAAATACTACTTAAAGTAGATTTAATATAATTATAGCTTACTGCCTACCTAGTAGAGATATAGTCCTAGTCTTTACTATAGTAGCTATAGCTAAGTCCTTAGATAATAAGTAAATAGCCTAAGCTTTCTTTAAGGGTATAATTATCTCCTAACTCTCCTTTATAGTACTTATAAAAAGGATCTAGTTAAAAAATATCCTAAATAATATTAATACTCTCCTCTTAGAAATAAATATAGTAAATTAATATCTACTACTAGAGTAAGGAAGATATAGGGCTAACTTAGAGTTAATATATATTTTATCCTAGTTATTTATCTTCTAATTATTAAAGAGATTAACTTATTATATAATAGAGAGCTAATTTTAATATATAAGGTATTTAATTATAAGCCTTATAATAAGAGCCTTTAACTTAGATAATATTATTAGTATTTTTAATATAGCTATATTATAAATATTATATTATATAGCTATAATATAGATAATATAGTACTAATATATATCTAGGAGAGAGTTAAGAGAGAGATAGTAATTATTTAACTATTAATAGTAATAAAGAACTAAGCTACTTTCTTTATAAAGACCTATACCTAATATAAAACTAATCCTACTTTATAAAAGCTTACTATTATTAAAATATAAAAGTAAGCTACTTTATATATCCTTACTAATATATATAGAACCTAAATAGTAGTACTCCCTAAAGTTAAAGAACTATAGGAAATACTTTATAACTAACCTAGACCCTTCTACTTATAATATAAGAGCCTCTTTATAGAGAATGCTCTCCTAGTAGCTTATACCTCTTATCTATACCCCCCTCCCCTTAGAAAAAGGGCTTATATTATATCTATATTAAGAGTATATAAGTCCTAAATAATAATTAAACTTTTTATATTAAACTCTTAATTATAAAAGTAATATATTAGAATATAAATAATAAGCTAAACTTTACCTAGCTAGTGCTTTTCTCTTAAGCTAGATATAATATAATTATACTCCTAGAGCCTTATTAAAATATAAAAATATAGAAACCTATATACCTAGAGATAGTACTATACTATTTAATCTATATTAAAAGGTAAGCTATATTATATATATATAAGTAGTATAAGCTTATAGTATAAATATATAATATAGAAATAGACTAATATATAATAACTTTCTTATATTAATAAATCTAAATTATAGTAGCTTATAATCCCCTAGGTAAAGAAATAAAAACTAACCTAATATAAATTCTATATAAATTTACTCTAGAGTTTCCTCTTCTTCTTATTAGTAACTTTAACTTATATTACCTTTTATAAGACCTCTCTAACTATACCTTATCTAATAGTAACACTTTTCTCTAAGTAATATAATAACTCTAACTTAAACTTACTACCTCTTATAAGATAATTACCTACTTCTACTATAGTAATTACTATAATATACTAGATCTTATATAAAGTATTCTAAAGTTAGTAGTTTAGTATATAGATACTAACTATAATCTTAATAACTCTAACTATATTCTATAATATATCTATATAAGTTCTAATATAATAGCCTAGACTAGGCTAATACTTTTATAGTAATATACCCTTAATTATAAGGAGATAGAGAGACTAGCTAGAATATATCTAAATAATCTCTCTCTAATTAAAATAGAAAATAAACTTAATAAGGCTATTAGCTAAATAGAATAGAAACTACTTCTAATAATAACTTATACTATATAGTATTAGAAGTATAATATAATTACTAGGAATTTATAATAAAATTATAATATAGCTAATACTATTATAAATAATAAATAAGCTAGATAATACTATCTATATATAAGAATAGTAGTAAGCTAGTAGGACCTTCTTAATATAAAGATATACTAAAACTAATATATAACTAAGGTATATAGATTATCCTAGTATAAATATATAGTAGATATTATTAATAACTCTAAAAGGTTCTAGACCTTTAAGTACTAGGCTAAATAGTATAGTAGTATTATACTAGAACTACTATAAGTCCTACTACTAAATTAAGGTAGCTCCCCTCCTACTAGAACCTTTAAAGAGAAAGCTAATATTTTTACCTAGTACTTCTTCCTACCCCTAGTAGGAGATATTAGTAATATACCCCTACTCTCGCCTTATCTTTAACTAAGAGATAAACTAGTATTTATTACCTAAGTAATTACTATAGATAATATTTATATTACTTTTACTAGTATTTAATTATAAAAAGCTATAAGTCTTAATATAATTTTAGTAAGATTTTTTAAAATATATAGCTATAGCTTCTATAAAGTTATAGCTAAAATAGTAATAGCTAGCTTTAAACTTAAATATTTCTTAACTTAATATTAGTATATAAATACTATAGTTATCCTTAAGCTAAGGAAAACCCCCTAGGAAAAATATAAAATAAGAGCTTAGTACTTTATCTCTTTTTTTTATATCTTAAGTAAATTAATTAAAATAATTCTTATTACCTACTTTATAGCCTATATAAAGAAATATTAACTTCTCTTAGAAGGCTAGATAAAGAACTAATAAAAATATTCTCTAGAACTAGTAATTATATTAATAATTAAAATAGTATATATAATCTAAGACTAAAGTAACCTAGTTTTATTTTTATAGCTTAATTTTATATAAGCTTTTAACTTAATTAATTATAAATATTTACTAAATAAGCTCTTTCTTATAAGATTACTACTATAGCTTCTATATTTTCTCTACTTTTATTTTAATTTATATATAATATATCTTTAAATTAAGAGAGTTTTTACTAGGGCTTTTTATATTAAAGTAAGTATTCTATAAAGATCTTTACTATTCTCTATCTTATTTATTCTCTTTATTTCTAGTTTTTATAAATTTTTAAAGGAGATAGAAAGTATAGCTATTATTAGTTTTATAAATAATATAAATATTCTTATATTTAAATATATTATAAAGAAGACTAAAGCTTAATTTAAAGTTATATAAAAGATATTATCTTAATAAACTACTAAGATTAGAATAATCTTTAAATATAAAAAAGTATATTTTATATATTTTACTAAAGCTTATTATTTAGTTTCTTAATATATTTAACTTAGTAATATATAAATAAAATCTTAGAAGTTTAGTTATTTTCTTAAAGTAATTCTTTTATAAAAAGCTTAATTAGAAATTATATATTTTTAACTTTAAAAACTATATTAAATATTAAATAAAGGCCTTTACTAGAATTATAATAAGTATATAAAATATTTACTTTAAGGCTATATACTTTATTTATAATTAGATTATAAAATTAGCTATTTTTTATAGAAATAGTACTTTCTATTAATTAATAAAAAAAGATAAGAAATTATATAAATTAATAATTATATTTTAATTACTTTAAAATTAAGCTTTTAAAGTAATTATTAATATATTTAAAGTAATTTTAATTTAAACTCTTTATATAAAAGTAAAAACCCCTTTATTAAATCTTTACTTTAATTATTATATTACTTAATTTTAAAATTATATAGAAAAATAATAAAAAAGTAATATTAGTTTAATAATTAGTTATATTAATAATATACTAAATATAAATCTATTATTATTAAAAATATTAAATAAAGCTCTCTTTTAAAAAGCTAATAAATTAAAAAGCTAGCTAAAGCTTTTAATTAAATAATAAAAAAGTAATATAATAAACTATTATTTAAAATAAAAAAATTAAAATATATAAAATAAAGTAATTTTAATATAAAAATATTTTAATTTTAAAATAGCTAATAAAAACTTAAATTATTTTTATAAAGTTATTATAACTTTTTATAAAAATTTTAAAAAATACTAAAGCTCTTTATTTATTTAAATAAAAATAAACTATATAAATTTAAAGAAGTTTTTTTTTTATAAAGTTTTTATAATACTTTTACTTTATTATTATTATAAATTTAAAAAGAAAATTATTTATTATCTTATTTTTTATTATTAATAATTTAATATAAAAAAAATATTATTATAAAACTTATTATAGTTTTATATTAATTTTATATTAGCTCTAAGGAAATTATAAATAATAAAATATATTATAATATAAATTCTAGAACTTTATTTTATTTTTTAGTTTTTTTTTATAATTAAATTAAATAAAGAAAAAAAGAAAAAAATTAGAATTTTTATAAAGCTTTTACTAATTTTAAATTTTTAAATAATTAAAAATAACTACTTAAATATTTAGAAAAAACCTCTTTTTATTTAAAAAGAAAAAATCTACTATTTACTTATATTAACTATTAACTAGATTATTAAACTTATTAAGAGTATTACTACTTTTAACTTACTCCTAGACCTTAATTATAATAAGGCTTATCTTTATTACTATACTTTTTACTAACTTCTTCCTAGAGCTCTCCTTCTTCTCTTCCTCTTCTAATTTCTCCTCCTCCCCCTCCCCCTCCTCCTCTTCCTCTTAAGCTAGAGCTTAAGGAGTCTAAGGCACTATAGAAAAGAACTAGCTACTTAATTAATTTACTAGTACTCTTATTATAAATATAAGCTACTTTAGTATATTAATATTATAAGATATTTTATTAAGTAGTTTATTAAACTACTCTCTAGAGATTATAAAGATATTAATTACTACTCTCTTAATAATATTATATTAGTTATATTTTATATTTTAAAAAGCTATTTTTTTTATTTTCTTTAATTTCTTTTTCTTTTACTTCTCTTTTAATATTATTTTTAATATTTATATTATTTTCTTTATAATCTAGAGTATTAATATATATATCTTATATTAATAAATATAAGTTATATAATTAATAATTATTAAGTTTTTAAATAATTAATAAAACGTACTTAAATTAAAGTTTATATTTATTTACTTATTATATTAATTATAATATAGAGCTACTATTTTTATTAAATATATTTTTATTATATATATAATATAAAATATATTTAATATTAAACTTTTATAATAGTAAATAATAAAATTATTTTATATTTTAAATATAATATTAAATAATTTAAGTTTTTATTACTTTTTCTTCTTTTAAAAGATAATTAGTATTGTAATATATAACTATAGAAATTATAATAAACTTTTATAAGCTCTTTTTTAAAAGAGTATTTAGAAGATATATTAATTATTTTTAGTTAATATAAGTAAAAAAAGTAAATTAATTAAAATTAAGTAATTATTTATATTATTATTATTATTTTAAAATTAATATTATTACTTTATTAATAATTTAAATTTATATTAATTTTAAATAATAAGTATAATTCTTTAAATTAAAAAAGTAATTTACTATATATAATAAACTTAAAAAGAGAGAAAAGAAATAGAAAAGTAAATATAAGAGAATCTATTATTATTATTATAAATTTAATATTATAATAATAATTACTAGCTATTATAATATCTTACTAGCTAGTATTATAATATAATACTATCTATAATTACTAAACTATATTATATCTATATTAAAACTAAGCTTATTTCTCCTCTCCCTCTCTCTCTTCTCTCTCTCTCTCTTCTCTCTAATAAGAAGTAAGCTAGATAGTTATATTAGCCTAGCTACTAAATCTATTATATACTTATAGTGTACTTAACCTAGGCCTAAATAGGGTATTATATAGAGGTTTTTATCTAGCCTTAGTATAGTTTTTCCTCTATTATTATCTATAGATATACTATATATTCCACCTTCTATAGATAATAGATAATATATAATAATAATAATATAATAATAATATATTAAGTTTACTTTAGCTATATTATTATATTATTTAACTCTTTATAAATTATAATAAACTAGTAATAAAAATATAAATAACTTTATTATAAAGAAATCTACTTAATACTTTACTTTACTTATAGCTTAAGAGATTATAAGCTCTTTATATATTATAATTATTTAAAGAGAATTAAAATAACTATTCTCTTTAATATTTTTTATAATAATTAATATTTATAAACTTATAATAATAATTATTATAATAATAAATAGTTTATATTTAGTATTTATTTTAAATAAGAAGGACTTTAAGTTAATATTTTTTATTAAGTTTTTATATAAAATTTATAATTTTATAAATCTCTTTAATAAAGAGAAAGCTTTTAAATTATTACTATATTAAAATATATCTAATTATTATATATATTTATAAAAAGATTAAATAATTACTCTTTAAACTTACTTTAAGGCTCTTTTTATAATATATTATATAATTATTTACTTAAGCTCTAATAATAAATTACTAATTTAATAAATAAAAGCTAAATTAAGTAAATATATTATTACTAATAATATTAGTTCTCTTTATATATAAACTAAGAGGGTAGTTAATAATTATATATAAATTACTATATTTTTAATAAAGTTATTAAGTAGAATTATTATCTACTACTCTTTATTAAAGAAACTTTATATTCTCTCTTTAAAGTATACTAGTTTATTAAATTTAAATTACTAAGAGTAATAAGTATTTTTTAGCTTTCTATATTAAATTTAGATTATTTAAATAGCTTATTTATCTCTTTAATTTAATAAAAGCTCTAGTAATATTTTAAAAATATATAAATAAGTCTTTAAAGAGCTCTTTAAGTAATTTTATTATTATATATTTAAATAATATCCTAATTTACTTAAAGAGAAGTTAAGTTAATTATATAAAGAAAGTATATATAATCTTAAATTAATTTAAAAATATTAGTTTATATATTAATATTAATAAATATACTTTTATTTTAAAAAAGATAAAATACTTTAAATATATTATTAAAGTAAGAGTTTTTATTTACTTTAATTTAAAAGAAATAATAGTAATTTAAAATTAAGAATTTTTATAAAAAGTATATAAAGTCTATAACTTCTTTAAGTTTATTAACTTCTATTAGAACTTTATTTTAGATTTCTCTTATATTACTAATTTTTTAATATATTTTATTAAGAAAAATATCTTATTTTATTAAAAAGTTAAAGACAATTTAGTATTTAAATAGCTAAAATTTATATTTATTTTATATTTTATCTTTACTTAATAAAATCTTAGAAAACTTATTACTCTTAAAGTAAATTACTTATAAATAATATTAAGAGATTATTTATTATAATATAAGAAAAATAATATACTTTACTTTATAATATATTACTTTATATAACTTACTTTAATAAAGTAAAACTATATAATTTATAATAAAGAGCTTCTTATAATAATCTCTTATTTTAAAGCTTAAATATTAGAATTATAAAATATATATAATTTATTTACTATTAAGATAGAGAGAATACATATATAACCCAACCACTAGGTAGGCCTAACAGAATACTATACTTATAGGAACTTAAGAGTTATAGAAATATAAGTTATAATAAGGGAACTATTAATAGTTCTAATTAATATAATAATATATGTTTTTATTTAATTAAATAGGTTATTATAATAATATACTTAATAAAGAGATATTAAATAGTTAATTTTAAGAAATAATAATAATAATAAAGAAGAGTATACTACTCTAGCTATAGTAGTATTACTACTTATATTAATATCTAGAAATCTATATAACTAAGACCTCTATCTCTAAGAGTAAGTCTTATTCTCTATCTTACTATTCTTATTAACTATAAGAATTTAGAATATTTTATATAGCTCTATTTAATATTAAAATATTAAATATACTAAGTTAAATTACTTTTATATTTTAATTATAATTTAAAGTTTTACTTAAGTTCTTAAATTAAATATTTAAATATACTCTCTTATAATAAGTAAGAAGAGTTATATATTAAAAAATAAGCTAAATAAGTTCTATACTTAATTAAAATCCTATTTATAGATATATAGATAATACTTAGGCCTCTAGAACCTTAACTCTCTCTAGAGAAACTTAATTTTTTAAAGATATTAATATTTTTTATAAATACTTATTTATAATCTTTCTAAGACTAAAGTATTTAAGAGAATATAATATATTAAGAATACTTAATAATAATATAATAAAGCCTATAGAAATTCTTTATAGCTATAGCTATCTAAAAGTAAATTAGAAATTATATTATTAATATATATAAAGTACTAATATATAAAAATTACTTTTAATTATTAATATAAAAATTATTAATAATAATAATATAAAGAGTTTATAAATTATATCTAATAAATTATTTAAATTATAGTAATATATTCTATTTTCTTTATTAATATTATTAAGATAGTATATTTATAAATATTAAATAGTTTATTTAGAACTATTACTATTATAATAATTATATCTTTTACTACTAGTACTAAGGCCTTTTATAACTACTACTTATATTAAACTAGTTCTAGTAATAGATCTTAATTAACTTTATAATTAACTTATTAATAAAAAAGACCTAATAACTTCTATTATTTAATAATTATTATAAACTATCTAATAAAGTATATATAATTAAAAGTAATAATATTTATATTAATATATATATATATATAATAATTTTAGAATATTTAATAATATTTTTTAAAAATTCTTTAGTTAAATTATTAGTAATTATAAATTACTTTATATACTTTAATTAAAGTAAATTAATTATTATTAATAGCTTATTACTTATAAATAAATAGTAATATAAAATATATAAATTAGAAAGTTTAAGTAGTTTTATATATTTATATATTCTTTTTATAATTTAATTAATTAATATATTTATCTTCTTACTAGCTCTTTTTAAATAATAAAATATTCTTTATTATAAAAATAAGCTTAAATAAACTCTTAAATAAATTTAATATTAACTTAATTTAGTATATAGATAATTTTCTTAATTATATTTAACTTATAAATATCTCCTAACTAATTATATATTATTAAAAGGTTATATTATTAATTTCTAGCTTACTTTTATAAAAATAATAAAATTAATATAAATTATAATAGCTTTTATATAATAATATTATAGGAAATAATAAATTATTTAAAATATTTAATAAAAAATATTTAAATAAGTAATAAAATATAACTCTCTCTTTATAATATAAAATTAAACTATTTAAATTAGAAATTTAATTAATTTTATATAAAATATATAATTATAATAAATCTTATACTCTTATAATTTAATTTAATATATTTAAAAATAGTTACTTAAGTTTCTATATTAAGTTTATTAAATATATTATTATTAATCTACTACTTTTATAAATCTTCTTAAACTTCTATCTAGACTTAATATAAATTCTCTCTTCTAATAATAAAATATTTATAAAGAAATACTATATTAAGAAAATTTTAATTATAAAGAATATATAAAGATAAAGAAATAAATATAGTATACTAATTAAATAAAAAGAGTATAATATCTTTATATAAAAATCTTTAAATTACTTTATAAATACTTTAACATTATAGAAATTTAAAAAGAAATAAAGAAATATATAAAATAATAATAATTTATATATATATAAATACTAAAATAACTTTATTTAAAAAACCTCTAAATTAACTATTTAAATATTATAAATAATTACTTAATATAAGCTAAGTTTATAAATACTTTTTTAATATTATAATTTCTACTATTTTTATTATTTTATAATAATAATAAAAGCTATTTTTTTACTTTTTAATAATTTTTTTAATTTTAATTTTAAATATTTTAAAATTTACTAGGCCTTTATAATAATATTATATATAAAAGAAAAGAATATTATAATTAAATAATATAAAAGTACTAGTTATATTAATAAAGATAAATTATTAATAATAAAACTAATAAAGAGTTTATAAAATAATAGTTTATATATAAAAGAACTCTATTATCTAGCTTAATATTTAATTAATTTAGTTAATAGTAATTATATTATACTCTTATAAATATCCTTTAAGGAAGTGAAAATAGAGTGGGAAGGAGGAGGAAGGGAATAGGAGGGAAAGAAAAGAGGGAAGAGAAAGAAGAAAAAAAAGGAAAGAAAAGATAGAGAAGGAAAAGGGGAAGCGGGAGGAAAAAGACGAGGAGGGGAGAGGAGAAGGGAAGGGACGGGAGAGAAAAAAGGCAAATGAACTGAGAGGACGGAGAAGAGAGGAGATGAGAGAAGAGGAAGAGAGAGGAAAAGAGAGAAAGAGAAGAAAGAAAAGAAAAAGAAGAAGGAGGGAAAGAGAGAGAGAAGAGAGAAATAGAAAAGCAAGGGAAGGAGAGATGAGAAGATGGAGGGAAGAGCGGGAAGGGGGCAAAAAGACGAAGAATAAGGGGGGATAAGTAACGTAAGAGAAGTGGGAAGGTGCGGCGAGGGCTAAAGAGCGGTGGGAGAGCAAGAAGGACGGGAAAGACGAGCGGGGAAAGTGGCTGGAAGATAGAAGAATGAAGGAGAGGAGAATAGAGAAGGAGGGAGGTAGGAGAGGGAAGAAGTGAAGGGGAAGAAGCGGAGATGGGGGAGGGTTGGGAAAGAGGGAACGGAGGCGGGAAGGGAGATCAAGGAGTGAGAGACAAAAAGATGAGAGGGTTGAAAAGTGAGGGAAGAGCGGGGAGCGGGAGAAGCGAAAGGCTGGGGAGGAGAGAGCCGACGGATGAAGAGAGTGGGGGTAAAGGACGAAAGGATAGAAAGGAGATGAAAAAGAAAGAGAAAACTGGGAGAAGGTGTAAATTGAGAAGAGTAATAAGAGAAGAAAGAAGAAGGAGGTAGAGGAGGAAAGCGGGTTAAAAATGAGTATGATGATTACTAGAGAGGATAAGAAAAAAGGGAATAAGATAAGGGAGAAAGGATAAAATATAATATAAATTATAAAGTTAAAAAAAAGAAAAATAAGAAAAAATAAAAAGAAAAGTAAAATAATAAAATAATATTATTAGAAAAGTAAATAAAATATATAAACTATATTTATAAGAGATAATAATAATAATATTTTACTAATACTTTATTAATACTTTAGGGATACTCTATATTTATAATAGTTATATATAACTTAAGGATATATTATTAGTAAGGAGATATATTATAACTTAAGCTTTAACTTAAATTATACTTAGAGTAAGGAGCTTAAGTATAGACTATACTTAGCTATAATAAAAAGAGAATTTATTTTCTATTATCTTAAAGAATCTTCTTCTTTAAGTATATTAATATAAGAATTAATATCTATCTATAATATACTCTAGAGCTAGTTTATTATAATAGGTAATTACTTAATCTCTAATTAATTTACTTTTTTAAAAAAAGATAGTAGATTTATACTATAGGTAATATAATAAGTAAAAACGTATTTATTTTAATTTATATACTATTTATTAATAATATAAAGATTTTATAATTACTAGTTATATAACTTATACTTAATAATATATAATATATATGCTAATATTTTCAAGTTATAAAAGAAATAATATAAATATTAAAATAATATTCAAAAAAGAAAGAAAAAAGATTATAGAAAATAAGAGAATAATCTTCTATAATATAAATATAGTTAATATAATATTATCAAAAGAATAGTAATTAATATATTATAATCTTTAAAAGTAATTTAATAAACTATATAATAAAATATCTTATAATATTAATATACTAAAATAGTTTATATTTATAATAAGGATAATAATAAGTTAGTTAAAATATTAAGAAAAATTAAAGTTTTTCTTATTTCTTGAGCTTTAGCTAAAGATAAAGAGAAAAGATTATTAAAGAAGAAGAAATTAAAAGAGCTAGAGAAGAAAAGAAAAGAGAAATACTTAATAAAGAAATTAAAAGTAAGTAAAGTAATAAAATATAGCTTTATTATAAATATAAGTTAAAAATAAATTAAATTTAATAATAATTTTAATTATTTTAAAAATCTTAAGATTAGTATTTTATATAAATAAATAATAAGTTTTTTCTTTTTAAGTAAAAAGGAGTTTTTTTAATTTTAAAGTAATTACTTTTTAATTATTTAGAATATGAAGTTAATATAAGCTTTATAAGAGTTTTTTAGCTATACATACTTTTTCTTCTGTTATATAAGCTATTAACTAAATTAAAGAAAAACTAGAAAATAAAGTACAATATTCAAGACAATTATGATATAATATATTTTAATGACTATTTATAATATTATTTAGATATTTAATTATCAATCATAGATAAATATAATATGAATTATTTTTTGATATTAATATCTAAAAATTTATACTAAATAAGATTATTAATATACAATACCCTTATATATTATAATCTCATCATAGATATAAACTACACTACTAACATCAGATAGGTCTCTATAAAATTCATATTATCCGATACAGGTTTTAAACACATCAAATTTTTCACATTTAATATAAAATGTACCTTTCTGACTATAGCTCGAATTTATTAAATTATATAATATAACTTAATATATTATTACTCTAAATCTAATAATTATATTCCCTATTTCTATAATCTCTGTTCGTAAATTTAATGGAAATTACTTAATAAAAATATAACTATATAAATAAGTAATAAATACATACTTAAATTAATTTATATTTAATATAAAAGGCCTTTATAAGTCATTTAAAATAATTATTAATTCATCTTTTAAACTCTCTAAAAGTTAACTAATAAAAAAAAGAAGAATTATAGAACAAACAAATAGAGAAGGTAACATAAGTACCCGAATAGTTTATCTATTCAAAATAATAAAATCATTAATGAAAATACTAAAGCGATGGTAAATAGTTTTTTAACTTAATAGTGATTGATATAGATAATAGTATTATATTATTTTTGTAAATAAAACAGTAAGAATTTGGCACCTAAATATTTAAATGTAGTAGTAATTAATAAAGATATTATTAGAAATTTACAGAAATAAGTTAATTAACAATTAACGAGGCAAGAGTTATAAGCATAAGGTAGCTCTGACCTCGCAGTAGACTTATAATATATTGCAATAGCCTCCGTACGATCATTACTACTACTTAACTACTTGATTATTATAGAGTGTTTTAAAAGAAATCCTGTATCCTCTACTATAGTCCATGCGCCTCGTGTTTTTAGTGTGCGGCTGCCTGACTAGACATCCTGCCTCAACACCTATGGCCTACATTAGACCAACCGTTTATAGGACCCTATGATAGAAGTATTAAGTTTTAATATAGACTTTTTATAAAAGCCTTTTTTTCTTTCCTTTTTTTTACTTAGTTTTAGATAGAGAATAAGACTTACATTCTAAGATAATAATCTCTATTTATATAGACTTTATAAAACTATAATATAGTTATAATATATATAATAACTAGAAAAGGAATATTTGATCTTTATTAAATATTATTATGTATGCTTAAAATTAACTAATTCAATATCTCTTTCTTAGATATACTAATCTAATAACCTATTTAATTAAATGAATAATATATTATTATAAATGTAAATTAGAACTATTAATATTTATCTATTACATTATAATTAATACATCTATAATACTCTACAAATTACTTAAGTAATATTAAATTTTACTACAATTGCATAATACTATATTCCTAAGTAATTAAGGTTTATATAATATATTTCCTACTCTATTTTATTAGTGCTTTAAATATAAAAGAGATTGAAAATAAAATAAAGTTTTAAAAATTATATTATAATATATATAGTGATTTATAGTTTTTAGTTTTAAAGAGATTATTATAAAATTAAATTAGAAATATAATAAATTTAATAATATTACTTTATAAATATTATATTATTAATAATAAAGAGAAATATAATAAATTATATTCTTTTTTAATATATAAAGATTATAAATATTATTATTAATAAAGTTTTTTTTAAAAAAACGAAGATATTTGTTCTTGAATTTATAATATTTTATTTTCTATTATAGAGTAAATAAGATCTTTACATGAAATATTTCTTTAATCATTTAAATTTATTTAACAAGCTATAAATTACATTTATTAAATAAAATATTATAAAATTCTTATAAATTTTAAACTATTAAAATATAAAATAGCTTATATATTTATAATTTAAATTTATTATATAAATTAAACAATTACATACCTTGTTTATTATATTTTTTATTATTTAAGTAAAATCCTTAACTTATATTTTCATTTTTTGAAATTTTTTTAAAAAGAACTGTAATTTTTGTAACTTTATACATATATATAGTATATATATATTTAATCAATTGTTATTATTATTATCACTATCTATTTACTTATATAGAAATAGAATATAAAGTTATATTTATAAATGAAAATAAGAAAAAACTATATAAAAATTAAGTAAAAATCTTTTATATAGTCTATATTTAAACTAAGTTACGTTAAATACTATAAAGTATAGGTAGTAAAGAAATAGTTAGATTTATAAAGTTATTTAACTTACTTTTTAGTAATAGAGAGATATATTTGAAAAGGAAGATAAAGAGTTAGATTTAATATAATAGAACATAATTGAATAGATTATAAACACTATTATCCATACTAACTAGTAAAAAGTTATTATAATAAATAATTCTACTATAATATTAAATTAATTATAATAATAGTAATCTTTTTTATATATGTATTATCTTACACTTTGTTTTTTTTTTTTTTTGGTTTTTTTTTTTTTTTTGTTTTTTTTTTTTTTTTTTTTTTTTTTGTTTGTTTTTTTTTTTTTTTTTTTATTAATTTTATATTATTTTTATATTTTTTTTTTTTTTTTTTTTTTTTTTTTTTTTATTGTTTTTAGTTTTTATTTTATTTGTTTGGTTTTTGGTTTTTGTTAGAATGTTTGATTTTCTCTTGTTTTTCATTGATTTTCTAGCATTTTGTATTCTTTCTCGATTCACTTGTTTAAAATTTTTTTTTTTTTTTTTTTTTTTTTTTTTTTTTTTTTTTTTTTTTTTTGTTTTTTTTTTTTTTTTTTTTTTTTTTTTTTTTTTTTTTTTTTTTTTTTTTTTTTTTTTTTTTTTTTTTTTTTTTTTTTTTTTTTTTTTTTTTTTTTTTTTTTTTTTGTTTTTTTTTTTTTTGTTTTTTTATTTTTTTTTTTTTATGTTTTTTTTTTTATTGTTATTTTTTTTTGTTTGGGAGGGGATTTTGTTTTTTTTTTTTTTTTTTGTTTTTTTTTTTTTTGTTTTTGTTTTTTTTTTTTTTTTTTTTTTTTTTTTTTTTTTTTTTTTTTTTTTTTTTTTTTTTTTTTTTTTTTTTGTTTTTTTTTTCTTTTTTCTTTCCGTTTCTTCTCTCTCCTCCGCTCCTTTTCCTCCTTTCCCCCGCCTTCTCTTTTTCCTCCTTTTTCCCTTCCTCTCACCCCTCCCTTCCCTCCTCCCCATCGTCCTCCTATTTTCTCCTCCTCCTCTCCTCCTCTCGCTCCTTTCTTCTTTCCTTCTTTTTCTTTTCTTTTCTTTTCATTCCCATCTTCCTCTTTCTCTTTTTTTCCCTCTTTTTTCCCCCCCGCGCTTTCTCCCCACCACCCTTTCTTCTCTTTTTTTCTCATAATATAATATATATTATTATGGGCTTTTTTTTTTAAAAAACGTAGTATTTTTAGTATTATTATTTATATACTAATTAATCTTCTCTTTAAGAATAGTATTTAATAGATCTATTTTAAATAGCTAGAGAAAACTATACTCTCTAAAGAGCTAGGTACAAACCCTAGTACTAATAATATATAGCCTATATTAAAATTACTATATATTTATAATAAGATTTAATAGAGAGCTAATATATTTATAAATATAAAAATAAAGAAAAAAATTTATAAATACCTAGCTATTATATCCATTAATAAATTAGAGATAATAGAGCCCTTATTATAAAAGACTTTTACTATTCTTAACAACTCTTCTAATTTCTAGTTCTATATATATCAAGTATAGCTAGATTTGAGTTATAAGCTAGACTTTCTAATCCCTATGTTAAGTCTCCTTTAATAGTGAAAGATCTTTCTACTATAAGTAATCGAATAGAAGTATTAGATTTAAAAACAGATATTACTAAGTGTAAAGTTAGTAAGCTTATAGCTAGAATCTTAATAATAAGCGTGTAGTATAATATTTATAAATACCTCCTTTTTAACTTATTACTACTTATTATTATATAATTAGTTTCTTTATTCTCCTTTACTTTCTATTCTCTATATTTTTAAGGCTATCTAACTAGAAATTCCTGCGTTAGGTATCTATATCCTGATTAAGCTAGTTTGGCCCCTGAAAGAAGTAGCCTAGCTTTTACCCGTTGCTATAAAAGGCTTTGCTAATTTTTTAGTTCTCTTAGGGGATCCTAACCCCCTAGAAGTATCTTACTATAGAAAATTTCAAATCTATAGCTCTCTAATCTAAGAGGATATATATTAGATCTTGAATTAACTATTATGTAAAAATAAAAGTAAAAAGTTTAATTATTTTATATTAAATTTGAAATATAAAAAGTAATATCTTTTATTTACTATTATAAAGATTTGATATCAAATATAGTTTATATTAATATTTTAATTGAAATTCCAATAAAAATAATAAGAATGTATTATGAATTATATAATAATATTTATAATATCATAATTAATATTTTTTATAATTTTTAAAATATATTTATTATTATTATTAATTTATATATATGTTAGATTGGCTCGTAGGCAATGCCGTTGGATTGGCCCAACGGCAGCAGGCCCTAGAGCATCATGTTATACAGCCACCACAACGAATAAGCGTACGAGAGATAAAATGAGGGGAAGAGGGTTACTGTTAGGCAGAAATCTTGGAACAGACATCATCAGGATCATCATAGGGATAATACAGAGCATTTGATCAATTAACTGATGACTACAATTAATTACTACAATTCCCCTCCATCTCTCGCAGCCTCAACGAGAGAATATATAAGTTATACTAAAGCTACTATATAATTACTATAAATTAAATAAAAAGCCTATATATTATATAATATTACAATATAAAAATTTGTAATTTTTCTAATTAATTATATTATTTTAAAATAATTAAAGAAGTAGAGCTTTATTATAAAACTTTTACTAGGTATTAAGCTTTTTAATCTCTTAATTTAAGTACCTAGCTTTAAGTTACACTAATTCTATTATATATTAAATATAGCTAAATTTAGAGTTATAAATTAAACTTACTAATTTCTCTTAAATTAAAGCTTTCTTTAATAGTAAGAAGATATTACTATTATAATTATATTATAAAAGTAATTTAACTTTTACTTTTAATTATAGATTTAGTTTATTCTAAAATTTCTTAATCTTTAGAAGTATATTTCTAGTAAAATTTAAATTTATAGTCTCTTTAACCTAGAAGATGGATATATTAGATATAGAATTAATATATTATTATAACTCTTTAAAATATAATTTAATAAATTGTTTAATAAATTATTTTATAATATTATTATATTAAAGTAGTTTATATATATAATAAAAAGTATTAATAAATTAATTAATTTAGTAAGCTTTCCTTAAGGCTTTTTAATATATAATTAATAAAGTAAAAATATTTTAATTAAAGAAAGTAAAATTAGAAGAGAAAAAGAGAGAGAAGAGTTTTATAAGAATATTAGTAAAACGTAAAATAATAATAAAGAAAATATACTAAAGGTAAAGTATATATAGTATATTAAAGTAAAGGTAAAATAAAGTTAAATAAAAATATTAAAAGTAAATTATAATAATTACTTATTTTAAGTAAGGTTTATAAATAAAAAGAAATAAATTATTTTAATATTTATAAAATATAATTTTATAATAATATATTATAATCTTTTTCTAATTAATATTAGTTTGTATACTTAAATATTCAAAATTATAATTATAATAAACTTCTTTTAATATAATTTATAAAATTACTAGTATTAATATATAATAAAATTATAATTAATACACAATATAAATAAATAAATTCAAAAGTAAAATAAAATGAAGTTATATTATAATAGATAATAATAATTAAATTTAAATATAATATTAACTAAGAAAATAAAGTATAAGCTAGATTTAAATTATTAATAAACTTTAGTTCAAGAGAGTATATTAAACTAAAGACTTATTATATAATATAGAATATATTTCTATAATACATAATTAAAATAGTAAATATAAGCTTTTTATATAGTAATAGAAAGTTATATATTAAATTCCTTTAACTAAACTTAATATATAGATAACCTAAATTCTTAAGTAAGAAATAGAGAACAATAGTTAGAATACCTAATAAGGATAATTATAGTACTATAGTTTAATAGAAGATAAAGTATTCTCTTTTTACTAAAGAAAGCTTCTTCCTTAAGTATATTAATATAAGATAATTAATATATTTATATATACTCTAGAGCTAGTTTATTATATAAACTATATATAAATAAAGTTATTATTAAAGTTAAAGTAAAATATAACTTAAATAAAGAAAATTATTAGAATAAATTTAATCATTCTCTTCAAATAAATATTCTTACTTACTATAAATAAATTACTTATTATATTTAAATTTTATTAGTTATTAAAACCTAAGAAGTTTTAAATAATAATATTAAAACAAATACTTTAAATTTAGTTATATAATATAAAAATTGAATTTTTTTTATTTATATTTAATATATAACTTAATAATATATAACTTGAAATATTTTAAAAATTAAATAATAAAAGATATATATCTAACTTATATAGAAAAAAATAATATTATATAATTAATATTATTACTATATATTATATTTTTATTATTATAATTTTAATTAAAAAGCAAAGTATATAAAATATTAACTAAATATTACTATTTTAATTAATTATTTACTATATTTAATTTATTTATATCTATAATAGAATTTAATAGCCTATTTAAAAATCATTAGTATAAATTTAGTTTCTTCAAATTCTTATTTATATACTCCGTATGTATATAATAATACTTATTCTGTACAAGGACTAATACACATAATTTCAATAGAATAAAGAACTTACTGCAAGTTGCGGTGTCTCATTTCACGATCCAGGGCATCGATTTGTTTTGCCGTTAATCTAGCTTTGCTTAGCTATAAGAATGAGTTAGCTAACAAGCTCGCTGTGTAATTTTGATAGAATGAATGGTCGTTCTGCCATCAGCAACATCAGTCAAGGGGCGCCCGCACCGAAGCTAACGCCGCGGAAGAGTGATTGTCATCATTCTCACCTTCCGCCGCCACGTCATTTGTAGGAGCCTCAACAAAGCCCTCCCTCGAATTAGCAAATATACTACGTGCAAGACTGTGTGGCTTGGTGATTCCACCAGCTACCTGGTTCTGACAACCAAATCAGTGTTGTGGTGTAATTACGACAAACTGGGCGACTCACCTCTGCCTCGGCCATTTCAGTATCATTATGTGTAGGCTTATAGTGCAGCTCTTCCGACTTCCGCTGCGTATTCCCCAATTTCTGCTTCAAATTGTCGATTTCTGATTCTAAGCTCGTTGTTTTACTATTTGCCTCGCTAAGCAAGACCGTCGTATTGTTTTTCAAAACGTTGTAGTCATGAAGAGAAGTCTTCTCTTTTGCATCGGCATTGATTTTCTGCATGTCTAGATTATGCAGCGCAAGCTCTAGATCTCGTTTCATTCCAACTACTGCATCTTGAGCGACACTTAGCTCAATTTCGGCAGCGTTCAGCCTTTCCCCCTTCGTTGCTAATTCGGCTTGAAAGGCTGAAATAGACTCTTCGTGTAATTCTTTAGCAGTAGCAAGTGCTTGCTTTACGCCTTCGAGCTCTGCGTTGGCATCTGCAATTCCTCGAGCTGCATCTAGTTCAGCCAGCAACGCTCACGTTCTTCATCCGCTCCTGAGCAAGCTGCTGGCTGAGTTCCTCTATTTCCGACAATGCCTTGATAAGAGACTTCTGAGCAGCGTTGTGAGCAACGTGCAGTTCGGTATTGGTGGCTATCTGTCGTGCGAGTTTCTCTTCGTGGTCCATACTTTTGTTATGAATGTCACTCTTTAAATCGTCAATAGTCTTGGAGTGCCCGTTGGCCAATTCCTGTTCCTTCCTCTTGGCAAGTGCAACTTCTTCTTTCAAGTCATCCATAGCTTTCCTTTGGATTTTGACGAGATTTTCCACTTCAGCGGCGTGCATCTCAGCATTTTCCTGTCTCGCAATTTCTGAAGCTCTGGTGTTTTGCAACTGTGCTTGCTCTAGCTCATCTTTGATATCTGCTACTTCATTTTGAAGTCTAGCAAGCTCCGTCTCGTGAACACTGTTGGCCGTCTGTTGCACAACGCTTAACTCTGCTGCCTGTTGGATGAGAAGACGAGTTTCTCGGTCAGCGTATTCTGTTTTCAGCGTTTCAATATCTGTAGCATGTTTCTCCCTTAGCTGTTCAATTTCTGCAGCTAGTGTGATATTGTACTGGCTCTTTATAGTATCAACATGTTTAGCATGTTGCAACTTCAGAGAATCAATCTCGGCACTGAGCGATTTTACGTCGACCACAGTGTTGTGTTTCACAGCCTCGAGCTCCTCAGCGTGTTTAACGCGTACATCACTCAAATTCTTCTCATACTCTTCGATTTGGGATTTTAGGGCGGCAATAACTCCGGAGAGGTTTCCGTTAATCGCCTCAATTTCCCGAGCATGGTCCTCTGACTTTTTAGATGATGACTCCACGAGTCCTTCATGCTTAGTTTGAAGCTCCTCAAATTTTCGTTTGAAAAAGGCATCACCACGAAGACTTTCAATTTCATTCTCATAGTCTTGTGATAGTTCTTTCATACGCTCGTCATGCATTGTTTTGAGCTTAGATATTTCTGCTTCTTCTCTGTAACAAGGCCCAGCACGTTCTCCGCTTTTGTCCTAAAATTGCCGGTTTCCAGGGTCACTATTTCAAGCTCCTTCATTTTTTGGCATAAAGTCATATTGAGTTGGCTGACTTGCTGGATAGCGTTATCTTTTTCACCTCTGATTCTCTCTACTGTTTGATTGGAGGTTTCTAGCTTCTCTTTCAGCTCTTGAGTTTCGTTTTGGATATTTGTTAACTTCAAGGTGGTTTCCTCCTGCTCAAGGGTTGCAGCGTCTTTGGCAAATTGTAAACCCGTGTGAGACTTTTTCAAATCTTCCATATTCTTCTGCAAATCATTAACATGCGATGCGTGCTCAGATTTGAGCTCAGCAAGGAGTGTCTCGTGAGCTAATGCAGCTGACTCGTAATAGCTGGTCGCCTTTTCATACTCTGCTCGGATACCTTTCATTTCGGAGGCGTGGTCAACAAGAGCTTTCTGCAAAGCACTCTCAGCTGCAGCTACTCTCTCCGCAGAGTCGACTTCCTCCTTCTCTCGTGTAATTTTGAAGGTTGTGGCTTCCGTCGGCAAACTGGCATTCGCGTTTTTCGAGTTCATGACCTCAACTATCCGAGTCTGGTGCTCTTCAGGATTCGTCTCTACCATTCTGCCCTTTTTATAGCTTGAGTCTACTTCAGCTTCGAGTGTTACAGCTGTTGAAGTATTATCAAGACCATGTATGTTCGAGGCAGCTCCGGGGGACGGTGGGGCTATGTCATCGCCAATATTAGCCGATCTCTCCAGCTGTTCCTGTAACTCGGCAATTTTGGCCGCGGACAACATCAGTTTGGAGTTTAGAGACTCGATTTCACTGTTTCCCTGTGAGAGCTGTGATTTAAGCTCCTGTATCTCCTTCGCAGATTCCATAGTCAGTTCCGCCTTGGCAACAGTTCTTGAGGTAGTTCGACTGGGTAAACCAGACATTGATGACGTAGGGTTTTGTGGTTGAGCGTCTCCTGTTTGGGACTTAGGGCCGGGGCGTAAAGGGGTAGATCTTGTGGTTCCTCGGAGTGTATTTGATGCAGTTCTGGAGAGGGGAGCAGCTGCAGAGGATCTCGTGCTAGTCATAAGTGTGCGAGTAGTGGACTTTCGAGTTGAAGCTGAAGGCTGTGACATATTTGCGATCTTTTTGTCTACAGGTCTTCCAGGACTGGAAACAGACGAGTTCGTTGTTCTTTTAGCCGCGATGGTCCCCGACGGTTTTTTTTCATCCTCGCTGGCGCTGACGCTTAGACGGCTGCGAGCACTAGGCGTCGATTTGGAAGACGTTATGGAACGTCGAGATACTGTGTTTGAGAGACGGGATGGTGGCTTGCTTGGTCCTGTCGAGCTTCGAGTTTCCGCCACTGCGGACTTTATTGTAGAGCTCATCGTAGTTGTATCTTAAGACATTGGCAACGCGTAGATGACCCTGGGTAAAATAGAAAGTCTCGTCAACTTAGGGATGATATGACATAAATTGTTATTTAAACAATCCCATTAGCTGATCGGAAATTACAGGTGCAACCTGATCAACCAAAAAGGGGCAGAAAAAAAGATGAGAAACTGAAAGATAGTTAACTATAAGACCAAACACGAAGGGAATTGGATTGAACATTTTACCGCTGCGCACTCAAGTATAGAGGATTTAGGCCCGTAGTTATACTTACAGAATACCAAGTAAGATCTCGCTACCTAGCTAAAGTATAGTGTATTGGAATATTAACTACTGTCATAGATATAAAGTACTTCTAAGAATCTTATAATTTTATACAGTTCAAATATTATATATATATGAAATAAATTAGAATAATTACTAAACTAATATCAATAATAACTTAATAATATAAATAAACTAATATAACTATTAAATATAAAAATAATATCTTAATACTTTAATAAATTATAAGTATTACTATTTGCGCTATATTATTTTACTATTTATACTACCTATATAACTATTTATACTAGTTAAATTTAATAGATATATAGTTATTTATAATATATCTAACCTAGATATATATATATATTCTACACCCTTATAGAGAATTCCGAAGTATAACTTTATATTATAAAGTAATATACTATATATTTAAATTTAAGTATAATATACTAAGTAAAATTAGATTAAAGAAGCTATAATATAAAACTTAGTTATAGTAATTCTATTACTCTCTTATTAACTATAGCTTATAGCTAGCTATAAAGACTAAGAATTAGCTTAAGATTATAAATATTTAAAAGGAATTATTATATATTTCAATATTTATAATTAGTAATTTCTTTATAAATAAAGTATAACTTACATTAAAGATTTATTAAATTACTAGTATATATAATTAACTTTCTCTATATATAATTATTAACTTATACTTTCTACTTAATATAATATATAATAAGAGTATATAATATATAGAAAAGTAATTATTATTATATAAAGATAGTAAGATAGAGAATAAAACTTATAATTAGAGATAGTAATCTCTAGTTATATAAGCTCCCAAGAATTTAATATAAGTAATAATATATAATAATAATTATAATAACTAGGAAGATATACTCTTTATTATTATTATTACTATTTCTTAAAATTAATTATCTAATATCTCTTTACTAAGTATATTATTATAATAAACTATTTAATTAAATAAATTTTATATTATTATATTAATTATTACTATTAGTAAGTCTCTCTATTATAACTAATAAGTTTATAACTCTTAAATTCCTATAAGTATAGTATTTTATCAAGTTTACCTAGTAATTAAATTATATATATATTCTCTCTATCTTAATAGTTATTATATAGTTAATTGAATAATATTATTAATATAATTAGATTAAGATTTATTAATATTAGTTTATAATTAAGTTAATAGCTTTAGAGAATATCTTTATAGCTAAATTACTAGCTATTTCCAGTTAATATATAGAAATAATTACTAATATATTATCTTTATTATATTAATTTTATATAATTAATTTATATAAATAAAGAAGATTATAAATATTAGTAATAAGATATATTATTATATTATTATATTATTATATATAGTTTTAATAAAACTATTTAAGTATTTACTATAGTTATTAATATTAGATAAAGTACTTAGCTTACTACTTATATTAAGATATATATTCTTTAATAAGATATATTAAATTTTAAATTTATACTAATTTATAAGTACTAAGATAGAGAATGAGACTCACTCTTAGAGATAGTAGTCTTATATCACGTGAGTTCCTAGAACTTAATATAAGTAGTAATATTATAATAACTAGAATAGTATACTCTTCTTTATTATTATTATTATTTCTTAAAATTAACTATTTAATATCTCTTTATTAAGTATATTATTATAATAACCTATTTAATTAAATAAAAATATATATTATTATATTAAATAGAACTATTAATAGTCCCCTTATTATAACTTATAAGTCTATAACTCTTGAGTTCCTACGAGTACGGTATTCTATTGGGCCTGCCTGGTAGTTGGGTTATATATGTGTTCTCTCTATCTCAGTACTTATAAAAAAAGTAAAAGCTACTTTCTTTTATAATATAAGCTATATAATATTAAGTAAATATAATAATATACTGGAGTATTTATTATAATTATTATTAAGTAATAGTATAAGTAACTTAATAGTTATAAAGTTAAGAAATGAATTAAAATCTTTATTATTATTATTATTTATAGTAAAAATCTAAATAAACTTTTCAATATAATTATAAATATTAATATTAATATAATATATATAATATTGCTATTATAATTATATATGAATATCTATAAGAAATATAAAGTAATTTTAAATATATATTTTATATTAGTTAAAATGATATTTTTTATTATAAGGTCTTATATAAGTACTATTAAACCGCAGTACTGTAATTATTCTTATTAATTATCCTAAGTATTGTTCCTTGCTTCTTGTTTGAGAATTTAGGTTATCTATATATAATAGAATTAACTAGGGTAGTCTAATATATAACTTTCTACCACTATACACGAGGCTCATATTTACTATTCTAACTATATATTACAGAAATGCCTGTCACATTATATAATAGACCTCTAGTTTAATAAGTACTAATATTCTTATCTCTTTTATAGCTATTTTATAGTTAATTTACTACTATTTGGTTAAGTTAAGAAAATATAAGTAATATTATATTTAAAGTAAGTCTTATATTCTAACTATTAATACTCTTAAAAGTATTTTAAATTTACTATAAGTATTATTTATTACTTCTCTTATAAATAAAGTAAAGTTTTATTACTAGTTTAATACTAGTTTAATATTAAGTTATTATTATTATAGAAATAGATTATAATTTATAATTTACACTATATATTACTTAATTACTTACTATTACTAAAAGGGCTCCTATTACTTTACTAGTAGATCTTATTATAATTACTACTCTCTAGTAGTAGTTACTTGGAGATTATCATAGCAGATTTTATAATTTACTACTAATATATCAATTATATTTAGCTAGTAATATCTCATATTCAAAATCTAGTTGTAAATCTATAAGCTTTTAAAATTATTAAAATCAAGCTATTAATTAAATACTTTTTAAATATATTATTATCTTAATAAAGAGATTATTCTTTTGTATTTTTACTAGTAAAGTACTATCTTTATACTTCTATAATAATAAATTAAAGAGTAAATTATAATATATATAAATTATAATATATATAAATTATAATATATATAAATTATAATATATATAAATTATAATATATATAAATTTTATTAAATCTAATTATATAATAAGATAAAGAATAATACTTACTTCTAGAGATAATAATCTCCAGTTATATAGATTTAGAGAACTTAGTATAAGTAATAATATTATAGTACTCTTCTTTATTATTATTATTATTATTTCTTAAAATTAACTATTTAATATCTCTTTACTAAGTATATTATTATAATAAACTATTTAATTAAATAAAAATATATATTATTATATTAATTAGAACTATTAATAGTCCTCTTATTATAACTAATAAGTCCGCGACTCTTGAACTTCTATAGTTATAGTATTCTATTAGGTCTACCTAGTAGTTAGGTATATATATACTCCCTTTATCTCAATATTAAGCTATAACTTCTAATAGCTTTAAATACTTAATATAATTCTATATATTTTATAGCTAACTTCTTATTAAAGTTTTTAAAGTTAATATACTTTATAAATAAAAGTAACTATTTATTCTTTATAAACTCTACATTAATATCTTCTTTATTATTATACTTAATATATAACTTCTTTATATTATAATATTATTATTTAACAATTATAACATAATTAATTATTTTCTATAACTCTAATTATATTAATTTATTTACATAATTAAGTTGTAAAGTTATACTTTAAAATATAATTATTTACTTTATTTAATTAGTTATTTAAAAATATAATATAATATTAACTTATTATAAAGTTAATATTACTTTACTTTATTTACTTAATAATTATAGTATATTTTAATATAGCTTTTAATACTATTATTAGGGGCTAAACTAAATAATTAAGCTAGAGATTTCTAGTTAAGTAGCCTTAAAAATATAGAGATATATAGTAATAATAAAAAGATAAGGACTAACTTATATAATAATTAAGAGATAGTAAGATAATAATGAGGTTATTATATATATATTATAAGCTTATTATAAGTTCCTAGCTATCTAGCTTACTAACTTTTACTTTTTAATAATAATCTATTTTCTAAATTTAATAAATATCTCTTATTTTATATTAATAGTAATTTATTTTAACTTTTTTAATAGATTTATAAATCTATAAGTTGGTTTATTAACTTAAATAAATTTTACTTTATAGCTTAGTTATATCTTAAAGCTCTAAAATATACATTTTATAATTATAATTATATATCTCTATTTTCTATTTATTAACTTCTCTAATAAGTAAGTTAATATCTATTTACTATTTCTATAAATAATAAACTAATGTTTTCTTACTTTTATAATGTTTTACTAATTTTACTATTTTGCTATTTTAATATAAACTCTCTTTTCTTTTTCATATTACTTAATTTACCTAAATAAAGAAAGATATATATAATAAGATATTAATACTTTAATATTTATTTATAAAAACTATTAATATTATAAAAATAAATAATAAAAAGGTTAATTAAACTTGATTTAAATTAAATATTGTATAATTTATATATAATAAGGTTATATATTTACTTAAGTGTATTGTAATATAATTACTTAATTCTTCTTCTTTTTATTTAAAGCTTTATAATAAAGTAAAATATTTTTTATATATTAATAAATGTAATAAGAAGTAATATAAAAAATATAGTTATGTATATGTATATAATATTCTCTTTCTATTATTTAAATTTCTTCTAAGAGTATTTAAAAATAATTACTTAATTGAGTTATAAATTATAAATACTTATTTAATTAATATAATACAAATTACAGTAGTAAGCTTATTAATAATAGATAATTTAATTAAAATATTATAAAAAGGCTAATATTTAATAGATAGTATTACTAAAATAAAGGAAATATATTTAAAATTTAAAATTTAATATAAAAATAAAAAGAAAAATAAAGAAAAATATTAAGATAATTAATATAAGTTAAATAACTAATAATAAATATTATTATTAGTATTTAATAAGAATAAAAAAAATACTTAAAATAAATAATATTAATTAAGAGAAAAAAATTACTATAAATATTATAATTATTACTATAATATAGTAATTCTATATCTAGTTCTCCCTTCTAGGTTAAAGAGACTATAGATTTAAACTTTACTAATAATATATTTCTAGAATTAGAACTCTCTAGAGAAAACTAAATATTAACTAAGCCTATAGCTAAAAGTAAAAGCTAGGTTACTTTATAATGCTAGTATAATATTTTTTTAGTATTAAAGAAAGCTTTAACTTAAAGAGAATTAAGAAGTCTAGCTTATAAATCTAAATCTAGCTATATTTAATATATAATAAAACTAGTAGAACTTAGAGCTAGGAACTTAGAACTAGGAGATCAGAAAGCTTAAGAATTAGTAAGAGTCTTATAGAAAAAACTCTATTTTTTTAATTATTATAAAATAATATAATTAGCTAGAAATTTTATAATTTTCTATATTTTAATATTATATAATATATAAACTCTTTACTTAATTTATAATAATTATATAATAGCTTTAATATAGACTATATATATAGTACTAGGGTTTTTACCTAGCTCTTTAGAGAATACAATTTTTCTCTAGTTATTATAAAATAGATATACTAGATATTACTCTTAAAGAAAGTAAATTAGTATATAAATTAACAATAATAATAATAATAATAATAATAATAATAATAATAATAATAATAATAATAATAATAATAATAATAATAATAATAATATAATTATATAATTATATATTATCTACTACTATTAATTTAATCTAGAATTATTAAATATATTCTAGCTAGATTATAATAATACTTAACTAATTATTATAAAAAGTAGTAATATTTACTATTACTTTTATTAAATTTAGAAAATAGATTATTACTAAGAAGTAAAAGTTAGTAAGCTAAGTAAGTAACTAGAAACTTGTAGCAAGCTCGCAGTATATACACAATAATCACCTTACTATCTTACTATTACTTAATTATTATATAAGTTAGTTCTTCTCCTTCTATTACTATTATATACTCTCGCATTTTAAGGCTACCTAACTAGAAGTTCTTACTTTAAGTATCTATAGTCTAATTAATCTATTTAGCTCCTAATAACTTTATAATATTAACTTTATAGAAATTTAAGAATATATTAAGTTTCTTAATATTAAATTTAGAAAATAAGTTATTACTAAGAAGTAAAAGTTAGTAAACTAGGTAACTAGGAGCTCGCGGTGGACTTGTAGTATATACACAATAACCTCCTTACTATCTCGCCACTGCTTAATTATTATATAAGTTAGTCCTTATCTTTTTATAACTACTATATAGCCCTTATATCTTAGGGCTAGTTACCTAGAAATTCATGCCTCAGGTATCTATAGCCTGATTAATTAGTTTAGCCCCTAATAGTTAAATTATTATTATATATATTAATAATACTTATATTAACTTATTATATTAACTATAGCTCTTAATATAATATATAAAAATAATATAATTAAAAACTACTTTAATAAATTATAATATTTTTATACTTTATTATATATATAAATTATTAGAATAAGTAAATTAGCAAGGCATTATAGGAGCAGGAAAACCTCAGTCTACTACTTATATAAGCAATAGATAGAGGTTTACCTACTCATAAGAGCAGTAACTAGGTAGAGATAATAAGAATAACCTAAATAGATTGAATCCACGTTTTAGAGCTCCTAGGCATAGCCGAGCTATGAAGTAGGACTCGCGCGAGTTAGCAAGCTAATCTATATAAATAGATTTACTTTATTTATAAAGTTATAGCTTATATTATAATAAATAAAATATATTATAAATAAGTAATATAAAGCTTTTTAATATATAATAAAAGTATTATATAATATCTTAGGTATTTTTTAAATATAAATAATTAAATTCTTATTAAAGTTAAAACTAATATTAAAAAGATTTTCTAAAGTAGAAAATATAATATAGATAGCTTTAAGTTAATAAATAGTTATATTTAATTAGTTTTACTAGATATAGTATATTTAAATAAATATAATAGAGAAATTCCTATTATAGTTTTTAAAATTATAACTTAAGATTAAGATTTTAAGCTATTTAACTAAAATAATTAACTCTTTTAAAATTAGTATATTACTTATTAAATAAATAACTTATAAAGTATTATTTAATATTATAATTACTATAAGTTTAAATTTTCATTAATATACTATTAATAAGAATATAGATTATTTATAGTTATTCTCTTATTATTTCTTATTATTTTATTACTTTATAAATTAAATTTTATTTTTTCTTATTATAGACTTAAGCTTTAGCTCAAGTTATCCTTAGAGTAGAGAGCTTAAGTATAGACTATACTTAGCTATAGTAAAGGGGGAACTTATTTTATATTATCTTAAAGAATCTTCTTCTTTAAGTATATTAATATAAGAATTAATACCTATCTGCAATATGCCCTAGAGCTAGTTTATTATATTTATTACTCTTTAAGTATTTTCTTTACCTTTAAATTTCATTTTTTAATTTATAAAACTATTATCTTTAATCTTTACCTCTACTTCTATTATTATATTTACTTAATGCATTATACCCATCATCGGCTTATAAGCTAATATATAGTAATGTAGAAATTATATCTAGAGAGCTTACTATTTGAAATATCTAAATAGAATGGTTTCTCGAAGTAAAATATAAAGTGAATATAAAGATAATATATATTATTTATAAGTAATTATAATAAGTATTTAAAAAATATTTAAATTAATTACTAAGAGTAATAGAACTTTAACTTTATATCAATTAAACCCCCAATGGTAGCAATGGGGAAGACAACTGTAGAGTGGTGCCAGCAGCTTGAGAGGAATTGTACAATGTCAGAGAACACGATTGAAAATACTCCATCCCCTGTTATTGTACACATGCAAACCTAGGTTATACGGCTCTCTCCTCTATGGTCGAGTGTAACCTCCTAGAGATCCTGATCCTATATTCAATATGTCTGGTGCTGCTGTAATGCTAATCATACCTTTTTGATGGTTCGAGGTGAATCACTAATGCTTACCTAGGATCGTGAAGCCGTATTCCCAACGCGACAGTCGCTGGGAATAATGAAGGCCAAGCTCAAGGGAGCTGAGACAGGACATAGCTTACTCAAGAGGAAGAGTGAGGCTCTTACCAAGTAAGCAGTAGAATATAGTCAAGGTTGTGCAGAATTTCACGGAGCTGACTATGACTCCTCGGCTGACAGGCGATTTCGAGGTTGCCCCCCCCCCCCCCCTTTCCACGCTGGATACGAGGCGACATTACCTGCATCATGACAATCCAAACTAATTCATATCTTCCACAGAAATAACAAGAAGAATTGATGAAGCTAAAAGAAAGATGGGTCGCGTAATGCAGATTGCTGCATTTTCGCTGGCTGAAGTTACATATGCCGTTGGTGGTGACATTGGGTATCAGGTGCAGGAATCAGCGAAGTCCGCCCGATTTCGGATACGTACCAAGCAGGACAATGTTTCTGGCGTTCTTTTACCAAGCTTTGAAAGTTATTTGACTGATGGCAACAATGATTTCGGCTTAACGGGCCTGGGTAAAGGTGGGCAACAGGTCCAACGATGCAGGGAGACATATGCACGCGCAGTTGAGGCACTCGTGGAACTGGCCAGTTTACAAACAGCTTTTGTGATATTGGATGAGGTTATTAAAGTCGTCAACAGGAGAGGTCTTTTTGAGCCCAACATGCACCCAGAATATTCTCATATCTTAACTAACGTCAAATAGTGAACGCCATCGAGCACGTCATCATACCCCGGACGGAGAACACTATTAAGTACATCAACTCTGAACTAGATGAATTAGATCGCGAAGAATTCTATCGATTGAAAAAGGCGAGTTCACTGTTACGAGACGGGTAGATCTGCCAGCACTAACAATATGACTTCATCGCAGGTCGCCAACAAGAAACAGCGTGATACAGCCGAGGCAGATGCCGAGTATAAGGCTAAACAGATTGCTCACGCGGAGAGAATCCAGGCCACGGCTGAACAAGAAACAAATAGACCAACAGATATTTTAGCCGCCGACGATGATGAAGACGTAATATTTTGAGGGGCAAGTGGACGTGCAAGAGTGCGCGCATGATGATAAGTAAACATCGTCTCGTGCAGGTTGTGATAAAGAATGCTACGGGAAGTGATTCATTCTCCTGCTAGAGAGGACAGAAGTTAAACATGGCGTTGCAATCAAAAAAAGTTTGTGAAGCCTGGTTAACTACACCCTGAAATTCGAGCTTCATCTTCCAAATACTCCGCCAAGCTTATGCTCCATGAACCTTATGTTCATAACTGTGTCACAAGTCGTTACTTGATAATTCCACTATTGTCTTTGATATGTAACTTTGATAGGCTTGTCACCGAAGTCCATCCCAGCAGTGTTCTCCTTGGCTGTGATGGCCCCTTGTTCTGCCTCATATTCGACGAAGGCAATTCCGCGTCGCCCTGGCACTAATCGAATTTCACGGAACCCTTCGAACCGCCCGAATACACGAGTTAACCCATCAATGTCGTATTCGTCGGGTATATTTTGTAGAAAGAGAATCTTGTTTGGTGGAAGATATTCATCCGGAACGACAGTTGAGGTTGATGTTCCAGTTGGTCTCAACCCGAAAGCCTTCACCGCTTTAGCCGGACGTAGATCTTCTCCAGATCCATGAACTTTCTTGAGTTGTCTCTGTTCATATACAGCATCCATAGCTCTCCTCTTATCTTAAGGATTGGGGAAATTGTTAGATGTTGGCACTGGTAGTGGCTGTTTCGGGCCGGTGGCTCACCTTTTTCCGCTATGCGGTGCCTCTTGTGATTTTCAAATGCATCCGGATTGCACTTCATTTCCACCGTCTTGTCGCTTCTTGATTGAGCCTGGGCAACAACCATAGGTTTCCCAAAGAGTTCAAATCCTTGAACCTCATCGATAGCCCGGTGTGCACTTTCTGGGCGGTCGAAGACCACAAAAGCCTGACCCCTGGCTCTTACATTCCTTTTCGCGACAATATCAACAACATCGCCAAACTGGGAGAATACCGTACGCAAGGCTTCCGTCAGCGGCTCTAACTTTACACGCTCTTCCAAATTCCGCACATAAACACTGCTCCATAGTTAGTTTGTGATCAAGTAGTATTTCGAAAATAGAATGGCACGCACGAGGATATCGGAGGCTCTGAATCCATGTTGAGGGGTTGGCGGCGTAAACTTTGCTACATCGCACAGAGACAATGAGTCCTGAAATTGTTACCTTCAAAAGCTTCCCTCGGTTTAGGTAAATATGTATTAATGCGGGCCAAAACCATTTACATATTTCCTTTTATATTAAATATTTACAGATAGTTTATCTTTTTAAATATTACTATATATTCTTATATTTATTTTTCAATATATTATTTTAATATATTAGACTCTCTTACTATATATTGTATAATTAATAATAAAATATACGTCTTCTGTTAAAATATATAGTTATTTTATTACTCTAAAATATGAGAATAATATAAGTATAAATCTAGAAATATAAATATAAATATATAAATATAAATATTAAATAAGTAAATATCAATATAAATATAAATATAAATATAAATATAAATATAAATATAAATATTAAATATAAATATAAATATAAATAAATATAAATTATAAATAAAATATAAATATAAATATAAATATAAATAGTAAATATAATATAAATATAAATATAAATATAAATATACATATACATATAAATATAATATAAATATAAATATAAATATAAATATAAATAATCCATATAAATATGAATATAATCAATATATAATATATAAATCAAATATAAATATAAATATATATTTAAAAGAAATAAATTTCTATTAAAGCTAGTATTTATAAAGCTTTTTAATTTTCTTATTAAACTATAGTACTATAATTATACTTATTAAATATATTAATTATTATTTCTTATTTCTTACTTAATAATTTAGATTATCTATATATACTAAGCTTAACTAAAGTAGTTTAATATATAACTTTCTATTACTATATATAAGGTTTATTATTACTATTCTAATTATATTATAAAAATACCGCCTATATTATATAATATACTTTTAGTTAAATGCTTTTTATTCTCTTTATTTCTAGTCTTTATAGAACTCTAGAGAAAGTTAAATGTATTACTATTATTATACTTATAAATACTATTAAGTATTCTAGAATTATTTTATATTTATGTTTATTAATATAAATAGTAATACTTCTAGCTATATATATTTTATTAATAATTATAATAATTATTAGGTAATATAAGTTTATTAAGCTTTTTTATAAATAAGTTAAATATAAAATAAATTAAGATTTATTATTAAAATTTATTTAATATAAATAGTTATTTTAAAAAGCTTTTAATAATAATAAGAGATATAGCTATTATAATAGTAGTAGTTTTATATAAACTATTAAATATTAAAAATATATTATTTTAGCAATATTAATAATAAAGAAAGTAAAATATATTATTATAACTTATATAATTTATTATTTATAATTAATTAACTCTTTATATTATTGATAATAATATCTTATACTAGTAATTATAAAAGTAAGGAATAGCTATAAGCTATATTATATTACTACTAATTAAACTTTATATCTTATATTCTTATTAATCTTCTAATTCTAGAGAGCTTATAAATAAGTATTTAAAAAAGTTTTAGTATTACTAGAATATTAGATTTATTAGATTTGGAAACAAGTTATCACCAAGGAGTGAAAGTTAGTAAGTTAGGTAGCTAGGAACTTGCAGTGGGCTTATAGTATATATATAACAACTTCCTTGCTATTTTACTAGCTTTTTATTATTATATTAGGTATTAAACTGTAGTACTATAATTATACTTATAAATTATCCTAATTATTATTCTATACTTCCTACTTAAAGATTTAAATTATCTATATATATAAAGCTTAATTAAGGTAATTTAATATATAACTTTCTATTACTATATATAAGACTTATATTTACTATTCTAACTTTATATTATAAAATTATCTCTCTTATTATATAATAAGTCTCTAATTTAATATACTATTCTAAATTAAAGCTTATTTATACTTTATTTTCTTAATTAATATTATATTTAACTCTAATTATTATTATCTCTTATAATATAACTTCTTTTTTATAATTTTACTTTTTAATTTATTTATTTATATTAATTATATTAAGAGAAATATATTATATTTATACTTAAATATAAATAATATATACTAAGATAGAGAGAATATATATATATAACCTAACTACTAGGTAGGCCTAATAGAATATTATACTTATAGAAACTTAAGAGTTATAAACTTATAAGTTATAATAAAGAAACTATTAATAGTTCTAATTAATATAATAATATATATTTTTATTTAATTAAATAGATTATTATAATAATATACTTAATAAAGAGACATTAATAGTTAATTTTAAGAAATAATAATAATAATAAAGAAAAGTATACTATTCTAGTTATAGTAATATTACTACTTATATTAATAGCTAGGAAGTTATATAACTAAGATACATCTTAAGCAAGTCTTATCTCTATCTTAATATTAAAATTAAAAATAACTAATTATATTATTATTATAATAAATAAAACTCCTTTAATTACTATGATTTTTGAAATATCTTTAAAAAACCTTTAAAAATGATATAATAATAATAAAATAATAATAAATAATATAAGAGTATTTCTTTTATAAACTCTCTTTTCCTTAAGCTTTATTTAAAAACTAAGTTACCTTTTAAATTAATAAGATAATTAAAAAATATATAATATAGAAAATAAGTTTACTCTTAATTAAATTAATCTCTAAAATAAAATCTAATATTATTTTTATAATTCCTAAGTTTAACTTACTTTTAGTATAATAATATATTAGCCTTAAGCTATTAATATAAATACTAAGCTAATAAATATTAATTCTAAATACTATAGCTTAAAATATAACTACTATAACCTATAAAATATATAAATATATTATATAAGCTATATTTACTATAATATTATAATAAAAGTAAATTACTTTCTTATTAACTCTTTAGAACTTGAAATATATAATAAAATTACTAGTCTACTTCCTATCATTAATCTAGATCTCTTGGCTATAGCTCTCTAGCTCTTAGAGCTTAATATTTATAATATATAATAAACTTGTTTTAAATATAGAAATAAAGTTCTTATATTAAAGACTAAATAATTAATATATTATTATATAACTAACTAAGACCTTTTAATTATTAATACTCTTAAAGTATCTTTAGGAAGGCCTTACTATTATATAATAGGAGGAGGAGCGGGTCTGGGGGAGAAACTCTCGGTGCTGCCAAGTTGGGAGGGAAAATGCAAAGGAATTTGAAAGTGTAATTGATACAAAGAAGGAGGAAAGGAAAACGACGGGAGGGAAGAGGAAAACAGAAGGAGATGAAAAGGGATGTAAGTGAAGTAAATACGGAGAGTGAAAATAAATTAACACCGCTATAATTATAGCTTATTTTTATTTCATAAAAAATATTATTTTTATTTTATTATAATAGTTATATTTAAGTTCTTAAATAATAAAATAAATAACTTAAGTTTATCTTTAAAAAATATAATATCTTTTAAACTCTTTTATAATATTATAAAAAGAATTTAATTAGAAATATTCTCAAATAATATTAATACTTTTTATTAAAAATAAATATAGATAAATTAAATATCTATTACTAAAGTAAGAAAAATATAGAGTTAATGTAAAATTACATATATTTAATTTAATTAGTTAATCTTAATTATTAAAGAGATTAATTATTATATAATAAAGAGCTAATTGTAATATATAAGAATATTTAATGATAAGATTTATAATAAAAGTCTTTAATTTAAAAGAATAGTATAATACTTGTAATATTAATTATATTAAAATATATATATAAGTTATAATATAACTAATCATAATAGTAATATATATTTTAAAAAGAGCTAAAAAGAAGTAATAATTATCTAGCGATTAATCACTAATAAAAAGAAAAAAAACTAAGCTATATACTTTATAAAAACTTATATACTATAATATTAATCCTATTTTATAAGGAGACTTATTATTACTAGAATATAAAAATAAGCTATTTTATATATTCTTATTAAATATATATAAGTTTAAATAATAATCACTTTCTAAGGTTAAATAATTATAGGAAATATTTTATTAATTAGCTTAAACTCTTCTCATTTTAAATATAAAAGTCTTCTTTTTATAAAGAATAATCTCTAGTAGTTTATACTTTTGATGAATACTCTCTCTCTTTAAGAAAGAGCCTTATAGTAGAGTTATATTAAAAATATATAATCGTAATAATAATTAAACTTTTATACTAAGCTTTATTAGAAAAGAATAGAGTAAAGAGAAATAAGAAAGGAAAAAGGGAGGTGAACGAGGAACGGGGGGGGGAAAAAAACTAGATATAATAGAAGTAAGGGCGAGAGCTGGAGTAAAATATTAAATATAAAAAACGGGTAATATGCTAGAGATAAGATTAGATATTAATTTAGATATAATACTTATAACTTTGTAAAATAAAGAAATAAAAACTAACTTAATATAAATTTTAGTATAATTTATTTAAAATTGCTCTTCTTTTATTTTAAGAACTTTAATTTATATTATTTTTATAAAATCTCTTAACTATATCTTAGTAAATAATAATTTTCTTCCTTAAGTAATATAATAACTTTAATTTAAATTTACTATTTTTTATAAACTTATTATTTATATTTATTATAATAATTATTATAATATATTGAATTTTATATAAAGTACTTTAAAGTTAGTAATTTAATATATAAGTATTAATTATAATATTAATAACTTTAATTATATTTTATAATATATTTATATAAATTTTAATATAATATTTTCAATAAGCTATTACTTTTTTAATAATATACTTTTAATTAAAAAGAGATAAAAAGATAATTAAAATAGAAAATAAACTTAATAAAGTTATTATTAAATAAAATAGAAGTTATTTTTAATAGTATTCTATTTGATATAATATTAGAAATATAATATAATTATTAAAAATTTATAATAAAATTATAAGATAGTAAATATTAGTAAAAATATTAAATAAGCTAGATAATATTATCTATATATAATAATAATAATAAGCTAGTAATATCCTTTTAATTTAAAAATATAAATATTTTATATAAAATATATAATAAATATTACTAATAACTTTAATAGTTTCTAAGCTTTAAATATTAAATTAAGTAATATAATAATACTATATTAGAATTACTATAGATTTTATTATTAAATTAAGATAGTTTCTTTTTAATTAAAATTTTTAAAGAGAAAGCTAATATTTTTATTTAATACTTCTTTATATCTCTAATAGAAGATATTAATAATATATCTTTACTCTTACTTTATCTTTAAAGAAGAGATAGTTTAATATTTATTATTATATAATTATTATAAATAATATTTATATTACTTTTATTAATATTTAATTATAAAAACTTATAAATTTTACTATAATTTTAATAAAGCTCTTTAAAATATATAATTATAATTTTTATAAAACTATAGCTAATATAATAATAACTAGCTTTAAATTTAAATATTTTTTAACTTAATATTAATATATATAATTATTCTTAAATTAGAGAAAACTTTATAAAAAAAATATAAACTAAGAGCTTAGTATTTTATCTATTTTCTTTATATTTTAAATAAATTAATTAAATTAATTTTTATAATTTACTTTATAGCTTATATAAAGAAGAACTAACTTCTTTCAGAAAGCTAAATAAGAAATTAATAAAATAATTTTATAAAACTAGTAATTATATTAATAATTAAGATAATATATATAGTCTAGAACTATAATAACCTAGTTATATTTTTTTAATTTAATTTTATATAAGCTTTTAATTTAATTAATTATAAATATTTATTAAATAAATTTCTTTTTATAAAACTATTAATATAGAGTTATATCTTCTTTATATTTATTTTAATTATATATAATATATTTTAAAATTAAAGAAGTCTTTATTTAAAGTTTATTTATTAGTAAAGGATGTGATAAAGAGAGTGAGTATTGGTGTTATTTATTTATGGTTTTGATTGTGTAAGTAGAAAGAAAAGTAAAAAATATAATTATTTATTAACGTTATATAAATTAATATAAAATATTGTTATATTTAAATGTAATAGAAAGAAACAATAAAGCTTAATTTTAAGTTACTATAAAAAGAACTATTTAGTATAAACTATTAACAATAAAATAATTTTTTAAAAATAAAAAAATATTTAATATATTTATGAGAAATAATAACGTGTGTTTATATATTAATTAGGAATATATGTAAATTAATTTAGAAGTTTAATTACTCTTTTACAAGTAATTCTATAAAAAAGTTTAATTAAAAAATTATATATATTAACTTTTAAAAGCTATATTAAATTATTAAATAAGAGCTTTATTTAAAATTATATAAGTATATAAAGATTGATTTTAAAGGATATATATTTTATTTCGCCGATAGAGAAATTATAAAGTTAATTATTTTGTACCAAAAAATAATACTATTTTTTTTATTTATTAATAAAAAAAGATAAGAAATTATATAACATTAATAATAATATTTTAATTATTTAAAACGCATAATGTTTCTCTAAAGTAATTATTAGTACTTTTAAAGTTAATTTTAATATAAACTTTATATTAAAAATAAGAACTTCTTATTATATCTTTCTTTAATTATTATATTATTGAATTTTAAAATTATATAACAAGAGTAATAAAGAAATAATATTAATTTAGTCAAATAACTACTTTAATAATATATTAAATATAAATTATTATTACTAAGAATATTTAAGTAAAGTTTTCTTTTAAAAGCTAGTAAAATAAAAAACTAATTAAGGCTCTTAATTAAATAATAAAAAAGTAATATAATAAATTATTATTTAAAGTTAGAACATCTAAAATAAAGATAATAAAAATAATTTTAATATAAAAATATTTTAATTTTAAAATAATTAATAAAAACTTTAAGAAATATTAAAACTTTTTACTTATTTAAATAAAATTAAGTATATAAACTTAAAGAAATCTCTCTTTTTTTATAAATTTTTTTAAAATATTTTTACTTTATTATTATTATTAATTTAAAAGAAATTTTTTATTTTATTTTTTTTATTATTAATAATTTAATATATAAAAAGTATTATTATAAAATTTTTATAAATTTTTATATAACTCTATAATAGTTTTAAAGAAATTATAATAATAAAATATATTATAATATAATTCTTTAGAAACTTTATTTTATTTCTTAATTCTTTTTAATAATAAAGTTTAAATAAAGAAAGAAAGAAAAAAACTAGAACTTTTTATAAGAGTTTTATAATTATATTTTGATACTTAAAGAAGTTATTTTATTACTTTTATAATCTCTCTCTCTCTTATCTCTTTTTAATATTATCTTTAATACTTATATTACTTTTTTTATAATTTAAAGTATTAATATATATTTTTTATATTAATAAATATAAGTTATAAAATTAGTAATTATTAAATCCTTAAATAATTAGTAAGTAATATTTAAGTTGAAATTTATATTTAATTACTTATTATATTAATTATAATATAAAGCTATTATTTTTATTAAATATATTTTTAATATATATATAATATAAAATATATTTTATATTAAACTTTTTATAATAATAAATAATAAAAATATTTTTATATTTTAAATATAATATTAAATAATCTAGTTTTTTATTATATTTTCTTTTTTTAAAGATTAAGTTAATATTTAATATATAATTATAGAAAACTATAGTAAACTCTTATAAGCTTCTCTTTAAAGAAATATTTAAAAGTTATATTAATTATCTTTAATTAATTTAATTAAAAAAATAAATTAATTAGAAATTAAATAGTTATTTATATTATTATTATTTTAAATTAAAATTATTATTTTATAATAACTTTAATTTATATTAATTTTAATAGTAAATATAACTTTTGAATTTAAAAAAGTAATTTATTATATATAATAACTTAAAAAAGAAAAAAGAAATAAAAAAACTAAATTATAAGAAAATTTATTATTATTATAATAAGTTTAATATTATAATAATAATATATATATAAGAATACTACTTAAATTTAAGAAGTATAGATAGGTCCTATAGTTATAGAACGTATTATATAGCTTAAGAAAGTTACTCCTTATTATAGTAATAAAATTTAATAAAGAGCCTTATAGAATAAGGCTATAATATTATTTTATAAGAGCTTTATATTATAACTAAGGGCTAGGTTATTATCTTCTTCTTTATTAATAATATTATTATTATTTATCTAAAGAATAAAGAAACTACTACTACTAATATAATTAATAATCTTAAGAGCTAATATAAAATAATAAACCTAGAAGTACCTTAATAGTTCCTAGGGATTTATATTTTATAATTAAGAGCCTAGAGAATAATCTAGCTTATATAAGATATATATATATATAAAATTATATATTAATTAAGAATTAAGCTAATAAATCTAATACTAATACTTATAATATAAACTAAGCTATTATATTTAATTATATAAGTTATAAAGAAATTAATTTATTTATATCTATAAAAAGTTAGATCTATATTATTTATAGCTATCTTAAATAAACTAGATATATTATTTATAATAGCCTAGCTAACTTAATATAATACTAATTTAAGTAATTTATATATTAAGTAATTAATTAAGTAATTAGATATTATATATATATTAAATAAAATTCTATACTCTATAGCTTAAAGATATTACTTTAAATTAGCTAGTAAAAATAATTATAATATTTAATTATATATATAATAATTCTTTTAAAGATAATTACTAAAATATAAAAGCTCTTAAGATTATATTATAAAATTATATAAAGAAGCTATTATATAGTAAATAATAAAATAAATATTTATAATAACTTTTAATATAGAAGCTAAGTTTATTACCCTATTAGAGATAGCTAAGAAAGTAATATTTATTAGTAAGCTATTATAAGCCCTAGAGATTTAAATTAAAAATCTTTTAAAACTAGAATATAATAATAAGTAAATAATTTAATTACGAAATAAAGAAGCTATAAAGTTAAATATCTTAGCTTTATTATATAAATATATATTAATATTAGCTCTATTAAATAGTTTAATAAAGAAAAATTACTATAAAGTAAGGTATAATTATAAATATAGTAATTAATAAAATAATAAAAGCTCTTCTAAAACTATAATATATAATATTTCTTAGACGCTAGGAATAGAAGATATCTAAAGTTAGATTTAATTAGAAGCCTAAATAAAAGAGCTATAAAATAAATTAAAAAACTATTTTAACTTTATAATATTATAAGATCTAGAATTAAAGCTTAGAGTAAGAGGTAGCTATCTAAAGGTATTAAGGAAGAATAAAGTATAAAGGCTATAAAAGCTACTACTTAAACTAATATTAAAAATAAAGAAAATAGCTTTATAATATCTTTAAAGCTATAATAATTAAGGACTTAATAAAGACTTAGAAGTTATTAAGTAACTAACTCTATAAGTATTATAAAAGCTATAAAGAGATTAATCTTATAAGAGCTTAGTAGTTATTAAATTACTTACTTTATAAGAGCTTATTAATTTATAAGAAGTATATTAATAAGAGTTATTATTATAATTATTACTAGAGAGATATATTAAATTAGCTTATAGATAATATTATTAGATTAGCCTAATAGTAGTAGGCCCTAGGGTATTATATTATATAGTTAGCTTAGTCTATAATATTCTTCTATTAATTAACTAATTAACTAGTTTAAATACTTTCTCTTTCTTCTTCTTTATTACTATTACTACTAATGTTTAATTTATAATATAAATAATTTTAGTATTTATTATACTAATCTTTTCTTCTCTTTTTAATTACTTTATATAATAAGGAATAATTTATATAACTCCTTAAGAAATAATTAATAAACAATATTACAATTAAACTATTTTCATTATCATGACTTATATCCAGCGGAAGAATTGACAAATGATGAAGCAGGACTTAGCACAAGTAGTATTTTCTTGAAAGCAAACCAGATTCATATGAATCCCATGTTTACCTTCATGTGTCGCTAAAGCAATGTGAAAAGATGAGTAATGTTGACTCTATTGCGGCGCTCTGGGAAGAGACGTCTTTCACCTCACTCCCGGATGATGCACCCCTGGAGCTTTTAGAGTTCGTAGAAGATGTTCAACAAACCACGCCAGATCTATGCCTTGCATAGAGCTAGGAGACGGCATGACTTTCAAAATCTCGTTAATAAGTAAGCAAAACATACATCGGACTCCATTCCTATCCCAACCTCGTCCCTCAGCCCACCCTCTAATGTTGAACAATTAGATACGTGTCGCAACTGCGCGACGGTTGTGGGGCTCTGAGCTGCACCACATCAACATGTGTTACCTACCGGAAGCTTTTAGCCAAGTCCCCGATACGCAAGTACAGTCACACAAGTGCCCGTACGTTGGCAGTGTACATGGCGAGCCAAGACAACCCGGAAAAAGGCCTATGCCCTGCCCTCAGATGCATAAACATGAGTCAGGGCTCGACAAATACTCTGATATTTCTGCCACGGCCATGTTCTCCTACTCACTCTAGCCCAGCGACGTCAGACCAACGAGGCTTATTGGCACGGCGACAGAAAACATCCACAATCTTGGCTAGAAGAATGGCTTCCCTCGGGACTTGAAGGAGCACCCTCGCTCTTGTCCATGTACGGATAGATCACTGCACCCACCCTCTAATGAATAGAAGGAATATTTTGCCGACAGTAAAACTTGGAATTGATGAGTCTCAGAAGATCACAGTGATGGAACAGCCAATAAACAGAGACTACAGATCTTTCGCCGCTACTGTTTTTGGAACAGTAGCCTTCAAGATGCTCGAATGGCTCACACCCCAATCCCTGGACCACATGGCGTATAAGGTATGTCATTTAGGTGTACGCACTGCCTCAGTCAGGAATACGCCCCCCGAACAGTGCGACTGCGAACTGCAAGCAACAGATGCACCAAGCTGGAAGCGCAGCTCGCATACATCATTGAACCTGTGTTGTTTGAAGTCACCCCAGAACGTGTCATGCGTTTGCGTCGGTCGAGATCCATGCGCTTCAACGTGTAACGAATTGAAAGGTTCGACGAATTCAACGCCTACATGCAATTCGGATGCCCGTATTCTATCCTCCTCAGCATCGAGAGCGCAGACCGTGGATCACGTTGCTACGAAAGCCTTCCAAGATATAAGATTGCCGTATACATCCTCTCGCTTGACGCCAATGTGCCGGGACAATGATTTTCTAAGTTCCATCATACCTGGAGTCCCCGAGTTTTATTGTAAGTCGTCATTGGTTGAAAGCACGCCTTTTCGAAACTCTTCCTCTTGGAAAGTGGATGAATGTCGCCTAAGCGACCAGGATGGTATTTCCCAAGGGATTGCGGTTCCAAACCATACTGATCATGACTTTTCATCTACCCACTTAGTGTCGACCAAGATGCGAGATTATGAATCGAAGTCAGACATCGAGGTGGCAAAGCAACGTTTAGCCAAATCACAGGTTGGTAAGCCATTGCCACAATCTCTACGCCAACTTAGTGTGGAGCTGGTCGACTTCATTTGCAATATATTCAACGAGGACCGCACAGGAGAGAGATGGTCAAGTGGGCAAGCTGAAACCAAATATACTTATCCAAAACCGGTTAATCTTAAGAAGCGACTTTTCCGGAATCCTCAACCTGACGGATTTCTTTCTCAGAAAATGTGGAAAGCATTTAATGAGCAGTCTCTTTTTCATGTTCTCAGTGATCCCTATTCTCTCATTGCATCTTTCACTATCGAAGGACATTTGTACGACTCACACTCTCTGTGGTATTGCATGCTTCGAATGACGCATGTGGTGCCGAACCTCGTATTTCATAGTTTGTGGATAGCGTCTGGCAGCCTGTTCATTCCTCCTACGTCTATACAGAACACTAGAACGCGACCTGCCAAACCCTTCCAACATTGTGTAAAACCTTTATCAGACTTTGAAGCTGGGAGCCTTATATCGATATGTCTGCATGCACTAGTGGCATCCGCGCCCCTAGTCTCAGACCCTAAGACTCTTTACGAGATGTCCCGCTCACGAGCATGTGGGTTAGCTGTGACAGAGACAACCAGCACTGCAAGGCAGCCACCCTCCGTATGCGTTGAATACGACGATGCTTTCTCTAATAATCTTGCCATCAGGTTAGCCCGACGTCTGTGTTGCGCCATCACTGCTCGGAGATGCTTTGATGAAATAGCACAGTGTGACTCTCGCATTAAGGATTCGGATTCTGATACAGATATACTACGACCCCTATTAAGCCAGCTGGATCTTTCAGCCTCTGTTCGACATCGAGTCCTTGAATTTTCGCCTTCTGAGCGTGTCATTCATGAGACCCGGGTTCCGACACTTATATTGGATTGGGCAAGGACTGTTCTACTACATGAATGGAATGGACAGGCACAGTTTCCCGCCGATGGACCCTTTCATGGGGCTATCACATTAATCGCAACTATGTGTGAGTCTTCTACAACAGCAGCTTGAATTACTGCCCCTCCAAAAAATAATAAAAAGATCGGCTCGGAGACTGACACAAGAGCAGACGATAATAGAAACAGGCTTTTATTGGGAGACATTCAATTTCGCGTGGACTATTTTACCAAGCGACTCGACTCGATGGAGATTCCTGTTGCATGGGCTGCATTCACATCCACTAGGTGCCGACGGCACATCCTAGATTACCCATATCTGTTCAGCTCAAGCACATTAGTTTCTTTCTTCCGTGCTATCAATTTTTCAAGAATGAGTCGAGTATTTGAACAGTCGAGTTCGCTCAAGACCCGTATGAGCGCCATAATCGACCCCGGCAGTTTAATTACAAATCCGCACCACAAGTTTGTCCTGCAGGAGTCACTTCGTACCGCATCCTGCAAGTACCTTGTTCTGGAAATAGGCCGAGGAAGCGTGCTGAAAGATGCATTTGATCAGCTCTGGAGACGCCAAGAAAGAGAACTTTTACGTCCTCTGAAGGTTCACCTCGGTGAGGATGGGGGAGAAGAAGGGTTCGACTCTGGAGGTGTACAACAAGAATTTTTCCGAATGGCTATTGCTGAGTGTCTTGATCCAAAATATGGAGCCTTTACGACTGATGAGAGGACACGGATGGCATGGTTTGTTCCAGGGTCAATCGTTGAGACATGGAAGTTTGAAATGATTGGGTTATTAGTTTCACTGGCTGTCTATAATGGACTGACACTCCCGGTCACTTTCCCGAAGGCACTATACCGAAAACTACTAGGGCAACCGGTAGAGGAGCTTTACCATATTGCCGATGGATGGCCAGAGTTGGCAAGTGGGCTAACTGTTTTGCTTGAATGGGATGAGAAAGACGGACTCGTTGAAGAGGTATTTTCACGCACTTATGAGTTCTCGGTTTCTGCCTTTGGGAGCAACATCAATTGTGAAATGACAAGAACCAACTCATCTTGGCCTCCAGAGCCTTTGGTTTCCTTACTCGGACTTAAAACGCCAGTGTCAGTAGGCTCTGTTGATGAAGCACCACTAGTCACGAACGAGAATCGCGACGCCTATGTGAGCGACTATCTTCGATATTTAACGGATGTTTCAGTGAAAGAGCAATACCTTGCTTTCGAGCGTGGATTTCGAGCGTGTCTACACCCTAAATCACTTTCCCTACTCAGCCCCCCTGTTCTTCAATCAATTGTTGAAGGCCTACAAGACATCGATATTGGAGAACTTCGGCGGTGTACGCGCTATGTAGGATGGGATGCCTCGCACCGCACTGTCAAGGAATTTTGGTCAATAGTAAAACGCTATAATGACAGGATGAAGCGCAGGCTACTAGAATTTGTGACGGCATCCGACAGGGTACCTGTGGGTGGCTTAAGAAATCTGCAGTTTGTCCTCCAGAAAAATGGGGAAGAAGAAGGTGAGTATGGGCATCTACCCACAGCTTACACTTGCTATGGGACACTATTACTACCGGAGTATAGAGATAAGGAAGTTCTAAGAGAGCGGTTAGGGATGGCCCTGGAAAATGCGCAAGGATTCGGCTTTGCATAAGTAAATTAGGTAAACAAATACTTCATTGCTTGACAATCTACAATTTAAATCTATATATTTATTATAGGCAACGCTTGAAACTATCTTAGTAGCTCTGTTTTTAAAGCCAAACGAGTTGGATTGAAAGTTTTTGAATATTAAGCAGTAATCATATATTTAATTATGTAGGAGGAATATTATTATATTATTCTATACCCAGCCAGATTTAAATCATATCTTAGACGTTCTTGGGTGAGTCGGCGACCTCATGCTGTTGAGATACCATATCTTGTTTGTCTTTTTCCCATTGACTATTAGTGTCACTGAAAGCCTCCTTCAACTTTTGCTCCTTGGCTTTTTTCTCTGCCTCTTCCTTCTCATGCGCAATTCTATCCTTTTCCATTTCCTGAAGTATCAGTCAGCTAGTTGCACTTGGTATGCCATATGTTGAAATGGCCGCCCCTACCTCCATGTGGCGAATATCATCCACGCTAGGCTCGTAAAGATGCCATATCACATAATGAGGCAAGCCCTACCACCGAGTATTGCATTCGCTTCGCCATCTTTGAGCAACATATGTCGTCAGCACAGAAGATCATGCTCATTCGAGCCACAACATACCTTTCCAAATCCCTCTGTTTCGGCGTGTTTTTCAAAGCTGAAAGCCGGGAACGGCGGGAAATGAACGCCAGATCTGAACACCTTCGCTTTGGCCAGAATACTGACACCTCCGACACCGTCAATTTCCATCTCCATGTCCGGATCCCCAAATGGGTCTCGGAGATACGCCAAGTGTGGTCTCCATGTAGCATACTCTGCGTATCCTTCCACTATTACAGCATCTTCGTCCAAGGTGTCAGGCCAACGCGAGAGCAGTTTCTGATTCTTGCCAAGAATTCAGATCGTAGGGCTGCTCGCCACCAAGCCAGTCAGGGAGAGGACGCCAAACATCTGGAAGTTAATTCTCAGTAAATAATTTGCATGTGGAATAACAAATGCAGCACAGAGGCCCGGCTGTTACATTACGTACTAGGGACAATGAAGTCTTTGTTATGTCGCATCAGGTCCTCCAAAATTGTGAAAGGTGCCGTTAGCACATCCACATCTCGCCAATAAACCCACGAATGATATGGCCGCAGAGCTGCACTAAGTAGCCAGTTGCGAGCCTGTGCCATCAATTTTCGTCGACTCGCCTGGGCAGCGAACCCGTGACGGCTCTCAACATCTTGGTTCACCTTCTGGCCAAAATCTTTCTCTATCATGGATATTTCGCCATATGGCTGCTTTGGGTCCGATTCGGCTTGCATCAATTTTAGACTGTTGGTCAAAACGTCCAGTGTATGGTCTTTGGAGTCGGATACAAGGAACGCTAGGTCAATTAGGTGATGTGGATATGTGAAATTCCTTAAGTGAGAGAAAACATCGGCAGATGCTGTTCAGCATCCCGAAGGGGTACACAGAGTAAAATTCTTTCTTCTCGCTCCCAGCCACGTGCGGTACCTTGTACGTTAGTCAAGTCGTAATATCGAACGACGGTTTCTAGCTCGAGGTCACTATCCGACACAAACAGCCCTAGGGATAAAATCATTGCCGCCGTACTCGAGGGTCGAAGCAGAACGAAGAAAACAGCGAGGGCAACAATGACTGCACCGACACGTATGAACAACTTTTTCCGACGTCGACTGACAGGGCCTGAGGCTCGAGGTTGAAACCTGGTTGATGTCATGTCACTACTACTTGCAATCGGCAATTTGCAATCGCTCAATTATTACAATAGGGGACAGCCTACCTGTGAGGGGAGATGCTAAATGTGTCACCTCGTGGGTAGCCATTCGAGTATCCACTGGAGTGATGCCGGGGTATCATCTTGACGAGGCGCCGGGTGGAGGCATAAAATGGTATGGGGGGAAGAGACTGCAACTGGAGAATTCTAGAGTATCCCGATGTGACACAGAAGTATCAGAGTAGCTAGCGGGACCAAGGGGCATCAGGTATAAGTCATGACAGAAACAGAATATTGATACTAATAGATTATTTGTAGCATAGCCAGGCGCGTTGCGGTGGAGGAAGGCAGTACGTGTGGGCTGTCCTTATGGTCAGGGGTAACTAGTTAAACACTACAAATCCACCTGTTAGCGGGATTCCACCACCGTATCCTACATAAATATTATACCTATTAAACAACCACTAAAGCTCAATGTTATCAAGGTGATTATAAAGGTAGACCAAATACTACTAATAGAATCTTTTAATATTTGTTTTTCATAGCATACTAAAACGATATATAGATTATAGATCTTTATAATTTATATATTATCTGTAGTATTATTATTAGTATTTAGCTAAATTAAGAAAGTATATTTAATATTATCTCTAGAGTAAGAGATATTATATAAATATTAATATTTTATAGAGTATTTTAATTTTATTGTAGATATTTATAGTTACTATCTTTGTTAATTAAGTAAATTTTATTATTAGTTTACTACTTGTAAGGTAGAGAGAATATACATATAACTCAACCACCTAGTAGGCTCAATAGAATAATATACTTATAAGAATTTAAGAGTTACTAATATATTAGTTATAATAAAAAGAATAGTAATAGTTCTAACTAATGTAATAAGATATAAATTTATTTAATTCAATAGTTTATTATAATAATATACTTAGTAATAGAAATACTAGATAGCTAATTTTAATAAATAATAATAATAATAATAATAATAATAATAAGAGTATATATTTTCTAGCTATTATAATATTACTAATTATATTAAATTCTGGGTACTTATATAATTAGATATTATTATCTCTAGATATAAGTCTTATTCTCTATCTTACTTAATTATAAATAATTAGAGCTAGCTTATAAGTTATATTTTATATTTTATAATAATATATAACTTAATAAATTATTTTCTAAGAGAAAGTCTATATTATCTTACTAATAAGATATATTATAACTATTACTCTATAGTAGTAATTTAGAGGAATTTGATATATATTTTTATATATTATAAACTAATATAATTTTAACTTTAAATTATTATATAAAGACTTAATTTCTTAAACAATATAGTAAGATTAAAGTTATTTGAAGATATATAATAAAAATTGTTTTACAAGATTTATATTACTTTATATATATTTAGCTAATATTTTAAAATACTATATTTAGTTAATTTTTCAATATAAATTATTATTTAATTTTAATATATATCTTATTAAAATATATTTTTTAATTTATATATTTCAAGAAGAAAGATTATATATTTACAAATATCTATATCTTGTTATCTAGAGTATTATATATTTTCTTTAAGTAATTACCTTTTTTATTCTATAATTAAATAAATTACTTAATATTTACTTTATTAATTATATTATTTAAACATTTATTTATTAGAGAGTATAATATTAATATCTTTATATTATCTAATATATTTAAAGAAAATTTTATTTTGATTTTCTTATTTAAAGAGCTTTATAATAAGAAATTATTTTATTAGTAAATTATTAAAGTATTTAATTAGGAATTATATTAAAGGTATTATTAATTAATTAGATAATTATAGTTTTTAAAGTTCTTTATTTTTATTTATTAAAATCTTTAATAAAAGATTTTAATAAATTAATAAACTTATATCTTAGTTTTTATATTTACTTATAGTTTTAATAATCTATATATATATATACTCTTATAGTTTATAAATATAATTAATATTACTTTTATAAACTTAATATAAAAAGTATTCTTAGTTTCTTATATAAGAGTTATTTTTAATTAATCTAGAGTTTAATAAAGAGCTTTATTTATACTCTTTTATATATTTTATTAATATTACTATTATATAGCTAGTAATATAACCTAGTAATAATCTACAATAGATAGTTTTAATTAATTAAAATAATACTTTTATAAATTATATAATAAGTAGTTTTCTATTACTTAAAATCTCTTAGAAGTTTTAACTAGTTAAGATAATACTTCTAGAATTTCTTATATAATTATATATAGTATAATGAACTAGCCCTAGGGTATATTATAGATAGATATTAATTCTTATATTAATATACTTAAAGAAGAAGATTCTTTAAGATAATAGAAAATAAGTTCCCTCTTTACTATAGCTAAGCGTGGTCTATACTTAAGCTCCCTACTCTAAGGATAACTCGAGCTAAAGCTCGAGTCTATAATATATAGCTCTTTAATATAGTAAAATTCTATTTATAAAATTAATCTTAATCTCTTATTTTTATTAGTTTATATTATATTTATAAAATGTAATACTAATTAATATAAATTAACTTATTAACTTATATATAAGTTTTACTTTATAGCTAAGTTATATTATAAAGTTCTAAGAAGTAAGTTTAATAATTATAAGTTATCTTTCTATTCTCTATTTATTAACTTCTCTTATAAGTAAGTAAATATCTATTTACTACTTATATTAGTAATATACTAAGGTTTTTCTACTTCTATTATATCTTACTAATCTATCTATTTTAATATTATAATTTAGTACCTATTATAAATTATAATATCAAGACTTTTAATAAATTTATTTAATTAATATTATTTAATAAATAAAGTTTTATATATAATTTAATATTTTATTAATTACTAATTAAATATAATACTTATAAATTTCTTATTATTATCTATATAAATTAGCTAATATTACTTGTAATAAAGTTTCTTTACTTTAAGATATTAAATAAAGTATATAGTATATTATTATATATAATCTTCTTAAAGTTAATTACTTTATTATTATTAAAGTAGCTATTATTATATACTTAAGCTTTAGCTTAAGTTATCCTTAAATATAAACTGTAGTTAGCTATAATAAAAAGGAAATCTTTACTCTCTTTATTTAAAGAATCTTCTTCTTTAGGTATATTAATAAGAGAATTAATATCTATTTATAATATACTCTCAGGCTAGTTTATTATATTTAATATACTTTAAATAATACTTTTAAAATTTTCATAATATAAGTTATTTTAAGCGGAAAATATTTAACTAAAGAAATAGCTTTTAATTCTATATTTTACTTTATAAAATAAATAAATTAAATATAAGAAGTAATAGAGAACTAGATTAACTAACTATAAAGCTAGTAAGCTAAATTAATTACTTAATAAAATAAAATTAAGATATAGCTTACTTAATAGCTTAATATAACTTTAATATCTCTAGCTTAAACTATAGTTACTTTACTAATACTATATTCTAATTACTTAAAAAAGTACTTCTAGTTAAAGAGTTATATATAAAGAAATTTATATAATTTTCTAAATATAGAAGATTATTATAATATATAACTTATATATTAATATAATTTAATAGAGATTATAAAGAAATTATTTATATTTTTATAATAAAATATCTTTATAAGAGTATAATTTTAAATAATAACTTATTATAAATTAAGTAATATAATTAAATTAAACTTTAATATCTAAACTAAAATAATAATAAGCTATTCTCTAGCTTCTATATATAATTTAAATAGAGGCTAGTAATAGTAAGGAGCTTTACTTAAAATAATAATATTAAATTAATATATCTTTAATACTTATTTTCTAAGAAAATAAGAGAGTATAGCTTAAAATATAAGATTATATAAATAACTAGATAAAGGCTATTAATATTTATTATAATATTAATATAAATATTAAATTATATTAAATAAAGAAGAGATTCTAGAGATAATATAAAATTCTAGTTTAATAAGCTTTAATATTAACTTTAAGTAGAAATAAGAATATAATAATATTTAATATTAATATAGTAATTATATAATTATAAAAATTGAAAAATAAAAATAATATTAAAATATATAACTTTTAGATATAATTTTAATTCTTTTTAATAATTTAAAATTACTTAATATTTAAATTAATTTAAGTTATTATTATAATATAATAAGTAAATAAATAATATAAAAACTTAATTTAAAAATATTTATATTTCTTTAATTATATATATTTAATATAATAATAAGAGTATAATAAAAATAGTAAATATTTAAAGCAGTTTATTATATATTTAATTTAAATAATTAATATTATCTAGTTATATTTTATATTATTCTATATTTAGTAAAAAATATTATTTTAAGCTTATTTTAATTATATTACTACTTTATTTAACTCTTTATAAATTATAATAAATTATTAATAAAGAAATTAAATAATATTATTATAAATAAATTCTCTTAGTATTTTACTTTACTTATAATATAAAAGGTTATAAGCTCTTAATATATAATAATAATTTAAAGAGAGTTAAAATAGCTATTCTCTTTAATATTCTTTATAATAATTAATATTTATAAACTTATAATAATTATTATAATTATAATATATAGCTTATATTAATTATTATTTTTAACTAAAAAGAACTTTTAATTAATATTCTTTATTAAACTTCTTTATAAATTTATAAATCTCTTTTATAAAGAGAAAATCTCTATCTCTAATTATTATATATATATATTTATTAAAATTAAAATAATTAATTTATTAAACTTAATATATATTTTATATTTTATTAAATTTAAGCTATTAAAAATAAAGAGTATTTTATTACCTTTAATATTAAATATAAATTATTTTAATAGCTTAGTTACTCTTTTAGCTTAATAAAAATAGTAGTAATATTTTAAAAATATATTAATAAATCTTTTAAAATATATTAAGTTTTTAAAGAGCTCTTTTAATATTTTTATTTTTATTTATCTAAATAATATTTTAACTTACTTAAAAAAGTAATTAAGTTAACTATATATAGAAAGCATATATAATATTTAATTAATTAAAGAATATTAACTTATATATTAATATTAATAAATATATTTTTATTATAAAGAAAGTAAATTACTTTATATATATTACTAAAATTAGACTTTATATTTACTTTAATTTAGAGAAATAATAATAATGTAAAATTAGAAATTTTTAGAAAAGTTATAATATATTTATAACTTCTTTAATTTTATTAACTTTTATTAAGATTTTATTTTAAATTTATTTTATATTATTACTTTATTAATATATTTTATAAAAAAATAAGTTTTATTTAATTAAAAAGCTAAAAGAAATTAAAGATTTAAATATTTAAAACTTATATTTATTTTATATTTAATTCTTATTTAATAAAATACTATAAACTTATTACTTTTTAAAGTAAATTACTTAAAGATAATATTAAGAGATTATTTATTATAATACAAGTATTATAAACTTGAGCTTTAGCTTAGATTATTCTTAGAATAAGGAGCTTAAGTATAGACTATAATTAGCTATAGTAAGAGAGTATTAAGAGCTAATTAGGCTATAGGTACCTAAGGTAGAAATATCTAGTTAAGTAGCCTTAAAAATATAAAGATATATAACTATAGAAAAAGATAAGAACTAACTTATATAATAATTAAGTAATAATAAGATAATAAAGAGATTATTATATATATATTATAAGTTTATTACAAGTTCCTAGCTACTTAGCTTACTAACTTTTACTTCTTAATAATAACTTATTTTCTAAATTTAATAAATTAGCTCTTCTTTAAAAACTAGAATTATTAATTAATAAGAAAAATAATATAAAATATAAATATACTTAATTAAAGTATTAAAGAGTTATTATAAGATTATATTAACTTTATAGAGAACTTACTATAAATTAATATTAAAACTTCTTTACTAAACTTTAAAATAAGAAGACTACTAACTCTAGGTCCTGTTAGTATTTAAATTCTAATTAAGCCTAAAGGCCTTAATCTAATTATAATAAAAGGTAAAATATTATAAAAAGAGCTAGCTAAAGTATAATAATATAGTAAAGTAATAATACTATAAAAGTAAATTACTAATAAAAAATGGAGAACTAAAAACTTAGAAGAAGAGAGAGAAGAAATATAACTTTCTAGATATCTATATACTAAGAATAAAACTCTTAAGTAGATAGTTACTATTAATATTATAATATTAGTATAGCTACTTAATAGCTAGAATATATATTAAGGAGGAGGAAGAGAAGTAAATTAAATATATATCTATTAGAAGGTATAGGTCTGAGGCATAGACTAGGGAGTCTAGGGTAGACACCTTCTGCAAGGCAGGGAATATGCGCTGTAACTAGCTCGCAGGCTAGGTAAGGGAAATCCCTCTTATAAAGGAATAAATAACCTTATATAGGTAAAAATCCTTATAAAGAGAGATAAAATATAAGATATAAAGATATCAAGGAACCACAGGGGACTAATCTTATTCTAGTAATAGGTATAGGATAGAAAAGTGAGTATATTAAAGTTGTTATATAAAACTATCCTAAGGGAAATAGGGCTCTATTATACCTATCTGACCCTTATTACAGCGGGTTACACCCGCTGGAAGCTTCGGGTTATAGTGGATATCTTGTGCTAATATATTTGCCACAGTGGGTTATATAGGTCATATGACCACTATAGGGTTCTTGCCACAGTGGAGCTTACAGGGGTCAGTGCCCGCTGGAAGCTTCTAATCACAGCAGTTAAACCACTATGCTGGGTGCCTAAGGTTTAACAATATCTATAAAAATAAGAAATAAAGTAATTTATAATTATATAAATATAATATTAATATCTATATTAAAGAAAATACTTTCTATTATTAAATTAAGTAATTAAAAGTTTTATTAACTAGTTAATATATTAAAAAGATTATATAATATAACTTTAACTAGCTAGATTTTAGAAAATTACTTTTAATAATAATTTTTAAAAAATTATATATATTTCTTAAAAAAATAATAGAAGACTTATATAATTATAAGCTAATAGTAAAATAAAAGTTAGAATATATATTAAATTAAGGGCTAGTTTTTTAAAAAGTTCTTTTTAAAATAAATTTAAATTAAAGTTAAATTTTTAAATTAAATAAAGGAAAAGAATTATATTCTCTATATAATCTTATATCTACTACTAGTACTATAGAAGTAAGTAATTAATAATAGTCTCTTAAAGATTTAGTAGAGATTTTATATAACTAGTTGATAAGTAAAAACTACTCTTAGAGAGACTTAAGCTACTACCTTTACTAATATATAATATAATAAAGATAGAGACTAGAATATAATAACTCTTCTATTATTATTAACTAGTATAATAAACTAGCCCTAGGGTATATTATAAATAAGTATTAATTCTTATATTAATATATTTAAAAGAAGAAAATTCTTTAATATAATAGAAAATAAGTTCTCTCTTTATTATAACTAAGTATAGTCTATACTTAAGCTCCTTACTCTAAAGATAACCTAAGCTAAGCTTAAGTTTCTAATATATCTCTCTACTAATAATATACCCCTAGGTTATATATAAACTATTTTAAATATATATCTATGATCCCTTAGCACCGCAGCGCCACCGTGATCACATCCCATACCGTGAAAGTATTACTATTGTTATTTAGTTCTCTTACTATGGGATATAATTTATATTAGGTCAATTACTTTCTTGAATAATATTTACTTTTCACCCCCCCTACTTACTTTTTTTTATTTCTTATTTCTTTTTTTTCATACGTGTATATTCATTATTATATTTTTTATCATTTTTAACTTATTTTATTATATCTTTATATAATATTTAATACTAAAGAGAACTATTTTAAAAAATACGCTTAGTAATTAATTAATATTTCTTTAGTATTTCTATACTAGTTGAACACCACAGCGCTTCATCAATGAAACAAGACCACCGTTTTGAGTCATTAGTTGACCTAGAGGGATGATAGTGCAGATCACACAATTGATTCCCCAATTACAACACAACGAGAATTAATAAGATGCTACAACGTCTTCTCACCGACTATCATTAATTGAGTATGTATTGATTTAGTATACCCTTCACCAGCTAATATTATGTCTAGCGAAGTGTATAAGTGTTCAAAAATGAATCTGTTGGCTGTTGTTATACTTTGTTTTTAGTCAGTATTTTGTTTACCACCCACCTTTATTTAATCAGCAAAATTATATTTTTCTTCTTAAACTTATATTATTCTTTTACCGTAACTCCCTGTTCCAACACATGCTCTTGCCTAATAAGAAAGCTTGATTTCCAAAAATAGTATATTAAATTAAATAAATTGTAATACCCTCACCCCCCCTAATATATAGTTATTTATCTAGCTCTCAGCCTTATGATACTTTAAAGAAATCTAGTAAGGCTCATTTAGTTGAAAGAAATTATATTTAGCTCTTTTAAAAGAATTTTAATTAACACATATTGTAAACTGTTTACTCAACACAAGTATTTTAACTTAGTATTTTTAAAATTAGCGTAACAAGAAAAATACTTTACAATAAGTAATAAGAACCCATGACTTAATTAAAGATTTATAGTTATTATATTTATATATAATTTATAGCTACTTATTAAATTTTAACATTTTGTCCTAACTAAGCTCTATGGCCATTAGTTCAGTACTTTGTTTCTACACGATTCACGCCCTTCGATTTTTCATTAATTTACCGTTAATAGTAATAATACCTTTTATACTTTAATTATTTAATATACCCCTTTTGGATTTTGCAGATAATATAGCTTAAAGTACCTTTTATTTTTGACGCTATATACATTATAATTAAATTTATAAAGATAACTAGAATATTTTATACTACAAAAGTAAAATACTATCACGTTAATTACATTTCAGACGTGTTGTACGTGTTTTTGTAGTTTAATATTTCTATTGTTCTTTATATTCACACCTATCTACAAGATAATTACAATATATCTAATTAAATATTATAAATAATATTTTACTAAAAACGTCCCTCCCACCTATGATATGTACGTGATTCCATGTTACCCCTACTTTACTGCAGTTGATAATACGTGATAATGCAATGATAGACAGGAGTTCCTCGAACACCGATGATAATTATCTGATTATCAGCTAGCCTTGTGCATGTATGTGTGTTATGATTAATAAGTACTTTTACGAAGAAGCAGTATTGTTTATATGAGTTTTACTTAGTAATATTCGTTTTTATGATAGATGAGAATAGTAGTACAGGCCTAGGAAAACGGAAAGAGGGGACAAATGAAGATGTAAAAAAATTAGTATAAAATCTTGTGATCGCGCGACCAATTTTCCCCCGTCCCAGACGCCACCCTTCCTTCGTTTTACCACTGTGTGAGATGTGGTACCTTGTGTTGCGTGCCAGCCCAAACCCCTTATACCTAATCGTCCTCAAAAACAGGTGTTTTTAGGTCGACGCGTGATTATTCAGAGTTAACCCCAATGAGGTTAGCTGATCGAGGTGTGCTATCACCGATTCCGTGACCAGGCTCCACTTAGGGTTGTAGAACAATTGCGGAGACAGGGTGAGATATTAGATATATATATCTATATATATATATATATTATTCTCTTTTTCTCTTTTAATTTTTATAATATTAAAGTATTTATAAAATAATTTAAAGATTTCTATATAAAGATATTATACTCTTTCTATTTAATTAATAATTATTATAATATAGTAGTCCTATATCTAGTATATCTCTCTTTTAGGGTTAGAGAGACTATAGGTTTAAATCCTACTAGTAATATACTTCTAGGAGTTAGGACCCCCTAGGAGAGACTAAAAATTAACTAAGCCTATAGCTAAGGGTAAAAACTAGGCCACTTCTACAGTATTATCGCGGCGGCTATATCTTCCTACTATAAAGAAGGCCCTGACCTAGGGGGGATTAGGAAGTCTAGCTCGCAACTCTAAACCTAGCTATACCTAATATATAATAAGACTAGTAAAACTTAGGGCTAGGAACTTAGGACTAGAAGATTAGGTAGCTTAAGGACTAGTAAGAGTTTTATAATAAGGCTCTATTTTCTCTAACTATTAATAAGATAATATAGCTAGGTAATTATAGGTCTTTCTTATATTCTAGTATTTAAAAGGGGTAATTAGCCTTATAATTATTAAATTTATATATAAATATATAGTAACTCTAGTATAGGCTATATATATAGTATTAGGGTTTTTACCTAGCTCTCTAGAGTATAGTTTTTCTCTAGTTATTATAGAATAGATATATTAGATATTATTTTTAATAAGAGGTCTATTAGTATATAATTTAATATTAATATTTAATTAATATATTATATTTATTTTCTTATTTTTATATATTCTTTATAATTAAATTTTTCTTAATATAATATTTCTTTATAAGTATTTTATTATTAGAAAAGAGAATTTATATTAAATTTAAATAGAAATCTAAAAGAACTTATAAAAGTAATAAATTAATAATAATTTACTTAATAAAGTTTATATAAAAAACTAAGTAAATCTCTTTAAGTATATTAAATTAAATTATAAAGAATATAAAGATTATTATAATTATATATTTTATATAAAGTTAATTAAGTTTTTAGCTTATATAATTTAATTTAATATTTTAAAAAGAGATTTATATTTTATTACTTATTTAAAAGTATTTTACTAAATATCTTAAATAATTTATTATATTCTACTAATATTATTATATAAAGGCTATTATACCTTATATTAGCTCTATATTTTTATATAAATAAGCTAGAAATTAGATGATATAACTCTTTAGTAATATATAACTAATTTAGAAGATATTTATAAGCTAGATATAATTAAGTAAATTATTTATATATTAAACTAGATTAATATTAAATCTATTTAAGAGTTTATTTAAACTTATTTTTATAATAAAAAATATTTTATTATTTAAAAAGAGCTAATAAGAAGATAAGTATATTAGCTAATTAAATTATAAAAAGAATATATAATTATATAAAATTACTTAAACTTCTTAATTTATATATTTTATATTACTATTTATTTATAAATAATAAGCTATTAATAATAATTAGTTTACTTTAACTAGAGTATATAAAGTAATTTAAAATTATCTTACTTGATTTAATTTATAATTACTAATAATTATTAAATAATATAAATTATTAAGTTCTTTTATTAGTAAATTAATTATAAAGTTAATTAAGATTTATTATTAGAACTAGTTTAATATAAGTAATAATTATAAGAGATCTTAGTACTAGTAATAAGAGATACAGCTACTATAATAGTAATAGTTTTAAATAAATTACTTAATAAGTATAAAAATATAATATCTTCTCTTTTAAAACTAACTAAAAGAAATTTAATAAAAAAATTTAAAATAATATTACTAAGCTTTATTAAAAATTCAATTTATAAGCTATTTATTATAAGAAAGTAAGTTATTAATTTATTTAATATATACTTTAAAGTAAATTTATAATAATTAAGATTATATATTAAAGTCTTTTTATAAAAGCTATTTATATAATACTAGATAATATTCTTAGTAAGAAAAGATATAAGAAGAATAGCTCTATATAGTCTATAACTAAGCCTCTATCTCTTTATATAAAATAATAAAGAATAAATATAATTATTATATTATAATATTTAGAACTATATAATAATTTATAAAGCTATACTTTTATAAATATCCTTACTCTTATAATTCTTATAATAAAAAACAACTTTAATAATATTAAGTTATATATCTTTATAGAAATAATATATAGTTTCTTTATTAAAAATAGTATTAAAATATAAAAAAAGATATATATACTCTCTATATAAATAATATATAGAGTTTTATATTATTATAAATAAATATAAATATTTTATAAAGAAAGTAAGTTTATAAGCCTAAATAAAGAACTAATAACTAAGTTATGTAAAATAAATTATACTAGGTTATATAAAGCTTTAAGTAAATTAAAAAATTAACTTCTTTAAAACTTTTATATTAATTATTAAATATTATTATAGTAATATTTAACTTAGAAATTAAATAAATAAATATAAAAATAACTTTCTTATATAGTACTATAAATAAAGAAATATATATTAAATAGCTTATAAGTTATAATAATAATATAGACTATATCTATAAGCTTAATAAAGTACTTTAGAATTTTAAATAAGCTCTTTATATATAGAATAAAACTCTTATATTAAAAAATACTTTATAAGAGATTTAAAATAGCTAATTTTAAACTTTATAAAGTTTATATTAAAATTTATATATAATATAATAAATAATAAAATCTATTTATATTAATTAGTAAACTTATATAAAAAAGATCTTATAATAATATAATATAATAAATTATATATTTATAACTATCTTTATATTAGAAAGTTATCTATATAAATCTAAAGATAAGTTCTTATATTTAGAAGAGAAAAAGAAATAATACTAGTTAGTAGTTAAGTTCTTAATATATATCTTATATTAAATATTTATTTAAATCTATCTTATATAATATCTACTATTAGTTATTATATAAATAATCTAGAGAATTTCTATAATATTTATAAGAGTTAAAAGACTTATATCTTATATATAAAGGTAAATTATATAACTTTATAAAGTATATCAATATTAACTAGGCTAAGGATCTTAATACTTAAAAATTAACCTCTAGTTATATCTTTAATATTAGAAGTACTAGTATTAGCTAATCTTCTAGATATTAAGTAAAAATTACTTTATTAAACTATAAATCTAAATATATTAATTAATTAAATATTACTAAGAAGACTCTCTAGCTATAAAGACTATTTATAGAACTAAATATAGATAATAAGGAAAAGAGTAATATAATATAATAACTATAGAGTTTTACTATTTATATAATATTATATAATTAGTTCTACTAGCTTATCTCTTAATACTTTATTTTCTATAATAATTATACTAGATACGAAGTTTTAATTAGTTAGCTTCTGAGAGCTATAAATAAAGCCACGCAACTTCAATTAAGGAACTCGCTGTATCCACTACACCTAGTCTTATGCTTGATCCCTGGCCTATAGAATTTGTATGTGACGGAGATCCCTGGGGAGACGGACTTCGGGAAATGACTTCTGCCTGCGTTTGTGTGCGCCCATTGTGTGTTGTGATGTAAAGGAAGAGAGGCTGTTGTTGCTGCTTGATGTTGATGTTAGAAATTTAAGGGAAATTTGTAGCTCTTAGAAGCTAACTAAGTAATATTTAGTATTTAGTGCAATTATTACAGAAAATAAAGTTTTAAGAGGTAAGCCAGTAGAACTAGTTATATAGCTAAAGGTAGTTATTATTTATTATAATAATTAAGAAGTAATTATATATATAAATAATTTAATAAATTATAAAGATTTAAAATATTTTAAAACTTAATATTATTTTATAAAGGAAAAAATAAAGAGTAAGTAAATTATATTAAAATATATCTTTATAAAGAAAATAGTTACTAATAGCTTTACTAAATTACTAGAAAAGACTTTATTTCTTAAGTTCTATAGTATATTTTAGCTCTAAGTACTTAAAATAAGTAGGAGCTTATAATTATTAGAAATAATATATAACTTATAATATTATTATCTTCTTTAAGTAGAAGTATTAAAAATAAAGCTATAAAGATAAATAAAGGTATTAATATAAGAGAGTAAATAAAGTAGCTATATATATAAATATAAGTAGAAGTAATTTACTTACTTTAATTATAATAAATTAAGCTAATTAATAAGTTCTAATATATTTATATTTAATAATAATATAATACTTTATATAACTTACTTTAATAAAGTAAAATTATATAATTTATAATAAAGAGCTTCTAGTAATTATTTCTTACTTTAAGATTTAAATATTAGAATTTTGAAATATATATAACTTATTTATTATCTTTATTAACTAAAATAACTTAAAGAATTTTATATAGTATTATTTAATATTAAATATATTAAATTAAATTACTTTTATATTTTTAGTATAATTTGAAGTTGTATTTTAGTTCTTAAATTAAATATTTTAATACACTTTCTAATTATAGAAATAAAAGTAAATAAAACAAAATATGTTTTATATTTAGTTATAATTATACTTATATAGATATATAGATAATACTTTAATTTTTTACATTTTAACTCTTTTAAGTAAAATTTAATCTTTTAATAATATTAATAGTTTTATAGATATTTACTTATAAGTTCTTCAAAATTAAGATACTTAAGAGAATATAGTATACTAAATATAGTTAATAGTAATATAATAAAGTTTATAGAAATTTCTTATTTTTATAATTACTTTAAAAAATAAATTATAAATTATATTATTAATATGTATAAAGTACTTAATATATAAAGACTATGTATAAATTATTAATATAGAAACTATTCATAATAATATATAAAAAGTTTATAAATTATAAATTAATAAACTACTTAATTATAATACTATATTTTATTTTCTTTATTATTAATAATATTAAAGTAGTATAGTTATATATATTAAGTAGTTTATTTAAAACTACTATTATTATAATAATTATATCTCCTATTACTATTTACATTAAATTAGTTTTAATAATAAATTTTAGTTAACTTAATAATTAACTTACTTATTAAAAGACTTAATAAATTATATGTAATTAAGATAATAATATTTATATTACTATAATATATATATATATATATAATATATATATATATAATAGTTTTAAGATATTTAATAATATTTTTAAAAGACTCTTTAGCTAAATTATTAATACTTATAACTTAAATTAAATAAAGTAATTTAAAATTAATTACTTTATATATATTAATAAAAGTAAACTAATTATTATTAAGAGGTCATTTTTTTTATAAATAAATAGTAATATAAAATATAGAAATTAAGAAATCTAAGTAGTTTTTTATATTATATATCTTTCTTATAACTTAACTAATTAATATATTTACATTTTTTACTAGCTCTTCTTAAGTAATAGAGTATTAATTATAATAAAAGTAAACTTAAATAAACTTTTAAAAAGTTTAATATTAATTTAGTTTAATATATAAATAATTTACTTAAATATATTTAGCTTATAAATATATCTTTTACTAGTTATATATTATTAAAGTATTATATAACTTAATTTCTAGCTTATTTATATAAAAGTATAAAATTAATGTAAATTAAGCTATTATATTATATTAATAGTAAAATGTAGTAAATTATTTAAGTTCTTTATAAAATACTTTTAAATAAGTAATAAAATATAGCTTTTTCTTAAAATATAATTAACTTACTTAAATTAAAACCGCGAATCTGTGCTCACTTTACGGTTATTGACACGTGCTATACAGTCATATATGTGTTGATATACTTTCAATAATCAGGTCAGTTCGATATTGGTTTAAGCATTGATGACCTCCACCAGTTTCGCACGTCCTTTCCTCTGTTCAATGTACAGCTAATAGCTGTCGTCATCTGCGGTTTATATGAGTTTATGTATCTGTCTCACTCCACGCATGTTTTGGTGATTGCTAGAAGATATAGATTGAGACTGTGGATAACGACATCGTGTATGGATGATCTGAGATGGTGAAATAGGGTGGTGACCCGTGGAAGGTGTTAGAATAGTGCTCGGGTGTTTGGTAAATAATAAGATATTAATAAAGGAGTATTATATTAAATTAATATTAGTAATAAAGAGTATATAATATTAAAGAAGAAAATATAAAATATTAATTAAATAAAAAAGTTATAATATCTCTATATAAAAATCTCTAAATTATATAAATAGTATTTAATTACTATAGAAAATTTAAAGAGAAAATAAGAAAATATATAAATCATAATAGTTTATATATATGTAAATCATTAAGATAACTCTTTTAAATTACTAAATTAACTTCTTACTATATTATATAGAGTTACTTAATAAGTATTTCTAATTAATTTAAAAAAGATTATTTAAATCATTAATATTTATATTATAATTTAATTACTTTATTTAAAAGCTTAATATCTTATATTACTTCTACTTATAATATTATACTAAATAATGTAAATATTAATTATTAGCTTATTAAGATTAAAGTATTATTATTTAAAAAAAAGAGTAATAATAATATAAAGTAATTAGTAATATAAATTTATAAGTTTATAAATATATATAAAGTATATAATATAAATATTTAACTTGCTTATATTTAATATACTTAATTTAGTAAGTTTTATATCTTTTATTATTAAGTATATACTTAATTACTTTAGTTTATGTAAAGTACTTAATATAAATAAAGTATTTTTAAAATAATATAAAGATAATATAAATATATAAAGTTAAAAGAAAAAAGGAAAAAAAAGAAAGATAAAATAATAAAGGAATATATTAAGAAAGTAATAAAGATATATAAACCTATACTTATAAAGAGATAGTAATATTAATACTTTATTATTACTTTACTAATACTTTATAAATATTATATATTTAGAATAATTCTTAAGTTAGGAGTATATTATTAATAAGAAGATATATTATAAATTTAAGCTTTAGTTAAAGTTATTCTTAAAATAAGGAGCTTAAATATAGATTATATTTAGCTATAATAAAGAGAATACTTTACTCTCTTTATTTTAAAAATTCTCTTCTTTAAGTATAATAATAAAATAATTAATATCTATTTATAATATACTCTAGAGCTATTTTATAATATACTCTAGAGCTAGTTTATTATAGTTATAGTTATTTATATTTATTAAAGCTTATATTATAGAAGAGCTTATATATATTAATATAAATTATATCTATATAATATTTTCCTTTTCTAAGAGTATTATAATATAATTTTTATTTTATTTCTCTTTTATAATTTTTTTTAAATAATATTTATTTTATTAATTATTATTTATTTATCAGAGGCTAAATAGGCTAATTAGGCCGTAGGTACCTAAGGCAGGAATTTCTAGTTAGGTAGCCTTAAAACGCGGGGGTATATAATTATAGGGGAGAGATAAGAACTAACTTATATAATAATTAAGTAGTAGCGAGATAGTAAAGGGGTTATTGCGCATATACTGCCGCGAGTTCCTAGCTACCTAGCTTACTAACTTTTACTTCTTAGTAATAACCTATTTTCTAAATCTAATATTATTATTCTCTAAAGTTATTATTATTAAATAATTTATTTTATTATATTAAATTTCTATACTTTATAATATAATATATAAGATTAATATATAATTTATAATATATAAAATTTATTAAACTACTTTATTATAATTTCTCTATTTTCTTTTATTACTTAATATATATTTTAGTTAATTTTATTAATTAATCTTTATTAAGAAATTATATAATAAAAATAAGACTTGAATTTAAATTTATTAAATAAAAGGCATCTAGTATAATAGTTATAGCTATAATTACTATAGCTAATATAGTTTAGTAAGCCTAGCTCACTGAAGCCTAGTACCTAAGACTACTGTGGCCTAGTGCCTAAGATCACTATAACCTAAGCGCTACAAACCGCTAAGACTACTATAACCTAAGTGCTATAAATAGCCTAGCTTACTATAAGCTAGTGCTATAAGTAGCTTAACTTACTATAGCAGGAGCTATAGAGTTAAACTTACTTCTATTACTCTCCTTAGTAAATATTCAAGTTTTTCTAGTTCTTTATAAGCTTAATAAGCTTACTAAAAATTACTAAAACTTATAAAGAGCTTAAAATAAGGAGAAATAAATAGAATTCTTAATATAGGAAAGAAAGGTCTATAAAAGGAGATCTATTTTCTTATAATAGTTTTTTAAACTAATAACTATAATATACTTACTTTACTATCTAATATCTTTCTTCTATAATAAGATTAGTCCTCTGTGGTTCCTTAATATCCTTATATATTATACTTTATTTATATTTATAAGGAATTTTACCTTTATGAAGTTTTTATTTCTTTATAGGAGGGATTTCCTATACTTAACCTATAAGCTACTTATAGTATATATTCCCTACCTTAAAGAATATATTTACTGTAGACTCCTTAGTTTATATTTCTAGATAATACATTCTAATAAAATTAAATATATAAAGAATTTTATTAAATATAAAGTAATAAATTAAGTCTTTCTTTATTCTATATTCTTATATAATAATTTAAATTATTTTATTTTAAGAGAGTACTTAAAGTAATTTAATCATTTAAAAATATAGTTCTTTTTAATAATATTTAAGTTTAATGTATTTTCTTATTAACTTTAGAGGTATAGTATATAAAGTATATTACTTTTATTAATAAATACTTCTCCTTTAATTATCTATATAATATTATTTTAAAGTAAATATATTCTAATCTTTATCATTAACTAACAAAGAACTGTGTGTAGGCTATAAAATTTTGCGGCGGGATGGTGAATGTTGTAATCATAGTGACAAATACTTTAAAATTATAGATATAATTAATTTAAAGGGACGGAGATCGAAATATTAAAGGGAGGCGGTTCTAGATTTTTAATAGAACGAAGATCACTTATAAAGTTTAATATCGTTACATCCCAGGGTGCGCATCAGATTGGCGAGTTGTAAAGGTGTTTAAACCGATTTAACAGTTATACAATATGTCGTATGAATAGAGATAGGTGTAGAGTAACAATGGTACTGAGGTTATAAAACTACTAGTGTCATATAAATGATTTAGCTTATGTTACCTACGGTACGTAGTTTGTGAGGTAGAAGCTCAAAATATAAGGTACTAATGGTATATTAGGGGTTATTCACTCTTAGTAAGCGTCATTATACTTACGCTAGACCATCCAATCGATTCAATTACTACTATGAGCCTATAAGCGTGTAGAGCATCACAGTAGTACACTATAGCACTGTGACAATACCTTATGCTGTAGATATCATCTGATCTGTCAATACAGATTATATATTCATTTACCACGCTGTATATGATACATAATAATAGTAGTACGGACTAATAAGATTTATAATATAAGAGGAGTAGCCCCGCTTTATTTAATGAATATTGTCTATTATTTCATACTATTCTCCACCCCCACTCTCTTTAATTAACTATTTTAAATCTCTGTTATTTACGATATTATTATAATAAAGGTAATTAAATACTAAATAATATTACCCCCCCGTTATTTTGGTATTGTTGTAATTAGAACTGTTATTGAATTAGAAGACACGCCCCCCACCCCCCAGAAAGGGAACACAACGCCCCCCCCCCCCCAGAACAAAGAGACCCATCCCTTATTATAATTAATAAAATATATAACTCTTAAATCTCTAATAAAGTATAATATTCTATTAGACTACAGTAGTAGGTTATAATAGTATTCTCTCTATCTAATATTCTATTAATAGTTTGAGTATGGACTAGAGCGAGTTTTGATGAAAAACCTAAAAGAAAAGAGTTAGTAAAACTTTATTTTAATATTAAAGATTAAGAGCAAAAGTCTAATATGTACTTTGTATAATTAATTAAATGGGTTGCACGTTTTTAAATTAATTAAATATAGTTTTTTTGTCTTTTTTAAGTTTTAAGAAACGATTTGAATTTTAAATATTTATATTTAATTTAAAAAAATATTTATATATTATAGCTGTAAATATAAGTAGAAAAATAATTCGATATATAAGACATAGATAGGATAAGTATTTGTTATTATTATTTGCAATATAAAGTATATATAACCCTTTAGCATTAATAGTAGTATACTTCTTAGAATAGATAAGACGCCAAGGGTATTATAAAAGTATGGAAAAACCTAGTCCACACTTATAGTACGTAGATGAGATTACTACTGTATTAAGAGCAGTAACTAGATAGATGAAATTATAAATCAACCCTAAATAACATTAACATCTATATTTTAGAGCTCTATAAATAACTAAGGCTATAAAATAAGATTTATATAATATCAGTAAGCTAACCTATACTAATTAATATTATATCTTATAAATATAATATAAACTATATAAATAATGAGATTAAAATTAATTCTATAAATAGGTTCTATTACATTAAGAAGCTATAAATAACTTTATAAAAGATCTTATTCTAATTAATTAGAACTTCTAAGAGATTTTAAATAATAGGAAAATACTTATTATATAATATATAAAAGTACTATTTTAATAATTAAAAATCTTTAATAGAGATTACTACTAGGCTATATTACTAGCTATATAATAATAATAATAATAAAATAAATATAAAAAAGTAAAAATAGAGCTCTTTAATAAATCTTAATAAATTAGAAAAAGTAAAATAAGAGCTTAATTAAGCCCTAGGTTAATTAAAAATAATACTTTTATAAGAGATTAAGAATATTTTTAATATTAAGTTTATTATAAATTTATAATATAAATTTATAAAAGCTCTAGTAATTACTTTTATAAATATTAAGAGCTTATAGATTATTAAGGCTATAAGTAGATATAAGAGACTAAGATATAAAGATAATAATTTACTAGAAGGATTTATTAAAGATTTTAGTAAATAAAAAGTAGAGAACTTTAAAAGCTATAATAACCTAATTATTTAAATATTAAAATTATATTTAATAGAATATAGAATTAATATATTTAGATAATATAATAATTAAAATAACTTCTTTAATATAATAAAGTACTTAAAAGGCTTAAATTAAACTTAATTAATTAAGGAAATAATAATTAAAACTTAAATAAGCTTTAAAATAAATAAATAAATAAATAAATAAAATAAGAAATAAAAAATAAAGGAAAGTTTAAAAGCTAATAATTAAATATAATTATTAAATTAACTAGGGATAATATTAATATAATTTCTAATTAAGTAGTATAATACTTTATTAGTAAAATAATTTACTAATATAAAGTTTATTAAATAAAGAAAATAAAGTAATACCTTTAATAATATATTTAAAATAATACTAGGGTATTAGTATTATACTCTTCTACTAGTAAAATATATAAATAATATAATTAATAAAGTAGTTATAAAGTAATTTACTTTATTATAAAATATAGAAAATAACTACTTAAAGAAAATATATAATATTTTAAATAATAAAATAAAGATATTTATAAATATATATAAACTACTTTAAATTTAATATTTATAGCTCTATATGCTCTTTCTAAATATTATTTTTAAATATATATAAGCTTTTTTCTTAAAATATATAAATTATAAAATATAATTTAATAAAATATATATAAAAATTAATTAAATATAATATTATATAGACTAGAGCTTAATAATATTTTTCTCTATTACTACTAAAAGTAAGAATATTAAAAAAATATAAATAAAAGTATTTTAAATTCTTTTAAATTAACTCTAGATATATTAATAAACTCTTAGTTCTATATAAATTATAGAAAATTCTTAAATAAGTAAATTATAATATAAAGAGAGATATCCTAAAGCTAATAAACTATTATTATTATTATTATTAAATTAAGAGATTATTTTTTTAATATTTTAAATTCTTTTTAAAGAATAATATTAATTTTAATTATAAAATTATAATAAAAATTATATATATAAATAGAAAGCTTATATTTTATATAATTAATATAAGTACTAGATTTTAGATTATAACTTTCTTTATAATTTTATTATTTATAAGATCTAGAAAACTCTTAAGAAATATTAATTAGATATTTATCTTAGTTCTTTAGATATTATAATATTTAATATTAATACTAACTTTATTATTAATAAATTAAAAGTTAAAATATAGCTTATAAAGATAATATATTATTAGATCTTAGTAAAGGTATATTAGTTAATTAGGAAAGTTAAGTACTACTACTAAGATAGAGAGAATATATATATAATCTGATTACTAGGTAGGCTTAATAGAATACTATACTTATAAGAACTTAAGAGTTATAGATTTATAAGTTATAAGAAGAGAACTATTAATAGTTCTAATTAATATAATAATATATATTTTTATTTAATTAAAAAGGTTATTATAATAATACATTTAATAAAGAAAAGTATACTATTTTAGCTATTATAATATTACTACTTATATTAAGTTCTATGAATTTATATAATATAAAATTACTATCTTTAAAAGTAAGTCTTATTCTCTATCTTAGCCTCCTTAAATAATACTTACTAAATATAAGTTTATCTTAGAGATAAGTACTTAGAGAAAAGAAATAAAATAAACTAAGAAACTATAATATAAAGAAAATAATAAATAAATAAACTAATTTATCTTTATTTAATATATTTAATTAAATATTACTTTATTTTCTTTAAGTAACTTAAGCTTTATAGTTTATAGCTTAAGCCTTCTTTATAATATCCTTATTTTTAATATTATTATTCTTAAATACTTTCTAAAACTACTTAGAAATTAACTTAATAAAGTAAGTTATAATATAAGTATTAGAAATTAGAAAATACTAAGCTATATTTCTATTATAATTCTTTACTTTAGCTATTTTAAATATTATAATAAAATTTATAATTATTATCTTTACTAATAATTATTATATTAGTAAATTTACTATAGCTCTTACTAATTCTTTTTTTATAATTATTAAGATTAAACTCTTTTATTAATACTTTACTTATAAATATTAATTATTTAAGTATAATTATATCTAGTGTAACTTTATATATAAGAACCCTATAGCTTTAATTATATAGAGAACTCCTTAAAGAGATTACTTATTTTAATAAAGTTAGTAGTTTAATATATAATATAAGATTAATTAGAGATATTTTTAATTTTAATAATATTCAAGTTTCTAGAGAGAGTATTTAATTAATTAATTTTAAATATTTTTAAATAATTATTAGTACTCTTATATATCCTTATAGGTTTATTTTGGCATTTTTTATAAGTTTCTATTAATTTATTAATATCATCATCTTATACTAAGTCTATTTTCTACTATAATTTATATATTATGAGTAAATTAAATCTGACTCAAAAGGCTTTATAAAGAATGGAATGGCTTTTACATTCTTATTTTTGTAGTTAAGGGACGAATGCGCAAAATATGCGTCTGGCCGTTCTACCGTATTTGGCGGACATTGAGGTTGATTCTCTTATCTTCCATCCATCCTTGCCAGGCACCAAAAGTTTGGTTCTGGGCAGGCCAATCTTGCAGATAATCCGGGCATGTGTCTTTGAGTATTTTAGGTACACCGTGCCAGGCATATCGCGACTCTTTGGTCATGTAGAGCGCGTCACCCGAACGCAATCGTAATACCAGATACGGCTTGTTTGACGTGCCATGAGTTGCTTTCTCATCCGCATTAGTGCGTGAGCCCTCCTGGTTGTTGGACTCTCCATTAGGTGCAATCATAAACAGACAGTCACACCCAAAACTCAAGCTAACGAGACCTCGATCTGTCTCTTCGCTGACATCACGGTGCATCATCATGCTATCACCAGGAGAGTAGATGTTGATGATAGCTGCTTGTGCCAGTGTGTTTGGAAACAAAGCGGTCAGAAATTTCGATATATCTGGCGGAAACTGGGGTGGTTCATGTTCTGGATAAGTACGACTTGACCAGTCATACTGTCCACCGAGCGTAACCCAATGGAGGCGCTTCTGTAGAACCTGTTGTATAGAGAGTGGTTTATGCATTTTCGCATTCTTCGGCTCAAATCTTAGTGCGGAGTCAGTAGGCAGAGCAAAAAAGGATCTCTCATTATCATCAGTTCCTTCAGGGTAAGGGATGTGATAGTGGAGATGAAGGTTTGTCTGATGATTACTGTTGCTCAACTCGCGATGTAGCATTCTATCCATCAGGGTTTTCTGTACAGCCGGCGCGATCAGACGTGGCAGGACAAGAAGACCTATCAGTCATACAACGTAGTTTCAGCATTTCCCCCAGTAAGAATGAGATATGACATGATGGCCCTGCGACAAGGAAGACATACCAGGCAGTTTGGGGTGACATATGACAGAGACGTCCTCCTTTGCACTCGTGGTATACTCCGGTCCGAGATAATGATACGCTTCTACAAGTTGGGATTGGGTAATAACACCAGCTCTATGGAAACCAGGGCTTTCGGGCCACATCTGCGGATCATCAATACGGGGATCATTAGGTAAGATGGAATCATCTAGCCTATGCAGCTTCTTCCACTCGGCCCTTATCTCATCAGAGGGTTGCTCGTGAGCATCTAGATTTGCGACTGTAGGAGACATCATTCATAAAGTTTGAGGTATTGAATTGGAATGATCTTATGAATATATGGACGGGCTGATAACTGCGTCGCGCAACATCCGTGAGAGTGTAATACATATATTAAAAGTATGTTAGGATGCACCTAATAAAATATATTACGTTATATAATATTACTTTGTTTTAAATACTCTATTTATATAATACAGTAGGTATAGGATAGAATATAAAATATAGAAAAAAAGAATTATATTTTTTTAGAAATAAAATATTAACTAAAAGATTAAGGGATAGTTTAAATAGATAGCATTAATATATAATTAACCAAGATATAGTAGAATTTATTAATTAGCTTATTCTATTATAATTAAAGTAATTAGATTACTTTTACTTATACTTAAATATGTAGCTACTCTAGCTACTCTCTAGTATTAGGACCTTATCTATCTTTAGAGCTTTACTTTTAGTAATTTTGAAGATTTTTTTAAAGTTTATTTAAAATTTTAAAGAATTTAATATAATTTATATTAAATAACTTAATTATTAATTCCTTATTTAAGCTTATAAACTTACTTTCTTTATAAAATATTTATATCTAATTATAATAACTTAAGTTTTTATATATTATTTATTTAGAAAGATTATATCACTTTTTTATATTTTAGTATAATTTTTTATAAAAAGGCTATATTTTATTTATATATATATATTATTTCAAAGTATTAAAATTATTTTATATTATACTAATTATAAAAGTAAATATATTTATTTTTAAATATTTTATATATATAGATAAAAGTCTAATTATAAATTATAAAGTTATTTTTCTTATACTATTTCCTATTAGAAGTATTATTTAATATTATATAAGTAATATTTATAAAGAGCTTAGTAATTATTATATTTTATAATATTATTATTATTTCTTTAATTTTATTAGTAATATTCTTATTATCTTAGCATTTTTAATAAATTAAAATTAATATTAATTTATATACTAATTAACTTTCTTTAAAGATAATATTTAATATATTTATTTTATATTAACTTAAGAAAAACTATATTTTCAAATAAGTTAATTAAAAACTCTAATATTATCTATATAGCTTATAATAAAGTTATTATATATTTACTATAAATTAAATAAAAACTCTATATACTCCTTAATATTATCATTATAGTAATATTATAGAAGTAGTTTAACTTTTATCTTTAGCTATAGGCTTAGTTAATATTTTACTTTCTCCTAGGGAGTCTTAATCTCTAGAAATATATTACTAGTAAACTTTAATTTTATAGTCTCTTTAACTTAGAAGAGAGATATATTAGATATTAAGCTATTATATTATAGTAATTAATAAAATATTAACTTATCTCTAAATATATATTTTAATTACTTAAATTTTACTATTTTATTAAATAAATATTATACTATTTTATATTTAATATTAATATATTTCATAATAAATAATTAATATTTATTATAAAAAAAAAGTTATTTTATAAATATTTAAATTTTTTAATATATTTTTTAAAGAAAGCTAGTTAATATTAAGTTATATTTAGATTTTATGTTTCTTTTTAGAAAGAATATATATATATCTTAGTTCTATTTACTTATAGTTTTATTTTGATAACTATTATATATATAATAATAACTAATAACTAGTAATACTAGTTAGAACTTAGATAAGAATATAAGAATATTTTAATCTTTATTAAGTTATATTAAGTTATAATAATTAATAATAATTATATATTATAATAAATTTCTTATACTAACTATACCTAAAGGTAAGTAATTTATTACTATTTAAGCTACCTAGATTAATTACTTAAACTGCTTAAATTACTATTATATAAAGTATCTTACTATTAAATAGATAATATTAATATACTTTAGCTTATTTAATTCTTACTTAATTTTTAAGAATAATAACTACTATTATATTTAATTTATAAAGCTTTACTTTTAATTAAATATTATAAGTTATTATAATATAATTAAAAATACCTTACTACTAAGAAAAAGTAATAGCTTATAAAGGAAAAATATTTATAATTATAAAGTCTAGCTCTAGATTTCTTCTTACTAAAGTAAGTAATTAATAAAATAATTATACTATAATTAACTAAAAAGATTATTAAAGCTTTAAAGTACTAGAATTAATTACTATTTTTATTAGCTAATAACTTAGTATAATTATTATTAATAACTGTATTATAACTAGCCTCTTCTAAAGTATTACTATCTTTTACTATATTAAAGTACTACTAGTAATAGATAGAATTAGAAATTATACTTAAATAAGTTATATTTATTATAATTATTTAAATACTTATTAAATTACTTAAAATAGTTTAATAATTATTAAGACTCATTATATTTTATCTATTACTACTTAATTTAAAAAAGGCTCTTTTCTTTTAGCTAATTATAACTCCTACTAATAACTAGTAATAAGTTTCTCTTCATAACTTAATTATATTATATTACTTTATAATTACTTAACTATTATTAATAAATAAATTTATATTTTAGTAATATTAGTTAAACTTTATATTAAGAGAATTTTATAAATTAGTTATTAATAATTTACTTAAAAGTTTATATATCTTATTTTAAGCTCTAGTAATAAAATAGGAAAAATTAATATTAAATATAATAAAATAATAAACTCTACTAGATATTAGAAATATAGCTAATATATTTTTAAAAATACTACCTAAATATTAAATCTCTTCTAAAGATATTTAAAAATAATTATTAAGTAAAATTATAAATTAAAAAAGCTTATTTTATTAACTTAATATAAATTATAATAATAAAACTTATTAATAAAGGCTAATTTTATTAAAGATATTATAGGAGAGCTAGTATTTAATAGCTAGTATTAGTAAAATAAGAGAGCTATATACTATAATATCTCTTAAAATAGTAAGATTATTATTAAAATTTAGATAATAATTATATACTTAGGGCTTAAACTTAATATTATAATATTCTAGTATTAAATAAGAAGTACTCTTAAAATTTAATATTTAATATAAAGAGAAGAAAAAAAGTAAAAGAAAATACTAATATAATTAATATAAGTAAAATAACCTATTATTATTATTATTATTTAATAAAAATAATAAAAATAACTAAAATATATAATATTAATTAAAAAGAAGAAATAATAAATAATATAGTAGATATTATTATAATTATTTATTATTTATAGATAATAACTTTAACTTTAGTAAATTAAATAATTATTTAAATAAATAATAATTAAAATTAAAATTACTAGGTATATTCTAGCTAAATTATAATAATATATAATTAATTATTATAAAAGTTAGTAATATTTACTACTATAATATAATACTATTTACTAAAGCTATAGAGAATTATATAAAGTTAGAATTTTAATAAAATCTCTAAAACTATATATCCTAGCTTTTATATAATAAAGTATTAGCTTTATATTAAAGCTAGCTTACTAAAAAATAGTATATTAAATATATAATAGGCTTATTAATTAAATTAGAAACTAAAGCTTTATTAAAATACTTTAAATTAAATATAATATAAATATAATAATAATTAAAATTAATCTTATATAATATAGCTATATATTAATAAAAGAATTTAATTTAAGGATTTATAATAAATATAATATAATTTACTAAATTATATAATTTTACTAAAGACTAAGCTATAATATCTTAAATTTTTAATTAATTTAACTTTAAACTAAAAATAAGTATTATATAATTATAATAAAGTACTAAACTTTATTAGTAATTATAATAACTTAATAAAAAGATTATAATTTAAAAGAATTAGCTTAATTTATATTAATTAAATTTAAATAAAGATAATATTAATTAGAAAAATAATAATAATTTATATTAATAACTTTAATATTTTAATTTAAATATCTAGTAATATACTTTAATATTTTATAATAATAATTATTAAAATTAGAATAATATTAATATTACTTTTAAGAATAATAAGGAAGTAAAAGTTATTTAAATATAAATAATTAGATTTCTATTAATATAAAAAATAAAATTATATTATTTACTATATAATACTTATTTATATAGAGCTATAATAGCTTTTAATATAAATTAAATATATTAAATTTAAAGAAGTAGAAATTAAAATCTTTAAATAGAAATATTAGATTTTACTACTTTTAATAAAATAGTAATTAAATATATATAGCTAATAAAGAGAAAAATATAAAGAATTATAATAATATTTTAATTTCTATTAATAATAAATTAATATTAAAAATATTAAAAGTTAATATTATATATATAATAGCTAATAATATTAAATATAATTATAAAGAAATTAATAAGTTTAATAATATTAAAGAAAGAGTATTTCTTATTTAAAATAAAAGTGCTTTTTATATTATTAAAAATAGAGCTATATAATAATTAAAAGTATATATTTTATAATATTATCTTTAAATACTTAAAGAATATAAAATAAAGCTATTAATAAGTAATTAAACTTAATATTAAATATATAAAGTAATATATATTATTTAATAGGCCTTATTTAATTATTTAAAATTTATAAAGAAATATTTATATAAAAATATAAATTATAAGGAAGTAAATAATAATATATTACTAATTATTATTATATAATCTCTTTATAAAGAATTTAACTTTAATAATTTCTTTTCTTATATATATATAATATTTAATATATATACTTAATAGTTAATAATACTAAGTATTATATAAGCTTTAGTAGATAGTAAAGTATCTACTCTTATTATTAATAAGATATAGCTTAAATTATAGCTAGATATTTAATATATTAATATATAATCTAAGTAAGTTTATAAGTTATATAATATTATATTATTTAAGTAAATAGTAGTTTTTACTACTTATATTAAAGATATATTATTAAAGACTAGTAAAGAGTATTAAGAAATAATAAAACTTTATATTTAAATATTAAAAAACCTTAATCTTCTAATATTATTTAAAACTAAATAAATATATTCTTATAAAGTTATATTTAATTATAAATATAAAACTCTATTATTTAAATTATATTAAGAACTTCATCTTCTTATTTATATTTATATTAAGTTTCTTAATTCTTTATATTAAAAAGTAATTATTACTAAGATAATTACTTTACTTTTAAAGTAAGTTTATAAAATCCTAGTTTATAACTTAAAGCTACTAAATAATTAATCTTTTATAATAATTATTAACTTTTTAAGTATTATAAACTTACTAATTAATAAAAGAACTAATTATACTATAATAATAAACTTTATAAATAAGCTATTATATATAAAGTATAATATTTAACTATATATTATTAAGGAATTTATTTATAATATATTAAACTTTATATATATATTATAAAATTAATTATCTAATAATAGTTATTAAGTAATTAAATTTATATTTATACTTAAAATATATACTTAAATAATAATAAATAAGTTATATACTAGAGATAATTATCCTAGCTCCCCTAGGGTAATAAGATAATAATAATTATCTAAGTTCTCTAAAGGTTATTAGTTATTATTTATTAAATATTATAAAATTAGCTTAATTAAAGTTAATAAATACTAATAATATTTATATATATATATAAATATAGTAATAAAAGTAATATAACTTTAAACTTTAATTAATAATATAATATATAATATAATAAAGATATTATATTTATATTATAAAATAAGTAAATAAAATCTACTTAGCTTTAAATTAATATAAAGGAAAAATTAGTTATAAGGCTTATTTAATAAATATAAAAGATAAAGAACTTATTTATAATATATTTAATTTATTAATTAAGAATAATTAAATATAATATATTATATAACTAACTTTATTTATAATATTAGTTTTTATTATTTAGTAAATAATAAATAGAGTTAGTAAAGAATATATTATTATTAACTTATAAGGACTAAATAATATAATAATATTAAATACGTATTTACTTTTATAATAAGAGAATCTAATATTAGCTTTAAAAAGAGCTAGATTTATTAATATAATATCTTTCTTTTATTAGTTTTTAATATATTTAAATTATTAAGATTAGTTTATAATTATAACTTATTATAAATTAAAGTAATCTAATATCTTTCTAATATGTTTTTATAATTCCTTAATATATATATAGTATTAAATAAATATATAGTTATTTCTATATTAATATTAGATAAAAGCTTATATTAATAATATTATAATATTCTCTAAGATATTAATTAATTATCTTTATTATCTTTATAATATATTTAGTTATTTTAAAGAACTTAGGTTATAATTATTACTTGAGAAATTATTTATTAAATATTAAACTATATTATTACTAGATTATAGAGTTAATAGAGATAGTATATTACTTATAGAGAATTAAGTATATATACTAATAAAGTAGGATTTTCTAAAAACATTAAAATATATTATAATACTACTAATTAAATTTATAATTTTATATTTATATATATCTAAAAGATAAAACTACTACTAAAATAAAAAATAGTATTAATATTAATTACTTAGAAAGAGAGATATCTTAAATCTAAATTAGTAAGGAAATTATAGTTATAATATATTAGTAATAGAAAATCTAATTTCTTATTTAATAATAAAGCTAATTTATATTAATTTAAATTAATCTTTATTTATAAAAATTAATATATTAAAAGAATATAGTTTTAATATTACTTTATTATATTATAATAAAGTATTTTATAAAATTTAGCTTATATTCTCTTTTTATAAAAATTAAATATAATATATTACTTTTTAAAGTAAATTATTAAGTTCTACTAAGAAGAATTACTAGTTAATAAAGCTTAAGATTATTTATATTATTTAGCTAACTTAGAAAAATTAAATAATATTTTATAAGATATAAACTAAGATAATTATATTAATAAATTATATAATAACTAGTTTAATTATTTATATTAAAATAATAATAACTTCTAATATTATAAAGTTAAATACTTAATTTATTATTACTAGTAATTACTTTTTATAATTTTAATTAAAATTATATATATCTTAAGTAAATTAAATATCTTACTTAATATACTATCTTAACTACTTTAAATAAATAATATTAATAATAAAAAATTAGTTTAAGATAATAATATATTAAATTTATCTAGTACTTAGAATAATATATTAGTAATAGTTAAAGTTTAAGTCTTTAATAAGATTAAAGTATAGATAATTAAGGGATATTCAAAAGATAAGAAGTATATAAAAATTATTAAGTAAATTTATATCTAATTTACTATTACTATAAATAGATTTATAATTTAATAAAGGCTAAGATTTATATTATTAAATAATAACTTCTTTACTATATTATATTAAATAGCTACTATTATTTATATATACTTTATCTTATAATTAATATTATAATTAAAATAATATATAATATATAATATTTTAGTACTTAATAAACTTAGTAAGAATTATTTAATATAATATTTCTATTAATAATTTGTTATATTAAATTATATATTATATATTATTAATATAATATTATATAATAATTTAAATTAACTACTTCTTATATACTTTATAATAAAGAGAGCAAGCCTGCCCTTAGCTAAATTAATTCTTAAAATAAAATCTAATATTATTTTCAAAATTCTTAAGCCTAACTTACTCTAGATATAATAATATATTAGCCTCAAGCTACTAATATAAGCACTAAGCTAATAGATATTAATTCTAGGCACTATAGCCTAGAATATAGCTACTATAATCTATAAAATATATAAATATATTATATAAGTTATATTTATATTAATATTATAATAAAAGTAGGCTACCCCTTTCTAATCTTTAAGAGCTTAAAATTTATAATAAAATTACTAGCCTTACTTCCTTATTATTAATCCTAGGCCTCTAAGCTATAGCCCTCTAGCTTTTAGAGCTTAATATATTATAAATATATAATAAACCTACTTTAAATATAAAAATAAGAACTTATATTAAGAACTAAATAACTAATATAATTACTACTATAATAAATAAAACTCTTTAATTTACTAGTATTTTTAAGTATTTTTAAAAAAGCTTTAAAATTATATAATAATAGTAATAATATTCCTTCTTATAAACCCCTCCTTCTCTAAACTTTATTTAAAATTAAGCTATCTTTAAATTAAATATAAAATAATTATTTAAATTAAAAATACTCTAGCTAATATTAAAAATAAATTATATTAAAAAGTTATTTAAATAATAAATATTATTTAAAGTAAATTTAATATAATTATAACTTATTATTTACTTAATAAAGATATAGTTCTAGTTTTTATTATAATAACTATAGTTAAGTCTTTAGATAATAAGTAAATAGCTTAAGCTTTCTTTAAAGGTATAATTATCTTTTAACTCTCTTTTATAATATTTATAAAAAGAATTTAATTAGAAAATATCTTAAATAATATTAATATTCTTCTTTTAAAAATAAATATAATAAATTAAATATCTATTATTAAAGTAAAGAAGATATAAAGCTAATTTAAAATTAATATATATTTTACTTTAGTTATTTATCTTTTAATTATTAAAAAGATTAACTTATTATATAATAATAAAGAGCTAATTTTAATATATAAAGTATATAATTATAAGCTTTATAATAAAAACCTTTAATATAAATAATATTATTAATACTTTTAATATAATTATATTATAAAATATTATATTATATTAATATATACTTAGAAGAGAGCTAGGAAAGAAATAGTAATTACTTAATTATTAATAATAATAAAAAATTGAGCTATTTACTTTATAAAGATCTATATTTAGTATAAAATTAATCTTACTTTATAAGAGCTTATTATTATTAGAATATAAAAGTAAGGTACTTTATATATCTTTATTAATATATATAGAACTTAAATAATAATACTCTTTAAAACTAAAAACTATAGAAAATACTTTATAATTAACCTAGATCTTTCTACTTATAATATAAAAGCTTCTTTATAAAAAATACTCTTTTAATAGCTTATATCTCTTATTTATACTCTCTTCTCTTAGGAAAAGAGCTTATATTATATTTATATTAAAAATATATAGATCTTAAATAATAATTAAACTCTTTATATTAAACTTTTAATTATAAAAGTAATATATAAAAATATAAATAAATTATAGAAGGCTGCAGGTCCTAATATAATCCTAGCAGGGTTTCTTAAAATATATAGCTATAGCTTCTATAAAGCTATAGCTAAAATAGTAATAGCTAGCTTTAAGCTTAAGTATTTTCTAACTTAATATTAATATATAAATACTATAGTTATCTCTAAATTAAGGAAAACCCCCTAGGAAAAATATAAAGTAAGAGCCTAGTACCTTATCTCTTTTCTTTATATTCTAGGTAAATTAATTAAAATAATTCTTACTACCTACCTTATAGCCTATATAAAGAAGTACTAACTTCTCCTAGAAGGCTAGATAAAGAACTAATAGAAATACTTTATAAAACTAGTAATTATATTAATAATTAAAATAATATATATAGTCTAAAATTATAATAACCTAGCCTTATTTTTATAACTTAACTTTATATAAGCCTTTAATTTAATTAATTATAAATACTTACTAAATAAGCTCCTTTTTATAAAATTATTACTATAACTTCTATACTTTCTCTACTCCTATCTTAATTTATATATAATATATCTCTAAATTAAGGGAGTTCTTACTAGGGCTTTCTATATTAAAGTAAGTATCTTATAAAAATCTCTATTATTCCTTATCTTATTTATTCTCTTTATTTCTAATCTTTATAAATTCTTAAAGAAAGTAAAAAGTATAATTATTATTAATTTTATAAATAATATAAATATCCTTATATTTAAATATATTATAGAAAAAATTAAAACTTAATTTAAAATTATATAAAAGATATTATCTTAATAAACTACTAGAATTAAAATAACTTTTAAATATAAAAAAGTATATTTTATATATTTTACTAGAGCTTATTACTTAGCTTTTTAATATATTTAATTTAGTAATATATAAATAAAACTTTAAAAATCTAGTTATTTCTTTAAAATAATTCTTTATAAAAAGCTTAGCTAGAAATTATATATTTTTAATTTTAAAAATTATATTAAATATTAAATAAAGGCCTTTATTAAAATTATAATAAATATATAAAGTATTTACTTTAGAGCTATATACTTTATTTATAATTAGATTATAAAGTTAGCTATCTTTTATAAAAGTAATACTTTTTATTAATTAATAAAGAGAGATAGGAAATTATATAAACTAGTAGTAGTACTTTAATTACTTTAAAATTAAATTTTTAAAATAATTATTAATATATTTAAAATAACTTTAACTTAAACTCTTTATATAAAAGTAAAGACCTTTTTACTAAATCTCTATTTTAATTATTATATTATCTAGTTTTAAGATTATATAAAAAATAATAGAAAAGTAATATTAATTTAATAATTAACTATATTAATAATATATTAAATATAAATTTATTATTATTAAAAATATTAAATAAGGCCTTTTTTTAAAAGGTTAGTAAATTAAAAAGCTAATTAAAGCTTTTAATTAAATAATAAAAAAATAATATAATAAATTATTATTTAAAAATAAAAAAAATAAAATATATAAAATAAAGTAACTTTAATATAAAAATATTTTAATTTTAAAATAATTAATAAAAATCTAAATTATTTTTATAAAATTATTATAACTTTTTATAAAAACTTTAAAAAATATTAAAGCTCTTTATTTACTTAAATAAAAATAAATTATATAAATTTAAAAAAGTTTCTTTTTTTTTATAAAATCTTTATAATATTTTTACTTTATTATTATTATAAATTTAAAAAGAAAATTATTTATTATCTTATTTTCTATTATTAATAATTTAATATAAAAAAAATATTATTATAAAATTTACTATAATTTTATATTAATTTTATATTAATTTTAAAGAAATTATAAATAATAAAATATATTATAATATAAATTTTAAAATTTTTATTTATTTTTTAATTTTTTTTTATAATTAAATTAAATAAAGAAAAAAAGAAAGAAATTAAAACTTTTATAAAGCTTTTATTAACTCTAAATCTTTAAATAATTAAAAGTAATTATTTAAATATTTAAGAAAAACCTCTCTTTATTTAAAAAGAAAAAACTTATTATTTACTTATATTAATTATTAATTAAATTACTAAATTTATTAAAAATATTACTACTTTTAACTTACTCCTAGACTTTAATTATAATAAAGCTTACTTTTATTATTATACTCTCTACTAACTTTTTCCTAGAGCTCTCCTTCTTTTTTTCTTTTTTTAATTCTCTCTCCTCCTCTTCCCTCTCCTCCTCTTCCTCTTAAGCTAGAGCCTAGGAAGTCTAAAGTATTATAAGAGAGGACTAGCTACTTAATTAACTTACTAATACCCTTACTATAAATATAAGCTACTTTAATATATTAATATTATAAAATATTTATTAAGTAGTTTATTAAATTACTCTTTAGAGATTATAAAGATATTAATTACTACTTTTTATAATAATATTATACTAGTTATATTTTATATTTTAAAAAGCTACTTTTTTTATTTTCTTTAATTTCTCTCTTTTTTATTTCTTTTTTAATATTATTTTTAATATTTATATTATCTTCTTTATAATTTAAAGTATTAATATATATATCTTATATTAATAAATATAAGTTATATAATTAATAATTATTAGGCTTTTAAATAATTAATAAAAAATGTTTAAATTAAAACTTATATTTATTTACTTATTATATTAGCTATAATATAGAGCTATTATTTTTATTAAGTATATCTTTATTATATATATAATATAAAGTATATTTTATATTAAACTCTTTATAATAATAAATAATAAAATTTATCTCTATATTTTAAATATAATATTAAATAATTTAATTTTTTATTACTTTTTCTTTTTTAAAAAATAATTAATATTTAATATATAATTATAAAAATTATAATAAACTTTTATAAATTTCTCTTTAAAAGAGTACTTAGAAAATATATTAACTATCTTTAGTTAATATAAGTAAAAAAGTAAATTAATTAAAATTAAGTAATTATTTATATTATTATTATTATTTTAAAATTAATATTATTACTTTATTAATAATCTAAATTTATATTAATTTTAAATAGTAAGTATAATTCCTTAGATTAGAAGAGTAATTTACTATATATAATAAGTTTAAAGAGAGAGAAAAGAAATAAGAAAGTAAATATAAAAGAGTTTATTATTATTATTATAAGTTTAATATTATAATAATAATTACTAATTATTATAATACTTTACTAGCTAGTATTATAATATAATATTATTTATAATTACTAAATTATATTATACTTATACTAAGACTAAGCTTATCCCCCCCCCTTAAAAATATCTCTCTTTAATAAGAAGTAAGCTAGATAATTATACTAGCTTAGCTACTAAATTTATTATATATTTATAATATACCTAACTTAGGTCTAAATAGAGTATTATATAGAGGTTTTTATCTAGCCTTAGTATAGTTTTTTCTCTATTATTATCTATAGATATACTATATATTCTACCTCTTATAGGTAATAGATAGTATAATAATAATAATAATAATAATAATAATAATAATATAAATAATAATTAAACTTTACTTAGCTAGTACTTTTCTCTTAAATTAAATATAATATAATTATATTTTTAAAGCTTTATTAAAATTATTAAAATATAAAAATCTATATATTTAAAATAGTATTATATTATTTAATTTATATTAAAAAATAAGCTATATTATATATATATAAATAATATAAGCTTATAATATAAATATATAATAACTTTCTTATATTAATAAATCTAAATTATAATAGCTTATAATCCTTTAAGTAAAGAAATAGAGACTAATTTAATATAGATTTTATATAAATTTATTTTAAAATTCTCTTTCTTTTTTAATAATAACTTTAATTTATATTACTTTTATAAGACCTTTTTAATTATACTTTACTTAATAGTAATACTTTTCTCTAAGTAATATAATAACTTTAACTTAAATTTACTACTTTTTATAAAATAATTACTTACTTTTATTATAATAACTATTATAATATATTAAACTTTTATATAAAGTATTTTAAAGTTAATAATCTAGTATATAAATATTAATTATAACTTTAATAACTTTAACTATATCTTATAATATATTTATATAAATTCTAATATAATAATTTAAATTAAATTAATATTCTTTTAGTAATATACTTTTAATTATAAAAAAGTAAGAAATTAGCTAGAATATATTTAAATAATTCTTTTTAATTAAAATAGAAAATAAACTTAATAAGGCTATTAACTAGATAAAATAAAAGCTACTTTTAATAATATTTTACTTTATATAATATTAAAGTATAATATAATTACTAAGAACTTATAATAAAATTATAATATAATAAATATTATTATAAATATAAGTAAATTAAATAATCTTATTTATATATAAAAATAATAATAAGCTAGTAAAATCTTCTTAATATAGAGATATATTAAATTAATATATAATTAAAATATATAAGTTATTTTAATATAAATATATAGTAAATATTATTACTAACTTTAAAAAATTCTAAATTTTTAAGTACTAAATTAAATAATATAATAGTACTATACTAGAATTACTATAAATTCTACTATTAAATTAAAGTAGCTCCTCTCTTTATTAAAATCTTTAAAGAGAACCTAATATTTTTACTTAATATTTCTTCTTACTCTTAGTAAAAGATATTAATAATATACCTCTACTCTTACTTTATCCTTAACTAGAGAATAAACTAGTACTTATTACTTAAATAATTACTATAGATAATATTTATATTATATTTATTAATATTTAATTATAAAAGTTTATAAATTTTAATATAATTTTAATAAAGTTCTTTAAAATATATAATTATAATTCTATAAGGCTATAGCTAAAATAGTAATAGCTAGTTTTAAATTTAAATATTTCTTAATTTACTATTAATTTATAATATAATAATACTTTATAATATAATAATACTTTAATAATAATATTAAGCTAGTAATACTAGAGTAAGTTATATTTACTAAAGTATTTAAAAATAATAATAAGTAATAGCTAGTTAATTATAAAATTATTAGTAGATTATTTACTACTTTAATTTTATTTTTATTTATAAAATAAAGTAGCTCTCTAATTAGTTATTATTCTTTTATTAGAAAGTAGCTATAAGGTAGTTACTTTTAAATTAAGTTAAATAGTAAAGTAATCTC